>LDDX01000081.1:27500-87397 GCA_012184315.1 Arthrobotrys entomopaga
TTGCTGGTGTCATCCATGATGTCGGTGACTTTATCAAGGATCACCCTGGCGGTAAGGCTATGATCAACTCTGGCATCGGCAAGGACGCCACTGCCATGTTTAACGGCGGTGTTTACAATCACTCTAACGCTGCCCATAACTTGCTCTCCACCATGAGAGTTGGCGTTATCCGAGGAGGTTGCGAAGTCGAGATCTGGAAGCAGGCCCAGCGAGAAAACAAAGATATTTCCGTAAGTTGAAAACAGAATGCACTTGAGACTAATTCCCATATTAAAAGACTCGATAGTGCTAACGATCTTTACTTTTTAGTTTGTCAACGATTCCACAGGTACCAGAATTATCAGGGCCGGCGCCCAAGTGACTCGTATCTCAGAACCTGTTGTTGCTGCCCAACCTGCTTAGAATAAAGCACCCACGTCCGTGTCTGCTGGGCCTTTTTTTCTTTTTTGTTTTTTTCTTTTTAAAAAAGAAAATTAACGAGGGCTTCCATGTTGATTGTGCGGAATTGTACATACTATCGTCTCGATATCATTTTGTTTCCTCTATCTCATTATGGGCGGCGTTTTGCGAAGGGATTGTTTTCTTCTTCTTTTTCCGAACGACTTACTATACTACTGCATTGTGGTTTTTAAAGAAAGCGATTCAATGATAAATAAAAGCATTCTAGATATTATAATCATTTCCCCCAACCATATACTATTGCTCCTTCCTGTCATAGAAATAGATACCCTTTACCATAATACAATAACCCAGCTATCTGTTAAATTGTCATGGCGATTTCGCAATCCTCAAAGCCCATGACGCTCAAGATATGATTTTGTAATACAAGGATACAGGTGTATTTTGCGAGGGAAATAGTGCTAAATGGTATGGTCGAATTTATATACAGGCTTTCTTCACCACCATAACCTTACTTGGCGGGGAACCAAAACGCAAAACTTGACGGTTTTTTATATACAACAGGGGACGATGGCACCTTTTGTCTAAGCACTTCTACCAATAATCATACAGAATATATACACCAAGAACAGTAGCGAGGGAAGTGTGGTGAGGTGTCGCCGATACATTGATAACTTTTTTCTCTTTCGTATACTTGTGAACGCCGTGTAGATGCCAAAAAATATGACTAAATGTTTTCCTTTGCAGGAGGGAAATTATCGAAGAGTGTTCCATTATATCAGTCCAAGGGCAAGAAAATGTGGCTTGAGCCGAAAGATGATGAGAGGTAGGAAACATTTATAACAGTCTTTAGCTTCCAGCGTTGTTAGCTTGCTTCTCGTCTGCGTTTCCTTCCTTTTCATCATTGGAGTTTCGATTTTGAGATTCGGTTTGTTTGTCTTGATTATGTGTAAAACGATGAAGAGTCCGCTTGAAGAATCCTTCTTTGGGTTCACCTGATTTCCCTTCCGCGGCTGCTTCTTTCAACCTAAATGAATAAGATAAGAATATGCTTTTTTTGCCCCCCGAATGTAGTATTACTCAAAGAAACAGGTATGGAAGAATTCTTACATGTCGGATACGTTCATTATTCGTTTTGCTTGATGGTCACCCATATCATCTGCGAGCATCTCAAGTAATGTTCTTTGCGATGCTGTGAGAGACCTAACAAGAGGAGTTTTATCATCAGCGAGTTCTCTTCTGGCTAAGAAGATATTGCAGGGGCATACTTTGGTAAAGAAACTCTGAACTCTACTCTCAAATCACCGTAGGCCCCCTTCCGGCTCGTTAGTTTCGACATACCCTTGCCCGATATGGTAATGCGGTCGCCAGTCGTAGTTCCTGAAGGGATATTAAGTTCGACATCTCCTTTGAGGGTGGGTATTTTGATCTTCCCACCAAGGACAGCTGTAGTCATTGGTATTGTAGCAGTGTACAAGACGTCGGCGCCAGAGCGACTGAAGTTGGGATGCGCTTGAACTTTGATGTGGACATAGAGATCTCCGCGATGTAATCTGATCTTAGGGGAAGAGCCAGGCTGAACGACTGGTGCGTCTCCTTCAGAATCAACTTTCAGACGCATCCCGTCGTCCACACCCGCTGGGATATCCACCCGCACGGATTTTCTATCCCTTAAAACGCCAACACCGGAACAAGTGGCGCAATCCGAACCTTTGGGGATTACGATACCGCTACCACTACAGGTTCCACAGGTAGATGCCATCTGGAAGCCACCTTGGTGAAAATGTACTCTTGTACCTGTGCCTTGGCATTTGTTGCATGACGTCCTTTGGGCACCAGCTTTTAGTCCTGAGCCGGAACATGTATGGCAAGTTACCAAAGGGGTGATGTTGATAGTTTTTGTCGTTCCGTTCGCAGCCTCCATGAAGGATATCGTCGTCTGAACATCAATGTTGTCACCGAAAGCCTCTTCGACCTGCGCCGCTCTCCGCTTCCCGCCTCCCCCTGCCCCACCAAACATGGAAAATAGATCCTCAACGGTAAATCCTGAGCTGAAGCCCCCCGATCCAAAACCAAAACCCCCGCCGAAAGGATGGGCGCCATCAGGGTTGAATCCACCACTGCCGCTTGGATCGAAGCCGGCGGCACCAAATTGATCATACTGCTCTTTCTTCTGAGGGTCTGAGAGGATGTCGTACGCTTGTTGAATATCAACGAATTGTTCCTTTGCCTTTGGGTCCTTATTCGCATCCGGGTGGTACTTCTTCGCCATCGCATAATAAGCCTTCTTGATCTCGCTGGCCGAGGCGGATTTTGACACACCTAGGACGGAGTAGGGGTCTTTTGGAGCAGCCGGGCGTATCGGAGTGGCATGGAACTAGATGTGAAGAGGTTTTCTGCCGTCAGCGTTCAAATGAAATGTCATTTTATTAGACTACTGTCTCCCCTCTTTTATTTATTTTTTTTTCTAAAAAAAAAAAAAACAAAAAAACAAAAAAACAAAAAAAACGGACAATGGGACTAACCTGACGGCTAAAGAAGGGAGTTTCGAGTGTAGGTATAGGCCTTATCCGGGGTCGTCTGTTTGGACAGCATTTCTTGATCCCGGGTTTGGATATATGAGGTGAGGAACCTCCCTTTGACCAGCATGAGTACGAATGCGTCGGTGCCGATAATCGGAAAAGTCGGGTCGATGGAAGCGATGAGACCTGAGGGATAGCTGATCGGGAGGAAGATAGGATCCTATGGGGTGCGGTGTTCATTGCGCCAGCATAAATAATCGCGGGGACCTTTTGCAGGTCCCAAGAAGCGTCGAGCTCGCGAGAAGCTATATATCGGGTTGAAAGTCTGATCAGAGATATCTTGGACGTGAATAGCTCTTCAGTTGGGCTCGTTGAATTGTGAGAGGTAGGCTGTTTCTGAAAAGTGTACAATTTGGGGATGAGTGTGGGAGCTCAAGGGCGACTGATGTCGGTGCGGAAAATTAATGAAGACGAAATAAAATTTAATTTATAAAATTTCTCAAAGCAAGGCATCGCATCAAAAAGAAGCTCTCGAAATTTCTGGACAATTTTTTTGGCGGGTCTTGGCAGCTGCAGCGTCCCTCGCCACGATTGCCCGTCCGGGAAAACCCAGCCAACCATCTCTCCGCCATCACACCATATCGATATTATATATCGATATTGATATTGATATTGTTATATATACGTACCCTCAAGTAAGTACTTAAGTACGTATTACCACATCCATCAACCTCAGTCATGTCGTCATCGTCCGATGATTCCGCTGGAGCTATCGGCATCCCTCAGATTATCCTGGGCGTCATCGCCATCGCCATCTTCTATCGCTGGTTCACCAGCTCCTCTCCCTCGGGCCCAGAAGCGGTCGCTTCAAACAGCGGGCGACGCTCGAGAACCAGTAACGGTCCTCCCGTCAACGCCGATGCCGTCGAAGCTCTCAGAGCAATGTTCCCTCAAGTTAGCGCAGCCGCCATCCGATGGGATCTCGAACGAAATGGTGGGAGGTTGGAAACAACCACCGAGAAAATCTTATCCGAGGGCACTCTCCCTGAGGTAGTACCTGGCCTCGCTTGAAAAACATCTGTCGTCTCGAAATCACTTGTACAGAAATCGTGCTAACTCGCCATGGTTTTCCCTAGCCTCCCGCATCATCTTCTTTCCAAACACCTGGGACTACACCGTCACCCTCCGGGTCCCGGGGATCCACCGTCGGAATGGCCCCTTCGCCTATCAAGTCTACCTCAGGATACACCGATTTGATCGCTCGGTACAACCTACATTCCAGACTTAACAGCTTCCAACCTGGATCTAGCCGGGCAGAGAATGCGTCCCTGCCGAATAAGAAAAACGACAAAGCCAGTTTATTTCTTCGAGGTCGGGAAAGAAGAGATGTCATGATCCTGGAGGCTCGTAAGAAGATGGAGGAGATGCTGGGTAGCTGAGCTTAGAGAAGAGAAGACGAGTACCGCGCCGCCACGAAAGATCACGATATCGACTTTTTTTTCGTCGACCCGATCATCTGCCTGTGTATGAAACCAACCAAGGACGGAACGTATTCCCTACCAAAGACTCGCATTTGGTCACCATATAGTATCACCCCTACGAGCATTCTTGTAACTAGAAGCTATATTTTGAGGCCAAAACACACACATCTTTGGTGGGCGGGAGCCCTTTAGGTGTATATCTATCCATCCGGTAACGATTCATGTCCCAAAAACGATACATTTTTCTTCTCTATAATGAACCAATAGAAAACTCGAAGCCTGTTGGGAATAGAAATGGAGCCATACGCTGTGGAGAAATCTTGAAAGCCTTCCACTTTCTGTCGATATGTCTGAGTACTACTTAGGTGTGTATATGGACATGTATAATATATTACCATACTTGAGCGCCTCCCGATTTAAGGACATCCGTCTACCTGCTCACGTATGCTAGCATACGTCCAGTCAAAGTTAACCGGCAGACGCAGGGCCGCGTAAACTGACTATTTTGTAAGAGCTTAAGAGCCTTCAGCTTCCTTGGTCTGTCCAGCGTCGAGTGTCCCTGCCGCCAGCCAATTTGGAGTTCGGCTGGCAGGCGGGATAGCAATCGTCAACCAACACATTTTGGCCTGTCAATCGTAAAATGGCTTGTGCCGAGCCTGAAAATGCCTGCCTCGCTATCCTAAAAACAATAAAAAGAACAATTAACGGCTCTCTCTCCCTTTTTGTTGCATTGCATCTTTGTCTAAACGCGCTATTTGAAGACGTCGAAACTGAAAAATCCACACCTAGCAACGTTAACGTGATGGGCCTCAAGCTCATTGGCAGCTTCCCGCCTCAACCCGACAGGGTATGGTGTGCTGCCCCTCATCCCCGCCTACCGCTTGTCGCAACTGCCTCAACCGATAGAACCGTCAGAATATACTCCCTTCGTGACTTTTCCCTCGCCAGCACCATCGAGGGTGGCCACAAACGATCGATTCGCTCGCTCGCTTGGAAACCGAATACCAAAGGTGAAAGCGTTGTCGCCACCGCAAGTTTTGATTCCACAACTGGGATTTGGCACCGTCAAGATCGTACGGGCGATATTCCGGGAGACGAGCAAGCGGGCACATCACCTATTAACCCTGAAGAAAGGGAGGAGGAGGAGGAATGGCGATATGCCGTTGTATTGGATGGCCACGACAGCGAAGTCAAGAGCGTGGCTTGGAGCGCAGGTGGTTCCTTTCTCGCTACTTGCTCTCGAGACAAAAGTGTTTGGATATGGGAAGAGATGGATAGCGACAATTACGAGACCATAGCAGTGCTCCAGGAGCACTCGCAAGATGTCAAAATGGTGGTTTGGCATCCGGAAGACGAGGTTCGAAAACTTTTACAAACCTATGATTCTCAACCTTCGTTGCTAATAATAATTTGGTGTCTGCTTCTAGTTGCTGGCATCTGCATCTTACGATGATACTATCAGGCTATACAAAGAAGATGTTGACGATTGGGCATGTTGTGCAGTCCTTGTGGGGCACACTTCAACAGTTTGGTCCATATCTTTCGAAAACGCCGGCTCTCAATCTCGACTCGCGTCTGCATCGGATGACCAGACGGCGAGGATATGGCATCGAAAACCCAAGGTTACCCACGAAAAACCTGCGCCTCCATCTATTATTAAACGAGCGGAAGATGAATCCGAGGACTGGGAAGAACAGAGCTGTTTACCCAAAATTCATTCTAGGACAATATACAGCATCGATTGGAGCAAAAGATCTAGCTTAATAGCCACAGCGGGAGGGGATGGTCAAATTGTTGTGTATAAAGAATTTGATAAAAGTGGCACAGAGGGTGATTCAAATGTTGATCAGAAGGAATGGAGGATAGTGGCGCAGATATCCGCCGCGCACGGTGTCTACGAAATAAACTCGATTGCATGGTGTCCAAAGTGGGACAAGCAAGGTTCAAAACTGGACGGAGAATTTCTTCTCAGTGCGGGCGATGATGGCGTTGTAAATGTCTTCGAATTTAACATTGAGGAAGTGTAGTAAGCTCACTATATCCATATGAGCCTTTCTATCCTAGTCTTGTATTTGATGCTTCAGCAGCAAACTCGGCTGAATTTCTATGTTAGATCTGAGAGCTTTCTAAAAATGATACAACTGCTCAGCCCATTTATTGTCCTAGCTTGTCCATAGAACCCTTACGTACCTGCAAGCTGAATCATACGCTAGTCTTAACTATCAGCTAGTGCTAGTTTAGTCTAGATACAACTTCCGCCATCTCTGCGTCTGTGTATATGCGAAATCCCCTTTCTTTAGTAACACTAGCCAGCTGAACATTTTTGCTGTCAAGCTTTTCTTCCATGACCTGCTTGAGGGTCTTCAGAACAAGATTTTCTGCCTCGGCAAGAGTGAGAGACTATGGAGAAAATCATGCTGTTAGTGTGATAGATAGCATAATTGGGGTCGTTTTTCCAATGTGATCTTACACTGTGATATTCATTTTGCAACTCTGCTTGGGCACCCTCGCTTCCCGACCCTATCGCCTTCGCATCGTATCGATAAAAGGTACCGGAGGGTTCTGCGTGGTACCTACATACCGTGAGAGACTTAGAAATGAGTTTGTATGTCGAATATCGAACGAAGACCTACAACTGCGGGCCATCCTCATCGTAACCGGCGATCAGCAATGCCACACCGAACGGGCGACTCATGATGCTCTCCTCGCCATCTGCCCCTTCACCAAACCTAAGAGCCAGATCGCATATAGCCTGCGTAACGCTCTCTACGCGTAACGGTTCGCCATAATGAAATGTATGATTCTGCGCTTCAACTCGAGCGTGTTCAATCATTGATCTTGCATCGGCTTGGAGGCCCGACATTGCGCATCCAAGATGGCGATCGATTTCTACAATCTTTTCCACCGACGAGGCTTCTAATAACGGAGAGGTTACTCGCTTCTCTACTCCAATTATCACACCATACCCGGTAGCAACCTAAAAAAAGGTGGGGCTGGATTAGTAGATTTCTTGTATGCCGGTTGATTTACAAAGGGCAAAAGGAGATAGTTCGTACTCCGATCGCAGTGGAGCCAAGTTTAATCGCTTCGAGAGAATATTCGACTTGGAAGAGACGTCCTTCGGGTGAAAAGGTGCTGTTTTAGATGAACAAAATGTGAGGAAGAGGTCAGAGGATCTTCGATTAGAAGCTGAGGAAGGAGTGATAACCATACTTGATCCCGCGATCTAACCAAATCCCATTCACAATTAGTATACATTACAGTCAATAACTATCAATGAGACTGCAGATGTGGAAATTGAGGGTATATACCGTATTCTGATCTAGCAATGAACATCTTGTTGAAGTTGAAGAGCTCGGGCTTCTAATAGTCCAAAAACAATAACGTGCGGGTTGGCGTTGCGGAGAGGAATTTAGGAGAGGAATCTAGGAGAGTAGTCTGGGATCTTTTGGCCCGGAAATGGATTATGAGAAGGACGTCAGGAAGTATCGCAGGTATCGGTTGCAGTTATGCCTTCAATCGAGCCCAGGATATTTATTGTTTGGCATTTGGCTATGTGGTTGAGGTCGCGGCAGAATTGAGGTGGAGACTTTTTGGAATAAGAGAGAACGCGCGTTTGTTCCAACACAGGCACACTCCAAGCCAGAGCTAGCTACTCAGGCAGCTGGATCTTTAGCTCTGAGGCCACAAACTCGAGCCCGGTTGGAGTATAGGCATTACTCAATACCTCAAGTACTCACTTGGGTGGCTACCGACTTGGAGGGGAGAGATAAATTTTACAATTAACACCTTAAATATATCATCATATACATACTACTAGAGCCTGAGGCTCTTCTATAGATCTAAAACTTAGCTAATTTATCAAGTAGATGCTTAAGTACTCACTTAATACTTGTGTACTTAAGTTACATTTGTTTTCAAATACTCCAAGGTGTCTGTATAGCTCATGTCTAGCTAGGCCGAGATGCGGTATTCAATACATTTTATCTGCAGAGTTCCCTTGTATAAATATCGCAAACCCCACACAGTGTACCCAATATTGCAATATAACCATGGTAAGATATAATCAAGCAACCGCCTTCTTTTCCGATCCCTCTTCACCCGACAGACGATCAGAAGCCGAGGCTCGGAGCGGGGCTACTGATGGCGTTTCTTTTACATCCTCAACTTCGTCCTCCTCAGGAAGAATCAAATTTAAAATTAAAGTGACGAATGCACAAAGGGCAAACCCAGTCGAACAAACCAGAGCTGTCCATGTGTTAGCAGGTGTGCCAACTACCTCAGCCTAAAGCTATTTTTTGAAAGTACTTACTGATGGCATCAAAGAAACCTTGCTTGCCAGCATTATCACCCTAAGTTCTGTGTTAGCTTGCTATTATTCATTTCCGTAACCACAACCTTTTATGCATACCGAATATGTAAAAACTAGACCCAGTACACATTAGCATTTTCCTCCTCCCCCAAAAAGAAATAAATAACAGAGAATAGAATAGTATTTAGACGCCGTAGTATATAAATGCAGGACATACCGTTCTGGAACCAGTTGCCAACCATTTCGGCACCAAATCCAAGTGCCAGTCCACAAGTCACGATAAATCTGTTTCGGCGACTGAACGGCATCGTAGCTGGTGAATCAGTAGCTTTAGTGGCGTTCTCTACTAAGGGAAAATGAACAAAACGCACAAGTAATCCTCATTCCAGAAACTGCCACCGCCGAGAATAAGAAAGTCGTCATGCCGCCAAGTACAGCCCCCTAATCATTTGTTATTCTCGAAATGCGTTAAGATAACAAGAGTCAACCTTCTAACTTACGGGTATAGCGACAAGTGCAGCAGCAAATTTAGCAAAAACGCCGGCAACGATCAACCAAAAGCAACAAAAATATCCTGCTTTGCGATTAGCGCATCTTGTAAGGGCGATGACACCATTATTCTGTGCAAAGGTCGACATTGGTGTTATTGTCGCCAAACAGGCTAGGAGACTAATTTCCTCCATATTAGACATAAGTTTCTAGAATTCCCTCGCAATTTTCTTTGCTTGATGTGATAGTTACCCGTTGAAACCATCGGCCAGGACCCCTCCTTGGATTCGGGATTCATATAATTTCCCTTCCACATCGAGCCGTGAAACATCACATGTAGCCGTTATATCACCTAATTCAGTATGTCAGTGGATGCCAAACTCTTCTTTCTGGATCATAAAGCTAATAGTAAACGTAGATATGGTAATAGATGATAAGGTGATGATGATAGAAATAGAATAGTAGCGTACCTATTGCTTCCATCATCTAGAACCAACCAGTTACATTTGTTAGCTAGGGGTTAACTATAACATACTCATAAATTTAAGTGAAATTTTGTCGAAAGCACCATCATAGGGTTGCATTAATATATCTCAAGATTTTAAGTACGGAACCACCAGTGGTCCAGACGTAGTTGAGAATGTAATGTCACTTTGCAACATGTATTATGCGTTGCAAGTTATTATTTCTTTGAGCTCGTTGCGAGACCAGCTGAGGCTGTGTAAACATTCAAATGTTATACGAGGCCATAATTCATAGAATGATTAATGTATCAGAGCTTTGTGTTGGTCTGCTTTCGAAGAGGATATGAAACCAAAGCATTGAATCGAGTTCTTGAACTTACCAAAACCAAATAGACGGCTAGAAGTGGTAGTACTATAGGGCCATACACAGAAAGTGGGAATGTATGAACCCAAATGAAACTAACGGCTGGTGCGGCATTGATACCAGAGGCATCAAAATAGCCACAAGCAGCTGTTGAGAAAATAAATTAGCATTATAGAACAAAAATCTGTCGGACTACTCTGTGTTCCAGATTCATGCCATACCTGCAACAATGCAACCAACGAGGAGACCGATGATAACGGCGCAGCTTTTCATTATGGGGGATCCAAAACGCTCGCAGAGGATTATAGAAACAAAAACAAGGAAACCTAGTCCAATGTACTCCGCAGAGCCCCATGGAAGAGCGTGTGGTGCAGTGATATCAGGACATAAAGCAAAAAACGGCGTTGGGGGTGGGTTGGAGCTGCAAGGGCCATTTCCTCCGGCCCAGTTCTGGAATCTGTTTTATATAATGTTAGAGGACATTGAGGAAATATTTGATAACGTGGACCAGTTATACAATGACATCGAGGGGTTTCTTACCCAGAGCCAATGAGACTAGTGCCTAACAGATTCAGAGGTGGTTAGCGTTCACCTACAGATTTATAGCACCGATTGGCCATATGGCTAAGGTAGCAAGGAGATATCAGACCTACCGATTAACATCACAGTTGGACCCGTCACTATAGGTGGGAAAATTCTCTGAAGAATCTTTGGCGGCATGAAGCTAAGAAGAATTTCGAGAAGGGCGCAAACCATTGCAGTTCCGATGAGTGCACCATAACCTATAATAATACACATTCAGCAAACCGCGTGAGTGTATTTAAAGAGTACTTGGGGCAAGAAGAACAAGGGCTTATGGTTTCAAACCTTTAGGGCAGGGTAGAAAGGTGCCATCAGCTGCAACAGAACATATCCCTCGATCATACATCTGCGCGAGGGCGCCTTGTGCAACTGGAATTATGGCAAAGGAGGTTCCAACAACAGATATCAACCCTGTACCGATGTAATAGGGGGTTTTATAAATATGGAAGCGAGTAATTTGAATTGCAGACAAGATACCACACACAATGAGTGATGTTGATACCAAGTATCTTTGTACATCCGGATCCAGGTTTGCGGCGTTCCCACCAGATCCACTGATAATGATGGGAGGGCTATATTATTTACATATTGTTTATTAAGACCACATCCTGTTGCGCTTGATCTTTTCAAGAATCTATTCTTACTGACTTACCTAATCACACCTGCGAGCATTGCGAGAGCATGTTGGAATCCAAGAAGCATGGCGAGTAGAATGGGCATCGGGTCATGCAAGCCGAAAAATGGAGCAGATTTCCTGTTCTCCCAAAAGCATCTGTATTAGGGCTCTTATCTAGGAGGAGAGCTCTCGGACCTGAGCACTGACCGTGGTCTCCTCATGAAGGGGATATTAGGACGAAACAAAAAGGCATAGTCGTAGTCGCCCACCAAGCCATCCCTGTAGGAAGAAATGCTTCGATTTAGTAACAAATTTCTAAATAAAGATGAGAAGAGATATGGGTTATTGAAATTTGGACTATTTAGGTACAGCCCTCTGGTCTAGATGAGAACGAGTGTAGGAGCTAGAGAGTTGAATATAAAGGTGTATAGAATTAAGCTTGCGCAACATGTTTAAGAATTTGTGCTATTTATTATTCCCTGGCTTTTTTTATTGTTGGTTTTTATTGTAGTCAGGTGCTTTAAATAAACGCGGGCGAGGTCAAAATGATGAAGGCTCCTTGGGCTTTCAAGCTCAAGTTAAACATCCATCTTTCGACGAATTGTGGAGGGCGGGCAAGAGTGCGTAGTCAGGATATGAGTCCTTAAGTAAGCACCTGTATACTTAAGCATATCATATAGCTACTACTTAAGTACTTATATATAAATGGATATATAAACGCATACTTTGTTAGGAAATTACGCTTGAAGCGGGTAACGATCGAGGCTTTTGGTGGGTTAGACCCAGGAACAATGGTATCCGGGCCTTCATGGGCATCTTCCTGAGCGGACATAGCGAACGAGCTTGAATTATGAGTTGGGCGGCTGCGTGTGTGGAAATATGGTTCGATACGAGAACCCGAGAGCCAGCAAGGCGCCGTTCGAAATGAGGAGACGTTTATCGGTAACTTAATAATCGCAAAATCGATGATTAATTGAAGGTGATTCGAGTCGTGAATGCAACCGCTGCCGTATTTATACGCTCCCTACGGCGTATTCTGGTATTCGAATGATATTGCAATTGGAGTTCCCCGGCCGTAATGATGTGTTTTATGATCGCGTGAGAATCAAAGATAAGGGCTGTATTCAGCTCATGATAAGGATGCCTTCCTTTTTTTCCCTTTTCTTTTCTTTTTCATGGTCTTTTTCTTTTACTAAGATTTTTTTTTTTTTTTTTTTTTTTTTTTTTTTTTTTTTTTAAACCTTCTCTTCATGCACAGGTGCGCCAGCTTGCTGTCCCGGTTTTGACTTACTTATCAAGGCGACTAGAGAGCACCCCCAATCCGATGTTTGTGCTGTGGTATGCACAATATGCCTGAACCGGACTGCGAGGAGCAAAGGGACCAGGCTAGCTTTGGCGACGTCCGACGTCCGAATCGAGTGATCAATGCTGATATGTGGGGGGCGCAATGTGCAAAGCGGGAAAGAATGCATTTTTCTTTTTCCTTCTTCGCTCGCCTGCCTGCAAATGCAGCGTCCGCCAATCGAGGCTGCCCCTGCGAAACACAATCAAAAGTCTGTCGAGTTGTCTCACAAGCCAGATGCCGTCCTTGGTTTCCGACGAGTCGCCGTCCCATTAAGTACCCGACGCGCTGGAACTTTCCCCGCCAGCCAGATTGGCTCTTCGCAGGAAAGCGGTCAGTCGGCTCGTTCCGGTAAAAAAAACCCTTGAGAGGGATATCGATGCTGCTATAGCGCTACATTGTATTACCATCCAGAATCGAGTCATCGAAAAATCAAATATATTGGCTCTTTCCAGCATCAAACAAGTCGGCTGCCAGTGCCTGTGTACAAATATGCGCGAGTGATACCCAAGCTCCGTACGTAGTAAGTGGGTATCAAGATAAGAAGATGAAATATCTCGGCCTAGATTTGTCTGGGTGGTTGGTGTGGGTGTGGGTCTTCCGTTGTGCTGGATGGATGGATGTTGGGAGCGTTTCCCAGCGTTCGCATTGGCGGACGACGCGATCTTGAAATCGAATATTCATCGCCCCTACCATACCATACCATATGCATACCAGGATACATAAGGACTTCCTTACTTCCACGTATCGCTGTCCTGCGTTCACTCTCTACATTTTTTCTAGCTAGCTATAAATTAGCACATGGCTCCATCACGTACAGTACCTCGTACCGCCGGTGGTGGCAGCGGCGCTCAGGACGAGGCTCGATCAGATCACGACTTTCCAAAGCCATTCAACCAAACTCCGGCTGACAAGAGGAGACCTGTCGTTGCTGGCCCGGTTCTTACCGCGCCCTCATCACAATCTCAGGCACACCCCCAGCATCAGAACCAGAACCAGTTACATCCCCACCAGCACCCGCAAACACTACACCACCATCAGCAGCAGCTGCTGCAACATGAAGGCACAGAAGGCGTAGGTCACAGCCTCTTTCGTTTAAAAGAAGGAAAGAAGGAAAGAAGGAAAGAAAGACATCAGACCGCTGATTGACCCACCCATTTTTAGATTGCTTGGGACCGTATGCCAATTTCCTTGCTTCAAGAATATCGATCTGCAAATCTACTGCGGACTCCATCCGCCAGCACACAATATTCTGCCACTGTCCTGTCTGCCGGTATCGGTAAAAAATCGGCCTCCCATCGTCACAGACAACCGCAAGACTCTCTGCTTTCTGCAGTTAGACGGCATTTTAATAACCAAGCGATCAACGAGCACGATGTTATCGTCAATTTCCTCTACACCGTCAAGAATCACGGTCCGTGTCATCTTGTTCTTCGAATGTAGACGCAGTTTTCTAACGTTACCGCCTGTGACAAATTCACAGACAAAGCCTTTCGAAATCGTTTCCCGCCCTCTCGGTGACCACAGATCGTAATGCAAATTCGTCATGGGGTGTATGATATGCTGCAGGTATGCATTTTAGAAATTTATTTTTTATGCTTGTATGATATATGTTCTTTCTCAAGTAGTGTTTACGTAGTATAGGGCAAGGCAAAATTTGATCTATTTGAATATTGTATCCATATATATATATATATATATAGATTCCAATCAAGTGTTTAACTACATATGCGCCATATATGCATACTGAACAATATATTACATTCAAGAGCACCAAGAAGAGTCATCAAGTACCCACAAATGGATATAAGTACTTTAATCAATTCCTCAGTAATACTCTTAGCCGCCTGGGATTATAAGCACTATATTTTGAAAATACAAGGATAGTGAAAAGGAAAAGAGCAAAGCAAAGGAAACGTGTGGCCGTGCCTCATATTCCGTGTGGCGCAACCACGCAGAACAGGAGTTTTCTTCTTTTTTTCTTTTTCTTTTTTTTTTTTTTTAACGAAAACAAAGAAGTTTACTTCGCGACTTTCTATCATTATTATTCATTCCGTTACGAGACTGTTCATTCCGTCCCTAGAAAACTATCTGGAACCTAACAATGTTCAAGACCTGACCAAAGACACATCAGCACTAATGAGAAGCTTCGGCTCTACAGCGGTCGCTTTGCCCGGCTTGACCACCCACCTTGCTAATCGTCATCTTCATCCCGTTTCAAGGGGACAGAGATTATCAAAACATATATCAGCAATATCACAACCACGGTTCCTCCATACATCTTCACCATACGCCTTCCCCCGAAACCGTGCTCGTGGCGCCTCAGCCTTGAGGCGAAAACCATATCCGGGCAGAGTTTCCCTCCAATATAAACGCTCGGGAGATTCGGAGACACACCCTCTACCGCAGCCTGTGACGGACCCTTCTCGACACACTGAGGTGGTTACAAGTCCGGAACATGGGCTTTGGGGTTTTTTCAACAAGGAAAAGACGGCGATTCCTACACCAGAGGACGACCATAAGCATGGTATGCTAGTTGAATCTCTTTCAATTTGTTTCTTGTAGATACAGCTGACAGTTGTATTATTCGTTCGCGGTAGGCCGGGCTTGGTGCGTTGAGGAGCTGAGACATAAGAGCTGGGAAGATCTGCATAAACTCTGGTGGGCCTGTGTGAAAGAGCGCAACGTACTTGCAACCCAGCAACTGGAGCGAGAGAGGCTCAAACCAGGCTATGGAGAGTCTGAAGCTTCTTCACGAGATCGTCTCGTGAGTAGTCTTCATCTTGGACAAAACTAGGATCTTGCTATTGACACCCTGCTTGCAGGTTCGCGATACCCAACGGGCTATAAAGCATAGTCTAACAGAGCGATATTATGCTTGGCAAGAGGCGCTGAGAGTTGCCGACTCTGATCCAGAAATTGATCTCAGTGGTACCGGTCCTGCCTACAATCCACTGAATCTCGATGTAAGTCCTCCACTACCGGCCCTCAAACAATCTTCTATCTATTTAACGTCGGCTGCGCCACGATATCAAAAGGCCGATGCTGCTATGGCGAAAGACACACCCTCAAATAATGAGGTAGAGGTGTCTACTCGAACAAGCATACCAGAACACGACACCTCAACTAAGACTGTAGAGCACCGCCGAGAGCTCTGACGATAAAACGCTCCCCGTCTAATCGGCGGATGCCTGGCTTTCAAGAGACATTATTACTTCGAATAAACCAGTTGCGAAGACTCTGGGTTCTTTATTAACTGTATCCAACGAGAACCAAAAAATGACGGGGATTCGGGATTTATTAAAACATTTAGTACGAAGTGCTTGGTATGTTTGGAAGCATGCTCTGTGATTTGGATTTAGATACAAATCAATTGCGCCGCCGCGACGCTGGTGCTTGGTTTAAGGGACTATCGTTGTCTCTAGATACAAGTATGCTTCGAAAGGGTTTTTTTTTTTTTTTTTTGTAAATATTTAAGTGAGTAAGGAAGTAAGTACTAAGTACTTACTTATTAAGTAGTGGGGTATTGGAGGTTCGTATTTAAGTAAGTATGTAATATTTACTGGAGCACGCATAGTAATCGCTTAAACACCGACGGAATTAATCGCATTGCATCAAGTCTTTTTAGCCCTAAAACAATCAAAAAGTGCATAACGTTTCCCATTTAATCTGATCGACACGCACTTGATCAATTGAAAGAATCTTCTTGTTTCCGTGATGAACTTGAATGTGGTATTTAAGTACTTCCACGGTCTGACCTAGTCTCGTTTCTAAACGCTGTTATCGATCATGATATCGATCCCGTCCGATTCAGGTTCACAGGATAATAATGGTTAGATTACTCCTCGAATAGTACGATAACTTGGCCTCGTGACACGTAGTGTGCCGAATATTTAATAACTTAAAGGAACTATTCTCCGGATACCATTGTTTTTTTTTTTTTTTTTTTGAGTCTACATGCAAACCGCTGCTATAGCTCCAGATCTAGCAATCGCGTGGAGCCAGCTAAGCTTAGTCTCGAGCCCGCGGCCTTGGCTTGATTTGTTTGTTTTTGGGCGTGATGTGTTGGCGAGCCCCTCATTTCGAGAGAGTGTTTGCCTGCGTCCAGCTGCTGGTAGCTAAGTACTTAGGTTCACTTGTATGTTCTGCTACGCCCTTCCCCGGAAGCTTGTCCTCTCCCTCATTTTCTCTCTTCAAGCTTCCGGCTCTCAGATTTTACAAAAGTTATTAGTACTCTCTCCTTTCCACACAAGAAATCGTCCTAATTACTTGCTCTAAGAGGTATACCTACTTCATCATTTTCTGATGCATTCTATCCCTACCAAGACTAATCCACACGGGCTTCTCACTTCCCTATCTGTCCGTATGTGGCCTCGGATCTTTGCTAATATGTATCGGTGGTACTCTCAGTTTGTGCCCCTGTGTATTAGCAATATTCAAGCAGGGTAAAAAAAAAAAAAAAAAAAAAAGACGCGGTATTTATATCACCTTCAACATGGATGAGCTCGACCCTGTCAAAGATCTAGAGAAGGGATTCGATGTGTTGGTGATGGGCACTGGTAAGCTTCGAATTTATACCATTCCCGTATGAATACCCTCTTCTCTATGGAAAGTTATGCTAATTGCAATGATTAACCTATAGGCCTTACTGAGACCATCCTTTCCGGGTACGGTCCCCTCAAATAGCCAATTCAGATATACAATCGGGCGTGTAGATGGATACCATCTTGGCAAGAAGGACTAACGTGACCTGGGTTCTCTCTTTAGGGTAATGAGCGTGGAAGGCAAGCGTGTTCTTCATATAGACTCAAACGATTACTACGGCGGGTATGTTTGCACCCTAATTAGCATAGGGTTCTCATAGGCTAAGTAAATTGAATCTGTGATTTTAGCGATGGGGCCAGCTTGAAGATGAGCCAGGTAAGCTTATAATACCATCCCAAAGAGCGCAATCTAGCATACTGAAGTGATTTAATTCCATATTAAAGGTCTACAAGAGATTTCGTGGGGAGGACGCCAAGGCTCCTCCTGGTCTAGATAAAGACAGGGACTGGAATATCGACCTTATCCCCAAGTTTCTAATGGCAAATGGAGAGCTTGCACGAATTCTTCGCACCCTCAAACAGGTATTCGCTCTTGATATTAGGTTAAAGCATCAAATATAAATCTTTTCTAATGGCACAGGCGAGTAGGTGCAAGATAATGTGCAATTTGACCAAATAGCTGGCAGTTATGTCTTTCGTGGAAGCGGGAGCGGTTTCTTCAGCTCAATTGGGGTCGCAGGAAGCTCAGGCATCATCAAGGTACCTTCGACCGCTCTAGAAGCGGCAACCTCAAGTCTCGTTGGTCTGCTTGAGAAAGGTCGCCTCAAGAGTTTTCTTGAGCACGTCGCAGGCTATGACGATGCAAAAGGTCCAATGTACCAAGGTCATTTCAACCCTCCTCGAGATATATGTAGCGCGGCTCTAAGCTAACTTTATAACGATACCAGGCTCTGACCTCGACAAAGAGCCGATGAAAAATATATACCAAAAGTTTAATCTTGAACCAGCAACTCGCGATTTTGTGGGACATGCGATGGCACTGTACTCTGATGACAAGTATCTTGATCAGCCTGCCCGCGCAACCTTTAACAAGATCAGACTCTACGCAGCCTCGGTTGCACTATACGGAAAGTCACCGTACCTATACCCGCTTTACGGACTAGGAGAGCTTCCAAGTGCTTTCACACGCCTTTCTGCGGTTCATGGGGGAACGTATATGCTAAATACAAAGGTACTCGATTTCGAATATAATGATGGAAAGGTCTCGGGCGTGAAAATCAAATTTGAAAACCCTAAGCAGGATGGAGAGTTTATCGACCTTGTTGTGAAAACCCCGCTTGTGCTTGCGGCCCCAAGCTACGTCTCTGAAGGAAAGAAGAAAGAGAAGACCGGACAGCAGGTCATCAGAGCCATCTGTGTTTTGAAACATCCGGTGAAAAGCGCTGGTGAAAGCAGTCAAATTATCATACCTCAAAGCCAAGTCAACCGGAAAAACGGTAAGTTTCCTTTGACGTCCCTAAATGTCCACTTTTTTTCGAACTCTTGGCTGATATTGAATTCTTTCTAAGATATTTACATTGCTGTCTTATCGGCGGGGCACAAGGTGTGCCCCACTGGTTATTGGCTGGCAATTGTTTCTACGATTGCAGAGCAAACTTCTAACCACCACGAAGAGCTTAAACCAGCATTTGATCTCCTCGAGCCAATCGAAGAAAAGTAAGCATGGTTTGGCCAACGATACTGGTGGACAAACATTATTAACAATTGTTTTTTCTTTCTCATAGGTTTATGGAAGCACCCTCTGTTCTCTGGAAACCCTCGGATGATTCTGGTGACAATGTATTCGTTTCTAAGAGTTTGGACGCAACCAGCCATCTAGAAACTTGCACTGGTAAGTTCCTACCGGATTTTTATATCGATGTGATGTGTCTAATACACATATCAAATAGATGATGTCAAGGATTTATATCAGCGTATGGTGGGAAAAGAATTCGACATCGCTGGTCTCGAAAAAATAACTGCTACTGAATAGCTTGGTACTTTATTCGTCAGGTGTCGGCCGTGAACAGAAACCCCCTTTCATTGCTGTTGTCCTCTCTGGATACAGACACTTTACACCATTCTTAATTATTCGACGCAAGTTCACAGTGTCATAAAACTATATATAGTGGAAATGTCCAATATCGATATTGTTGTCTATAGACCTAACAGTCCTGCTATGTAGTTGATGCCACTACCTATACTTAAGCACTCATGTCGGAAATATCTCTTTCTTTTCGCCTTTGCTTCATTTTGCGTGACTCTTTTTAAACAGTCAGGTCATCCTTTTAGGCTTTGACTGTAGTCTTGTGGTATTGGGCCCAAAAATTCATTATTTCCACATAATATCCTTATAACTTCATATCAAAAGGCACGATAAATATACCATATCGCAGAGTATATATGTGTTATAGAGGACTTAGATGCTTAGTTATAATGCAGGTATATCGACGCGTGTGCAGCAAATATCCACACCAGCAAGAAAATTCGAAAAGCTGATGAACTCCAAAAAAAAAAAGTTTAAATTGCCCAAAGGGCCCTGCTTGTCCTCTCCATTTAAGTTTGAGACTATCCAGCGTATCTTGAGAGCCTCTTTATTCGGCGTGTTTTCACGTGACTGTGTCTCCTCCCCTCGTGACGCTGTTGGGGGCTAGCGTTGAGCAGTTTGTGACAAAACAAACAACACGAGGGGTCAAAGTTGACAATAACATGTTATTGTATTAGCTCTAGCAACTGCAACGCTATCAGAACCGGCTCTGGTAGCTTAAACTCGACAGTGGAGCGCGACACAATCTCCAAGTTTCATCTGTCAAAGAAACTTAATGCAACGACCCTCTTCTATTTTTTATTTTATTTTATTTTATTTTTTTTTCGTAGCCATTGTTTATTCAGGTCATTCGCTCTTACAAGACAATACGAATTAGAGAGCTTAGCCCCTGCAAACTTCTGCTTTTGATAAGAGTAATGAGGGTCATCGAGCTTATCATAGACGTACGCTAGCTCTCGCATCCAATATTCTCTTAATTGCTATTATACTAACTTTTATATAGGGCTTCAAGTCGTATGCTGTTCGAACCGTTATATCGGGATGGTACGAAATCTCAACGCTTTTTGAAATTTGTGATTTACCAAAGAACACGACTCAGAGGGAATATTGTCTAGGGATGAGAGTTTCAATTCCATCACAGGTCTTAACGGAAGCGGCAAGTCCAACATCCTCGATTCTATCTGCTTCGTTCTCGGGATCACCAATATGAGCACTGTGAGAGCGCAAAATCTACAGGTTTGTTTCCTCTGATTAGTAAACGAGTAGAACAAGCTGTTGAAGTAAAACACAATCTTTTCAGGATCTTATCTACAAAAGAGGGCAGGCTGGCGTAACCAAAGCAAGCGTGACCATTGTCTTCGATAACAACGACAAAACAAAAAGTCCAATAGGATTTGAAGAATATGCGCAAATAAGCGTCACAAGACAGGTATCTGCTAGAGTACAAGCACATCTCTCATATTAAATACGGCCTCTAACATATGTAAAAAGATCGTGTTAGGTGGCACGAGTAAATATCTCATAAATGGACACCGCGCCCAACAGCAAACCGTCCAAAACCTTTTCCAATCGGTGCAATTGAATATAAACAACCCAAACTTTCTAATTATGCAAGGCAGAATCACCAAGGTGCTCAACATGAAACCAGAAGAGGTGTTGGCTCTTATTGAAGAAGCTGCTGGCACTAGAATGTTCGAAGACAGGCGAGACAAAGCTCTCAAGACAATGGCAAAGAAGGATAACAAAGTCCAAGAAATAAACACTCTCTTGAAAGAAGAAATCGAACCAAAGCTTGAGAAACTCAGGGCGGAGAAGAGGGCATTTATGGATTTTCAGCAAACACAATCGGATGTAGAGAGGCTATCAAGGGTTGTTGTTGCTCATGATTATGTCAAGAGCAAGGTTTGTAACAATCGATCGCGACATAGCTTGTTGACGTTATCGACTATGTATTAATTATTCAACAGGATCGGATCGAACGCACAACAATGGAGCTCAAGTTCAAGGGAGACAGGATTGATTTCATTGAGAATGGGGCCAAACGCATGAAAATGGAAATCAACAATCTCGAAGAAGATGTCCGAAGGGTACAGGATCAACGAGATGCAGAACTAAGGAAGGGCGGCAAGTTCCAGGAACTAGAAGAAAAGGTTAAGACATCTTCGCATGAGATCGTCCGTCTACAGACACTTTTCGATTTGAAGAAAGCACAGCTCTCCGAGGAACAGATGAAATTCGCAACGTCGACTGGGGTAGTACAAAATACTCAGCAAGTCCTAGAACAGAAAACCCTTGTTTTCGAGAATCTAAAAGGAGGCCACGAAGCATCGAAGCAGCAGATTGAAAACCTCACCGCTGAGATGGTGAAACAAGACGAATTATTACAATCCCTACAGACTGGTGTTGCCTCAAGAGAAGGCCAGCAATCGGGGTACCAAAGCCAATTACAAGGTTCGGGCATTAAATCCTCCGGTCATATTAGGTTCACTTGTGATACTGATGATTATTGACTCGCAAATTAAAGATGCTAAAAACAAACTTAGTGCTGCACTTACTGGCCAAGAGCAAGCTAAAATCCGCATTATTGATCTTGAGAACCGCATACGGGAAGACGAACCAAGAGCGAAGAAGGCAGTCCAGCAAAACGCCGCCTTGTACGAGAACCTTGAAAGCCTGAAGAGAGATGCTGATCAAGCCCAGAAAAAACTACAAAGTTTGGGATACGAGGAAGGTGCTGAGGAGCACATGAGAGAACGCCAATTGACAACTCAACGGAACGTCAGAGAGCTTCAAGAACAGGTCGACAAGCTCCGCCGCAAGGTTGCCAGCATTGAATTCACGTATTCGGATCCAGTAGCGAATTTTGACCGCTCCAAAGTGAAGGGACTTGTAGCACAGCTGTTCTCCCTTGCAAAAGACAAGTATGAGGCTGGAACTGCCTTAGAAATATGTGCTGGCGGAAAATTATATAACGTAGTTGTTGATTCAGAGATAACGGGAGCCCAGCTCCTCGAGAAAGGGAAGCTCCGGAAAAGAGTGACAATTATACCATTAAATAAGATAAACGCATCACAGGCTCCGCTGGAAGTAAGTTCGATCCCCTCCTATCGCCAGCTATTCTTCTAGGAAAGCTATGCTGATAGTCCCGCTAGAGAGTAAAATCGGCCCATAAACTTACTCCTGGTAAAGTCCATCTTGCATTATCTTTGATTGGTTATGAACATGAAGTTTCTAGAGCAATGGAATACGTATTTGGGTCGGCACTTGTTTGTGCCAACGCGGAGACAGCCCAACGGGTCACATTCGATCCTTCGGTACGCTTATTAAGTGTGACATTGGATGGCGACGTGTATGATCCAATGGGAACTTTATCTGGAGGCAGCGCACCGACATCGAGTGGTGTCTTGATTACCTTACAGGAATTAAATGTTGCAGAAGAACGCCTGCAGTCCGAGATCGAACAATTAAAGGCGATTCAATCAAAGCTAGATACAGAAAAGAGACGTTTGGATGCCGCAAAGGATTTGAAACAGAATCTAGATCTCAAACTTCACGAGGTTAAGATTACAGAAGAGCAAATTGATAACAACTCTTCTTCAAATGTACGTCTGCGACCCCAAGCCAGTCACAAATGTTTAGGAACTAACTTAGAAACCATAGATCATAAAAGCAGTGCAAGACATGAGGAGCACTATCACGACTCTACAAGGAGATATACAAAGGTGCAAAGAAGCGCATTCAGATGCTATGAAAGATATTAAACGCATAGAAAAAGATATGCATGACTTCACGAAAAATAAAGATGGAAAGCTTGCTGAGCTTCAGGTGAGGGGACTCTAACGAGAGAATTGTCGTCTCTGATCTAATGTTCTGGCAGAAATCTGTGACGAGAGCCAAGTTAGAGATCGAGACAAAGATGGAGCAAATGAAAATTCTGCAGAAAGATTTTCAAAATGCACGCCTTGAAATGGGTAACTCGGAACCTTTCACTTAATCGCCTGGGAAATGGTTAACAATATTATAGAACAGGCAGGCGGAGATCTCTCCATAGCTAAAGAGCAACTTGAGGAGTCCAACTCGAGTGTAATCGCCCAGCAATTAGAATTAAGTAATCTCTTGAAAGCGCAAGAAGAGTCCAAGGTGATTAACATATCAGAATTATATTTTAGTTTAACTTAGGCTAATTTGATGAATATAGAATAACCACAAGATTCTACTTACCCAACTAGAGAGTGAAAGGGAGAGGCTAAGTGGATTTGACGATGAGCTCCAGTCTATTCAGACAGCGATAAAAACCAAAAACACACGAATCACAGAAGAAGCGTTCGAATTGCAGCAGCTTAGACATGAGGTTGAGAAGCTCAGAAAAGACCACGAGTCTCTCCAACAGTTACTCCAATCACTCGAGAGCGATTATGAATGGATTCAAGATGAGCAGGAAAATTTTGGCCGCACCGGAAGCCCATACGACTTCAAGAACCAAAATGTGTCTGAATGTAAAGCATCTTTAAAAGTTTTGAATGAACGGTTTTTGGGGATGAAGAAAAAAATAAACCCTAAGGTAATGAACATGATTGACAGTGTTGAAAAGAAGGAGGTTGCGCTTAAGAAAATGCTTCACACGGTAATCCGAGACAAAGAAAAGATCACCAAAACGATCGACAGTTTGGATGAGTACAAAAGAGATGCTCTAAAAAGAACCTGGGAAAAGGTAACTGTTGACTTTGGTCAGATATTCTCAGAGCTGTTACCTGGAAGCTTTGCAAAACTCGAGCCGCCGGAAGGCAAAGATATTACGGAAGGTCTAGAAGTCAAAGTTTCCCTTGGCAAGGTTTGGAAGCAAAGCTTGACAGAATTAAGCGGCGGACAAAGGTAAAAATATCACCAACTCCACTGATTTTATGATTTTGAGGTCTAGTCTAATTAGATGATTTTGGGGCTGTAGGTCATTGATTGCCTTGTCGTTGATTTTAGCGCTACTTCAATTTAAGCCAGCTCCGATGTATATACTTGATGAAGTTGATGCCGCACTTGATCTTTCACATACGCAAAACATCGGTCGATTAATCAAAACCAGGTTTAAAGGGGCTCAGTTTATTGTTGTGAGTCTCAAAGATGGAATGTTCCAGAATGCGAACTGTATATTCCGTAAGTGGCTCGTGAACTCTTTTAATGCGTTTCTAACAGTCATCATTCATAGGTACTCGATTTCAGGATGGAACAAGTGTAGTCTTGCAGGAAAAGGGGGGCGAATCACAAAAAAAACGATAAGGGGGGGGGGGGGGACATTTAATAATCGACCCCATCTTCCTCCCAATTTTCTTTGTTTTGGAGCCGCGGGGTATCTTCGACTTACAGAGCTAATGTTGTGAATTACATAAACCATCGAATTTATGCTACTTGGTTGACTTATCTTTGAAATCTTATTCGCCTTCTAAACTCGAGCCGTGTTCAGGTAAAAACAAGAGAATGTCTAGCATTTTCTGGAAAGTTTATTGAATTATAGAATTACTTTCGATTAGACCCATGCACGTGCCATGGAGCATGGGTTTATAACGTTTGGTTATATCTACTAATTTCTGGGCAGCTGGGAAAACCGCTAAGTGACCTAGTTGCCCATTTTATTATTTGTCGTTTTCATTCGGCGGTGCCTGCTCGGTTTCCTGAAGGTCAAGTCGCATCTCTATCTGGTGACTTTCCGGCGCGCCAGGTCCCCCCTCTTCAATGGTCAAAGGTACAGCTTGAGACCCAGGCTCCCGGAAGGAGTTCCGTTCATGACTAGCTGGAACGCCCGAGTCTTCACCCGGGAAGACAAATAAGGGGAAATTTCGGGGTTCTTTTACGTTGACTTCCGGCCCCGTCGCGGCCGTGGCCCCGTCATCACCGTTTTCACTGCGATTGTTTATGAGACCTTCATTTATTATGACGGGGACATCGTCATCTGCTCCATCGTGATCGTCAGCTTCTTGTTCGATATCGTCCTCAAGGTCAGAATCATGCTCAGATGGTTTATTCTCCATCTTATTAAATTCGCTACCTTCCTCCGCCGGTAGACCATCGTACCCTCCATTCGCTGTGCTTGGTATTGAGAGATTATCCTCTGGAATCAAATTGTATTTATCTGAGACGACTTTGAAAAACTATCATCACCGGGGGTAGTGAGCAGCCGATAATTTGAGAGAAAACTGGAGAAGAAAATACCGACCACGTAAAGTCCATGCTCGTTCTCAACATCCCAGAAGACCCCACGATGCAGAAACCAGGCGTGCGCAAAAATTCTGTAAAGCCGGCGAAAAATACTTGAAAGTTGTTTTGTTCCATTTGCATTGATATTGAGGCGGCTTGGGAAATGCTTGGTGGAGCAGAGCGTGCTAGCAGCGTGATCTAAGGTGTGAACTGAATAGTCCATGGCACAACAGGACCGGGGAGGATCGTGGACGGCACAGAGATACTGCCAAAGAGAAGCGCGCATCTCTGGGCAAGTTTCTTCCGTGCAATTGTCACTGAGGAGGCCAACAACAAGGTGATTGAGATCACGAGTGATTCGCCGGGTCAGCTCGTAGCACCACATCCAATCATCGATTCCTTCGGGACAGCTCGCGATACGTTCGCAGTCCTTGCGCGAAAGAGGAACAACATGTTCTGAGTTTGGGGGGTTAGTGATAGAGGAAATGAGAGCCGCAAGGTGCTCCTGAAGTTGAAAGGCGGAATCAAGCTCTGAGAGAGGAATGAGGGGCGGCCCAAGTATGTCCTTAGCTCTGGTGCCCTTCCTGATACGTCTATTTCCACCGGTAGATGTAGCTAGAGGGGATGTTTTCGATGAGGGTGAAGAAGGAGTTGGTATGAAGGAGGGCGAAGCTGGGTTAGATAGATCCTCGACAGGCGGCGGTGGAGATGGAAGGCGTGGAGATGTTGGGACGTTAGGAGGAGGCGATGATGGGGGAAGACCGGTTGTGGATATGGATATCGCTGCTTGATCAGAAGTGCTTGCTGGGCTCATGATTCGTTTTATTTGGGGAAGGGAGTCCAATCCTGGTTTTCGATAGACTATGATGAATATAATGATAAGACGAAGGGCCGGCTGCTTGTCGAATTGGTCGAGCGAGCGAGCTATATTATGGGACCGAATCCAGCCTTAAGCTTGGCTGCCGATGTTGGTGATGTTGGTGGTGGCGGTGGTGGCGGTGGTGGTTCTGATCAATGGTGAAAGAACAATGAGCCGTCGTTGGAGCTTGGCTCGTTCAATCCCAATCAACCATCATAAGCAATTCAATCATGTCGCATCGCACCTCCCGTCCACCGGGCTACTCTCGCGATTTTCAAACAGCGCCAGCTGCTTCAGCTCGCTCTTCCGCATCTCCTTCGGAAAACCCTGCCTCAGCAAGATCTCGTCGAGGAGGTACGTATACCTCGACATTTTCCTCCAGACTAGCTGCTACCGCCGCAGCTCCAACGAGTATCCCCCCCAAAACAGATCGCAAGATCACTACCACAACTACTACCACAACCACCGCAAACACGGCCCTCCTAGTCACGAAGGCTACTCATCGAAAGCAAAATGATGGAAGGGCACATAGTGATGGCCAAAGTCGAGCCCAATCGAGAGCCAGTATAGTCACAAACAACCACAACTTGCGGGGGGTAGGTAAGTTCATCTCATATCAATCGATCTATCGCAAAGAGATATAGGCCATCTCTCCAAGATCTTTTGTTGACACGGATTCACTCTCAGTACCGTCTTGGTCATCAGAAGTTTGCCTGAAACCCCAGACTTCCGCTCCACTCGCCTCGAGGATCACACGTCCTCCCCTCTCTGCATCAATCCCAGCCGCAAAGTCACAAATCTCTCTCGAGCAAATGATTCCTACAGTCCAAGAAGCTTCAATCATTGAGGACTTGCTCTTTTGTTTCATGGTAAGCTGCTTTTCAGCTGTAGTCGCATGGTGTTCTCTTCTCAAACGCGGACCTCGTACACATCTTATATATACACATATTTTTTGGTCAATGGAAATATGGTGTTAACCTTCCAAAACTCTACTCTTTTCGAAATTTAAACTAATTTGGCTAACCCAATTCTCTAAAGGGCTTTGAGGGCCAGTATATTAGATTCAAAGAAGAGTATAACCCAACCGTCGAAACAGAACGCCTCGCTGGCCCCCAATTCAGACTTCCACTTGGTCTTGAACCTAGTATCAAAGATATTCTTGGAAGTTTACTCAAGATTGCAAAACACTATGCAGCTCTAGATGCGTTTGTTGAAGTTCAATCCCGAGATGAATTCGGTGCTGTAAACCATGCTCTCTGTGCGGCCATTCGGACATTGCTTAAGGATTATCTAATCCTTATTGCTCGGTTGGAATACCAGTTCCTTTCCAATCCAAGCTTCACGCTCCACACTCTCCATCTTAGCACAATATCTGTTGCTCACACTCTTTCTCAAGTATATTCATTGGCTCAAGAGATCCTAAAAAGAAACTCTCTGCTTGAAGATGACGACTTAGATTCGGTGGAAGATGATGTCGAAATGCTTCTAGAATCGCTCAGAGAAGGTGCCAATATTGCAAATGGCGGGCCAGTCATGGGCAGAAAGGTTTGTAAAGGTGGTGCAGTTCTTGCCTTGATCACCAACCGTCTTAGCTCAATGGCTGGCGATCCTGCGACCCGGAATTTACTCGAATATCTCCTTCGACAATCATCGATGCCGTATATGGTCATGTTAAACGAGTGGCTTCATCATGGTATTATCAAGGATGCACATTCGGAGTTTTTAGTCAAAGAAACTAAATCCATTCGAAGAGAACGACTTGAGGAGGACTATACTGATGAATACTGGGACAAACGCTATACGATCCGTCACAATGACGTTCCCCCACAACTAGAGGCTGTTAAAGAGAAGGTGCTCCTCGCAGGGAAGTATTTGAACGTTGTTCGAGAATGTGGTGGCGTAGATGTCAGTATGGAGGTGAAAAATGTTCCTGCAACCTTCGATGATCCTAGGCAAGTCAGGTTCCTTGATTGCCAAAACATATATATTTTTGTTGACTTTTTAACGCCATTTTCATCAGCTTCCTCGATAATGTAAGCTCGGCCTATGCGCATGCAAATGAATCGCTGTTGAAGCTCTTGCTTACAACCCATGGCCTCCGTGCTCGCCTCCGATCTCTAAAACATTACTTTTTCCTTGACCAATCTGATTTCTTCACGTACTTTCTAGAGCTGGGCACATCAGAACTCAAAAAACCTGCAAAAAGCGTCAACGTTCCAAAACTCCAGTCTCTTCTTGACCTCACCCTACGGCAACCTGGTAGCATTGCTGCGAGCGATCCATTCAAAGAGGATGTTAAAGTCCAGATGAACGAAATTGGTCTTACGAAATGGTTGATGAGAATAGTGAGTGTGAGTGGACTGGAAGATAACACGGGTCTCACAGACGAAAACCGGGGTTTGTCTGCTGCTGAAGATGATAAAGCGATCACAGGATTCAATGCTATGGAGCTCGATTTCGCAGTTCCGTTTCCCTTGTCTCTTGTGATATCTCGCAAGACAATTCTCAGATATCAATTACTCTTTCGCTATCTTTTATCCCTTCGACATCTCGAAATGCTCTTAGTTGGTGCATGGCAAGATCATACAAAAACCATGTCTTGGCGGCATTATTCCCGATACACCTCTATTGAAAAATGGAAAAGAGGTGCCTTCACGCTGAGAGCGCGAATGCTCGTTTTTGTACAACAGTTGCTATACTTTTGTACTGCAGAGGTGCTCGAACCAAATTGGAATAATCTTCAAGAAAGAATCGGAAGCGTTAAGACCGTGGATGAATTGATGCAGAACCATGTTGACTTTCTGGACACATGTCTAAAAGAATGCATGCTAACGAATTCTAAATTACTCAAGGTAGGTGATTATATTATGTCGCGTCTATCGTCTATTCCCCGCAGGTAAATGTGTACCTTTCTCACCACCATTTCATTTATAGATACATGCCAAAATAATGCAAACATGCACCATGTTCGCATCGTATACCTCTCATCTTTCGAGAGCGCTTGTGTCCGCAGACCCAAGCTTGGGAATGCCCGATAATGGTGGCTCTACTTTAGGACCTGATGAAACTGCCAAGGTGGAGAAACTTAAGGACAATCTTAAAAAATACGAAGAAAATTTCAGTAGACACCTAAAAATACTTTTAGACGCTTTGAATTACTATGCCGCTACAGAGACTGTCGTTCTTTTAGGTCTCTGCGCCAGATTATCTACAGCGAACGATGGTAGCGGAGTGATAAATGTCAGTCTTGATGACCCTTGACGAGATATCGAGACGACTGGCAGACTAGTCATCTGGCACATTTGGGTTTCAATATAACAACTTGCGTACTTTTCGTACTTTTCGTACTATTCAAACTGGATTTGAAGAGTGGATTACTATTGACTGATCTTTAACAGTGGCTTTCTGTCCTGTAATATAATATAATATCAATGCCATCCATTTTCATGACTCACCTGCTTAAGTACTCAGTATTTACACGAAAAGGTTGTCGAAAACCCTCACCAATCGTAATATCAACCTTGTTGTATGATAAAACCCACACGAAAATGGCTAATTTTGCTACGTATAACTAGAGTGCGCATGGAGTTGAGAAGGAAAAGTGCAATACCCTCGTTTCAGTCGGGCACAAAACTTGCTTGCTAGTCGCAAAAGAGTCAGTTATTTACTTGTGCCAG
The DNA here is from genome assembly GCA_012184315.1 of Arthrobotrys entomopaga. Lineage (NCBI taxonomy): Eukaryota > Fungi > Ascomycota > Orbiliomycetes > Orbiliales > Orbiliaceae > Arthrobotrys > Arthrobotrys entomopaga. The sequence continues at coordinate 57,424 of LDDX01000081.1, forward strand.
ATACGTATGTACGATTGATAATGTCTCTTAGACTTGCTCGTTATTAACCTTAACAAGAACATTCCACACTGCTTTAGTGAAATAAACTTCAAGTAAAACTCTGAACTAAGAAGTAAAGTCCAGGAAGCGCTAGAAAAGTATCCTACAGCTACGATTCCGACGTTTTTCAGAAGTTTTATACTACTCATGGCCTTCAAGTCGGCCCCAACGTACCGTCTAGGAAACTAGAATGATTGAAACCGTAGAAACTTAATGAAAGTGAAAGGTGCGTTGAAACACCCTATGTGGCCCCATGGCCTTCCTATTCCTTCCTTGTGAGTTGCGATAGACGTTTGAACTCGTTAATCAAACCATTAGTGCTTGCGTCGTGAGCTGAAACAGTAGAGTCATCCTCCAACTCCTTACCAATTTTTTCTACAAATAGAGTGAGTATTCTCGTCAGACGTATGGGGTTCGGGGTGGTAGATCTTACTGGCAAGCACTTTTCCAAGTTCCACACCCCATTGATCGAAAGAATTGATGTTCCAAATCTGACAAAAACAAGGTATTAGAAAGGAATAATTTATGTAGCGTTGTATGAAAGGAAACTTACCGCCCCTTCGGTAAATGTAACATGTTCATAGTAAGCGATGAGAGCACCGAGAGCTCCCGGTGTTATTCTTGTAGCCAAGATGCTGGTTGTAGGTCGGTTTCCGAGGAATACTTTGTGGGGAATCAAATCCTCGGCCGCTCCTTCGGTTGCAACTTCGTCCGGTGTTTTTCCCACCATCAACGCCTCGGATTGAGCAAAGAAATTTGAAGCAAGCATTCTAGAGAATCCGGTTAGATGTATTCAGTTGAGGGCTGCGTTGGTTCAAAGGTTTCCTATAGTACCTTTGATGCTTATTGTTTTCGACGGGATTGTGACTCTGCGCAGCCAAAATGAAGTCTGTCGGTATCATTTTAGTCCCTTGGTGTAGGAGCTGAAAGAAGGAGTGTTGCGCATTTGTGCATGGTTCCCCAAATAAAATAGCCCCAGTCGTATATTTGACATATTCGCCGGTCCTTGTTATTGCTTTCCCATTAGATTCCATGGAAAGCTGCTGCAAGTAAGCTGGGAACCGATGAAGGTATTGATCGAAACTAAATAAAAAGTATCAATAAGATGCTGTTTCCCCAAGCTGGCGTCACTGTAGAAGACGGGGATGAAGATAATGGATGATCGACTTACGGAGCAACCAAGTGCGTCTGGGCGCCGAAGAAATCGCTATACCAGACACTCAAAAGACCCCCAATAATTGGTATGTTGTCCGCAATGGGCGTCTCAAGGAAATGTTGATCCATTGCGTTAGCGCCAGCGAGAAATTGCTGGAAATTTTCAAAGCCAATATAGAGTGCGACGGAAAGCCCAATGGCAGACCAAACGCTGTAACGTCCCCCCACCCATGATTCGAATCCAAACATGTTTTTGGTATCGATGCCGAACTTGGAGACTTCTTCAGCGTTTGTCGATAAAGCAACAAAATGTTTTACGATAGCGTCTTCGGGGGCGCTTTTCCGAAACCATGCTTTAGCAGTGTTCGCATTTGTAATCGTCTCCGCGGTAGTGAATGTTTTTGACGCGATAAGGAAGAGAGTTGTCTCTGGGTCGCATTCGTTCAAAGCTTCAGTAATGTGGGTTCCATCAATGTTGCTGACAAAGTGGAGAGATAGAGTTCTATCGGCGTAGGGTTTGAGGGCTTCGGTAACCATCACAGGCCCCCTATGAAGTAAAACGATATATTAGAAGATAGAGTTTACAATGAAATCAAAGTAGGTCGTACAGGTCAGAGCCACCAATTCCAATGTTAACAATGCTTTTAATCTTCTTGCCGGTATAACCAGTCCAAGAGCCGCTTCGTACTTGTTCGGAAAACTCTTTCATATGTTCAAGAACAGCATTTGTCTCTTCAACGACGCTCTTACCGTCGACTTGCATAGGCTGGTTGTGAACATTGCGTAATGCGGCATGGTAGACAGCCCGTTTCTCGGTGAAATTGATCTTGTCTCCGGCGAACATGGCATCGCGAAGTTTCTCAACACCAGCCTCCCGAGCGAGATGGGTGAGTAGGTTTAAAGTTTCATCGGTGATGAAATTTTTGGAGAAGTCGAAGAGAATTTGGTTCCCGTCGGCTGCGTTCTGGAAGACACGGGAAAATTTCGTGAAACGTTCAGCGTCTTGGGCAAAGAGTGTTTTTAGAACGAACTGTTTCGCGACTCCAGCATGATCTTCGAGGTGCTTCCATGTCTGAAGCTCGGAAGCCTGGGAGAAGGACATTTTTTTTTTTTTTTTTTGGTTTTGTACCTTTATAAACGAGGGGAACCAGGGAGTGAAGGGCAAATACTCTCGTATACTCAGGTAAAGAACTGCTTGACTAGCCGAGTACTCTATCTAGGTCGAACAGAGAGAGAGAGAGAGAGAAATATGTATGTGGGTGCGTCTGTGAAATTATACTAGTCCACCGAGACAAAAACGATGGTTAAGTTAGGTAAGTAAGTAAGTACTTGAACTTATAGACAAGCAGTTGAGGAGGTGAGTATGAGGAGATGGGACACAATAATCAATTGAGGGACGTCGGGACTATCGATAAGAAAAGAGATGAATACAATGCAGGTGGGGCTTTCTCTCCAACTGTGTGGGTTATTCGTTTGGAAGTGCCAAATAAAGACTTAATTTATGCCTGCATTCGACGCGAAGAAGAGCCCACTTTGGCCCAACCTCGCCTCGGGAGCTGGCGGATGATCACTAAACCCTAAAACAGGCATCATGTTGACCGAGTAATCAGAGCCGGGTGATCTTGCTTGGTTGACCACTTGTGTAAAAATAAGTACTTCTTAAGCAGTCAAGTACTTGGGGCACTTGAGCATTTTCGTAGCTACCAATTGAAGTTGCTCGACTTAGACTCGATCAGTAAGTTCTAAGTTACCATTAATTTTTGTTGGTGGGGTGTAAAGCGGTGGGGAGAATACCAGTTTCGTACTTTATATGCTACCAGTATGTGTATATTCTTCCCCAACGTCATCGCGTTGGAACGAAACGGAAAAAGCATTCAAGGGCTTAATTACGTAATAAATGACATCAGCTATGTGGCGGGTGAGTAGCAGTGGCGGTGTATGGTGTCTTGATTATATAATCCACATTCACATGCGGACCGACAAGGGGGAAGGAAACCGACTGTCGTCTCCCATCCAGCAAACGGGGCGTCGCACTTTCCAATCAAGTCCTTTCGAACAACTCGGCAACGAACGACAACAACAACAAGAAACGCGTTGACCCAGCTGATGATTTGCCATCGTTACGTTGATCACCATCCGCCATTTATTACTCCAAGCAACAACAACTCTAATTATTCTCCGGCGATTACTCTCTCCTCGCTTCACGACTAACACTGTTCCCACCCCTCCCTCAGTCACGCCGCATAGCCTGCTCTGATTATATTAACTCGCGCCACAAAAAAACAAAGGCCATTGAGCAAGTGAAGCCTATCATGTCCCACGCTGGAGCGAAGCGATCAACTAGAATCCTTACCGATATCCTATTCATAGCCGCTGCTGTAGGTCTACATGCATTCTCTCCCAGTAACATCTATTTATTGCCCCTGCGCCAACGGCGCTGAAGGGGGAAACCCCGGGATTTTTACCATACTCGCAAAGCATACTGACATATTGCGGTCGTAAATTTAGCAGGTTTCGGCCTATTTTCTCATCAAATATGCTATGCGCCGTTTCGACCCTGAAGCGGACCAAAAAGAGGAAAATCGAAAGCGAAGTTCTGCAATCCTACGAAGACTAGACAATGCCGACCTTGACGCAGGCACAAAGAGAGACACCAAACGAGCTGACCTAGCCCTCAACCCGTACGAGCAAACTATTGCCATGGAGGTAGTCGCGCCAGAGGATATTCAGGTCACTTTCGAAGGTATGCCTTTATACTTCCTCGTTTTTAGTGCCCGCGACAAGGGAAAAAGAAGACACCTAGGAAAGCAAATAAAAGAGAAGAAAGAGAAATCTCTGCTCTGACGCCCTCTCACGGCTTTTAGACATCGGCGGTCTTGGCGATATCATCGAAGAGCTCAAAGAATCCGTAATATATCCGCTCACCGTGTACTACTTCCCACCCATTCAAAAAACAAAAAGGAAAGAAAGAAAGAACGAAAGAAAGAATTTTTTTTTTTTTCTTTCTGAAACTGTTTCTCTGAACAAATTCATCATCGATCCTGACCCGAAACGTATATAGCTAATGCTCGTACAGACCACATCTGTTCTCTGATCACTCGTCCCTACTATCCGCTCCTAAAGGCGTCCTCCTTTACGGGCCCCCAGGTTGTGGTATGTTCGACTACTAGATTTATAGCTTTTATATTTGTATTTGGGCAGAATCTAACAATAAGCCTTTGTGAGATAGGAAAAACAATGCTCGCAAAGGCTTTGGCTCACGAATCCGGGGCTTGTTTTATCAACCTCCACATCAGCACTCTAACGGAGAAGTGGTATGGGGATAGCAACAAATTAGTAGCTGCTTTATTTTCCTTGGCGCGAAAGTTGGAACCAAGTATAATATTCATCGATGAGATCGATGCTGTGCTCCGGAGTCGCAGTAGCTCAGATCATGAAGCGAGTACCATGGTTAAAGCCGAGTGAGTAAAATCCAACCTTGGCGCAAAACGACGGCAACAAGCCCTTTTCACACGGGACGAGCTTACAAGTACAAACTTATTAGATTTATGACCCACTGGGATGGGCTACTGTCAACCGTTGACCAGAAACCCCCCCGCATCGTCGTTTTAGGCGCCACGAATAGAATCCAAGATATTGACGAGGCAATCTTGAGACGACTTCCCAAGCGGTTCGCTGTTTCTTTACCAAATGCCGAACAACGAAAACGTATTTTGAAAATCATTTTGAAGGATACGAAGCTTGACACAACAGGTGATTTCAATCTGGAAGAGCTTGTCAAACGGATGGCTGGAATGAGTGGAAGTGATATGAAAGAAGCTTGTAGGGATGCCGCTATGATTCCAATTCGAGAATATATAAAAGAAAAGAAGGCTGTTGGGGACGCGCTTTTAAGTGTGAAGCCCGAGGAAGTTCGAGGGGTAAGGAACGAGGATTTTTTCCGGCGCAAACAGGGCCATTCGTATTCCACCATACATGATATATCTGTCAACAGCCTAGTAGTAAATTAGGACATCTCAATACTATATCTTGTAGATGTATATAACATAACATTTTCGTATTCCACCAACTATATCGTGCTTAGCCGGGCCTGATTATACCAATCTTGAGAATCGCTACTGAGTAAGAGCAGCTTTATATTCCCTGTCGCTTCATTTCGAGTACTGTAGTAACCATCCGTTTGAAACTCTCTTTAAAACGTCGACGGAACCTTTCCCTCCTTAACCTTTTCTTCTTGAGGCCCGGTCTTTCGTAAAATTTTTGTGTTGCCGCATCTCTGGCGATTGAATTCTCGGAGCAGATTCTCTTGAGTTGCATGAAAGCACCGGCGACATCACCTCCTCTAACTGCAATGCTTCGACCGGCCGTTGACCCCAACCTTGGTGGCAGTTTCGAAGTCGGAGAAGGGGGAAGCGTATTGGTTCCTGTTTCGGAAGATATTGAGGCCGAATTTGTCGCCCACTTAGCGAATGGATATTTTTCGAACGACTCTGTGCTAGTATCGTTTTCCAGCCGACTGATTGATGTTGACATAAAAGCACGACCGTAGGTGAAATTAATTTGACTAAACGTAGCTGCACCTAATCGTGTAAACGGTGATGTCTCGTGCGGTGAGCGTATGAAGCAGCGGAGGTTTCTCAGAAGAGACACCATATTGGGGATAAAAGGACGGGAATCCGGTCTCGCTGCTAAGGCAGAGCGATCTGAAAATGGTGAAGCTCGAAAGCCCGAGATCAGTTTCTATGTGCCTGCAGATTTGTTGTTAATTTTTTTTTTTTTTTTTTTTTTTAGGTGCAGGAGACTGGCAGGAGACTGGGTTGTCGCATTGAGAAAATACACATTCACGTGATACAACACCCTTTTCTTTTTCAGTTTTGGCAAGCAAGAACGTCCAGTCGAGCTCGTACTTACTTAAGTATTTAAGTACCTCTCAAGCTTCTTGATTTCAGCTTAGGCACCCACTTAGATACCTCGACCCAATATCGTTGTTGAGCTCGATTCAATGTATCCGTATAATCGTGAGTATTCCCTAACATCTCTGCATATTTACGGCTACAAGGCACGGTATCTATACTACCAGTGCGATGCACACGCGCCCATGCTGCTGAATTGCTAACAAACGCGATCTCATCTAGAAAATACCTATGGACGACCTCCGATGCAAATGCCCCCGGGCATGCAGCTGCCTCCCGGCTTCGCCTTTCCTCCAGGAGTCAATCCAGCTGGCGCGGTACCCCCCAACTTCGCAGCGCCTGGTGTCCCTACAGTCCCCGGCATCACACCTCATACCGCGCAAGCAAACGCCCCGAGCCGTCCTGGAGTGCCTGCCTTCCCCCCACCTGCTGGCCTGCCTAACATCAATTTCAACGCTCCGATAATCAGATTGGGAACAGTATCCACCAAACAACAGCCGCTTCCTGGTACGTCTACGCACTCGCAAACTACGAGCTCAGCTCACTCGGCCCCAAGCTCGAAAACATCTGCCAACCAAGCCTCCAGTGCATCACTCTCAAGAGAATCCGCCTCGGGCTTTGTCCCCCCGACTTTTGATGAACAACTTAAATCAGTCTTCGTTGGTTCACTTCCTCCTCTATTCGAAGATGAGTGGATCGAACGCATCTTGAAGGTTTTATCCGCTCTTTGCACCATCAGATATGCTTTCTGCTGTCCTTTCATATGCCATTGTATCCACTATTGTACTAACTATTCGAAAACTCATAGACGACAGGTCCTGTTAGGCGGTGGATTAGAGTTTCCGATGAGAGCGGAAAACCCCGAAATTTTGGTTTTTGCGAATACGAGACCTTTGAGGGGGTCCTTGCGGCTGTGACTACTATTAATGGCTTACTTTTACCCAGTCTTCAAGAGAGCGAGAAAAAATACAGTATATCTGTATGCACCCAGAATTACCTATGCGATTTTTATCCAACCATTCAGATACTAATGATCTCATTCCGTTTGAACCTAGGTGAATTACGATGACCGGGCAGATGAGTACATCAGCAAACTGAGGGATAAAGAGGCTATCCATTTTGAGATTGAAGGCGCTGGGTCTGCGGATCCTAGTTCTCGGTACGAGCCTATTCGACTAGCTATCAACGGGATTATTTCTGAATATGCCGACCCTGATCGCCAAACAGACGTCAGTCCCCAGGACAAACCAGCGAACCCTGATGGGAATCAAGGTTTTGTTGAAGATGAAACAGGAAAGTTGGACCAAGGGCAGCCAGAAGTCGTGACGATATCCCTAACAATTGATGACGAGCTGGCCGATATTCCAGCGGATATGCGGGAGACTGTCTCAAAAGAAATCGCTGCGTTCAGAGAACGTTCGAATCGCAGGGATATAGAAAGGATCAAGCGCGAAGAGGAAATTGAACAACAAGAAAGGGAGCGCATGTCTGGTACAAGAGGCTATCGCTTTGGTTCGCCTCCCGCTTCTGCTCCCACTGGACCATCTGCCGGCTCAAACTCAGTTCCAGTCGGTCCTTCCAGGCTTCGTAATGATATTCCCTTTTCGGCTCCCACAGGGCCGGCTGCTCAATCTGTGAAATTTGTTAATGGGTCTACCACAAGTCGTCTCCCTCAGGAGGATGAAGACTCCGAAACATCCGACTCTGAATTAGAGCTCCGCAGAAAATTGAAAAAGTCTCGTGAGGTCGACGCTATATTCTTAGACCACGAACGTCGCTGGTTAAACAGAGAAAGGTCCCGTACTTCGGCCATAGAACGAGAAGCTACTAGAGATAAGGAAGACTCCCGAAGGGAAGACATTGAAAGAAATGCAATGAGCTTGCGGCTCTCAGAATGGGATGATGATGTTGAGATGGAGCGTCGGGTTGAGGATTACTATATTGATCGCTCGCTCTGGACGAGGAATAGAACCCAGTTCCGCTCGAGAGAAAAGGAGCTAGACGCTAGAGATAGAGCTATGGAAGAGCGTCTTCTTGACAATGAGAAAAAGGCTTCTGAAAACGCTAACCAACCCTCCCGTGAGAAGACCTCTGCCGAAGCCCAGTTTTCTACAAAGGAAGCACAACAACCACGTATCAAATTATCTCTGGGAGCTTCGATGCGTAACAAAGCTACTGATATTGCTCGACCTCGACGTACTGTAGCCGACATTGAAGGTTTGCTTGAAGATGAAGAAGAAGATACCTCGAAGGCACGAAGAGTATTGATTCCTATTCAATATGAAGAAACCGTTGGTGTAGACGACGAGTCGAGAGAAGAGATGGTGAAAGCTCTAGCGCAAGAAATTCCATCCGACAAAGTTGGTTTGTGGACTTGGAAAGTCAACTGGGATTTTGTTGATGATGCCATGATCAAAGAAAAGCTGCAACCCTTTGTGGAAAAGAAAATCGTCGAGGTAAAAGATGCCTGTTATTTCTCAAATCTTGGGCTTATTTTAATTTTTACCGTTTATCTCCATCTAGTACCTGGGAGTCCAAGAGCAAGAGCTCATCACATTTGTGCTTGAACATATCAAAAAGCGAGGCTCAGCTGAAGATCTCGTGAAGGAACTAGAAATGGTGAGTATTAAACCGAATTCCTGTTCCTTCCATTTCGAAATTCTTCCTCCCCCCTTTCCCCCACCCTTTTGATGTGTTTATGGTCGCGTGAAAGTGTCTAACAAGTATCTCTCTAGGCCCTAGATGAAGACGCTGAAGTACTTGTAAAAAAGATATGGCGTATGTTGATTTTCTTTTCTGAAGGTGAGAAAAGAGGGCTCGTCACATGAGCTGCTCGATCTTGGTCTCAATGATGTCTGGTCGCCAGAGTTTCGATCTTTCGACATGCAAAACACTTGAATCATGACGTTCTTGATCAAAATAACCAAGTATTTAACAAACACTCTACATACCTACTTTGTACTTGTACCTTTACTTAAATTTTAATCTATTCTCCGTTTGGAATATCTGCTGTACCAGAGCGTATCCTTTAGTATTCATGTGGCAATCCCCATGCCCAAGGCTTAGTTCCAAGTACTTGAGTAGTAACCTGGCGGAGGTTTTACTCTGGCACGGCTTTGTGTTTGATCTTACAACGAAAAGACAGAGAGAGCCTTACAAGGGACAGGCTCGCAATTGATTGAGACTACCCCAAGAACCTACCTATTTAGGTACTCGCCGCAGGCGACATTAGCTGGTCTCGTTTGCCTCTGGACATTAGCTTGACGGAGTTGGACATACATTAATTAAGTATCCTAGGCAAAAGCTCCTGAGCCTTTCGTGGTTCATAACCAGGTACATTTTCCTCCTTGCCGTCCTACGCCGAGTCATCACAGCCATCGACCAAAAGCCAGCAGCGCAGAAGCCTCCAATCCGTGGAGTGTATCCTTTCTGAACCCAGGCTCGTTTACCATAGTCACTCTAGAATTCTATCTCAACCAAATTTGTAGGCTACGCAACGTATTTCTCGAATTCAAAGGCTCTCCGACGCTCTCTTCATCGACCTTCGAACCAACCCCCCCCCGCCGGGACTATCCACCCGACCCCTTTGAATGCTCCTAAGCGCAGGAATTTGCATGGAGAGACGATGAGAAACTCGGATGAGGAATCTAGTGCCCCACCCGCACCTGACAGCGTATCTCTCGGAACCACCCAATTTACCAGCAATACTCTGCTCCAAAATACAACGCATTCTGGGTTTCGTAGGTAAGAAAAACAATAATCCGAAAAACAGCCCCCAGCACTGTACATTTAAAAAATAAACAGAAAAATAAAATAAAAAATAAACACATATACCCTCTGGAATTGTTTGTGTCATGATTTCTCCTAATTGCTAAATACCATTTCTCAAAATAGACAGCGGGCGTCACGGGCGTGTGAGGTATGGCTGATCCTAGGATATTATTAAAATTTATAACCGCGTGCACGCGTGTATTGAGTGCTAATCAGAGTCGCGAGTTCTTATTGAAAGACTTGCCACGCCAGAAAGGTATGATCAAGTTCCGTTTGATGATCATTAACCAATTATTAGATGAAATCAAATATTAACATGCTTCTCTTATCTTTCTTCGATAGGTTCGATGTGACGCTGCGAGTTTAGGAGTGCCATGCACCAATTGCGTCGCATTCTCTATCGAATGCAAAATACCAACTCCTAAAAGAAAAAAGGCGGCATTCTCGGAATCTAAACTCAAAGAGGATGAAAGGTAAAGCAAATAGGCACGCCTTGAAAAGGGACTCTCCTATCATTTGCCAGTAATTTACTTGTTTATGTATACTAACTATTTTATTTATTTATCTATTTTGATCCTTTTAGTGATTCGAAAGGAACTTCACCTGGGGCTTCTGTTAGGAATTTAAGCCAAATCAATTCTCAGTCAGAACCCGAGCCATCGCCATTACCCAGTATACTCGCGTCTGATACATCAACCGAATCAGAAAGCAATGCCTTTGCACAATTTTTAAAGCCTAAGTTTGCTCGGGCCCCTATCAAAGATGCCGGCAGAGTGGCATACTTAGGTATGCAAATCGTTATCTGAATGGTTATAGGACATCTCCGATTCAAGTTCAGTCATTAAAGTACCCTTTTAGGTGAATCCTCAAACCTCGGTTTGCTTGTCCATGATAGGCACGGTGCTACTGATGTTGTGCATTATCCCTTACCGGAAAGCATTCGGGGAGCCCGAGCCCAGCTCACAGAGTTAGACAGCGAGGAAATTGATATTTTGAATCGAAGGGGTGCATTTTTACTGCCACCTAGAGCCCTCTGTGACGAACTCGTGGAAGCATTCTTCCGACACATTGCTCCCATTGTTCCCGTCATCAACCGTAACAGGTTCATGCAGCGCTATAAGGATCCGGCAAACCCTCCCTCGCTACTCTTATTGCAGGCTGTGCTTCTCGCAGGTTCACGAGTGTGCACAAACCCCGCCCTCATGGATGCTAGCGGTTCTACAACCCCGGCTGCTTTAACATTTTATAAGCGGGCAAAGGCACTATATGATGCAAATTATGAAGATGATAGGGTTACTATCGTGCAATCTCTTATACTGATGGGTTGGTACTGGGAAGGCCCAGAAGGTATGTATCAACCCCTTAGCCATCATGTCTTTACTTTTCTGATATCCTTCGTCTAGATGTTACCAAGAATGTCTTCTATTGGAGTCGAGTTGCGACAGTTGTTGCACAAGGCTCAGGTATGCATCGGAGGTAATATATTACAATTAAAGCCAATCACACTTTGCAATATTGGTATTCTGATATTTTGTTTCAGCGTCGAACGTTCCCAGCTCAGCCGAGCAGATAAAAGAATATGGAAGAGGATATGGTGGACACTCTTCACCCGCGACAGATCGGTTGCAGTCGCTCTAGGACGGCCAGTACATATCAATACCGACGACTCGGACGTTGAAATGATACTGGAGGACGATTTCGAGGAGGACGAACCCGGAGTTCCTGTGGATTATCCACCCAACTCTCTTCACGTAAAGTTTTTCCTGCATTACGTGAAACTCTGCGAAATAATGGGACTTGTTCTTTCACAGCAATATTCGGTTGCCTTACGCGCTCGACGACATCACAACATCGATCTCACTCATAGTGATATGGCACTAGCAGACTGGATGATCAATCTACCCGAAGAAATGAAGTATCACATGACCGATGCTCGGAGACAAAACTTCTGGGCTGCTCTTCTCCATTCTACCTATTAGTAAGCATACTCCCTACTTTTTCCAAATGAAAAGTTCAAAGTTTTAGTATCCTGAATTTGAATCGCTAAATTGATCGATGTATAACAGCACGACGCTTTGCCTGCTTCATAGAGCCCATATGCCACCAGCAACTCTGCCTGACTCTGTCCACTTAAATAATGTGATTTCGACTTACCCATCACGTAAAATTGCATTTCAAGCGGCAGCAAATATCACCATTATCATTCAAAACTTAAGGGCTCACGATGAACTAAAATATTGTCCAGCCTTCATGTAAGTAAAAATCTCCGTCCAAAATACGTGACCGCACCGTCTCTTGGTATTTCCCTAAATTTAGATGCACCGCTGACCATCTCGCAGAGTGTATAGTCTGTTTTCTGCCTTGATTATGCAGGTTTACCAAGTTCGTTCTTCACAACCTGCAGTCGTGTCGATGACGCAGGAGCGGATGAAGATTTGTATGGATGCTTTAAAGGAAGTTTCAAAAATATGGCTCGTAGCAAAAATGGTTTATACCCTCTTTGACTCAATTCTGGGCAATAAAGCACTAGAGGAGCGTCTCGCGAAAACTAGTGGTTATCGCCGCTCTGGTGACAAATTACGGCGCGGGGATTCCAGGAAAAATGCGGATGTTGCTTCGAAGAGAAAATTTGAAGACATAGAACTTGGATCAATTGCTTCAGGGCCAACACCGCAGATGTCATACGAAAGATCGAGACCACAGACTCCAGCTTTATCATCACCCCCAAAACAGCAAAGCAACCGTCAGGTAACTACAATTCATGGTCATAATGCTCTTCATTTTGCCGGAAATTCTACGCCCGTTGTAACAAATCCTGAAAGCCACGTTATTCGACCATTCGACCCACAAGATTCGTCACTCCAACATACCCAGGGAATACCTACAACCCCTCCTGATTTCTTCTTGGTTACGAAATCTTCTCCACCGATATCCCAGTCAATCTGGGAAAATTTTCAGCCAAATCAGTTATTCCCTGAAGAATCCGGAAATAATTATCTCGAAGCGTCGCCATCGAATCGAGAGACTTCTACGAACCTAACGGAAAACACTCTGATGGAAATCACGCAACAACCTTTCCCTCATACTATGCAGACACCCCCACCAAAAACTAGCGAAATGGCCCACTTATTGAACACCCCAGATATGCAGATAGATTCTAGTCAAATTCGGAATGGCGATATCGGCCATAACTCTACATGGTCGACGAGCTTTGATGTAGACACCTCGATGGATTCACCAGATGATTCTTGGAGCAACAGCAGCTCCGGCCTTGCCCCAACTGCACCAACCACGCTTAATGTAGAAGATTGGTAAGAGGCAACTCCGTCATTGGTTCCGGGAGTAACTCAATGTATATATACTAACAGATAATTAGGTATCAATTTTTTGGCCTCAGCGCTGGCTTTGATCTTAATAATCTAGGCCTAGGCTCTTCCACTGGGTAAGTATACCCGAGGCTATATATTATCGGCATGGAAATAGTGGTTTGCCGTAGGCTTAAGTACTTGTTAGAACTAAGGCTCGTTGTTTAAATTTGGTTTCATCTTATCCGACAAAGCTATGCCGATTTGGTCTCGTATATTGATCCCAGAAAGCCTGGTTCTAAACAAAAATGGTGAAACACTATTTCCAATCTCTAAAATCATGAAATCGGCCACTGCTTCGTATTCCTGCTTTCGCCGCCGGACATAAAATATCTCACCTAAACTACGCTTTCTTGCCTGTTTTCATATACGTTATACATGATCGTACTTATTCAGCCCAGGTAGTGTATAATATATATATCTCGGGTAACAAAAGAAGAACATTCTAGACTTTCGCCGAAGTCTTGGTATTGTGAGCTTCGAGAAGTGTCAAGGGATTTAGACCTTCGTTCGTGATTTACCGATATTCTCGTCTATACCTAACAGAAGGTTGAGAGTCTATATGACAGAAAAGTATAAACAAGGGAATTGTGTGTGTGCCTGTTTGTGCCTGTAGGCAAGGATATCCAAGTGGGTCAAGAAATAATACGCCAAAACAGTCTCTTCATCGCGAACTCAGCGTGCTTGGTTCAGACATCAGCGAGAAAACTCTTTTCGGTCCTCGAGGATCATATCTACTCCCTTCTCCGCGATTGCGTACACAGTAGCTTGGGGGTGGCAACTTATTTGAATTGGCATAATAGAAGCGTCTATGCACCGTAAATTTGCTGTTCCATAAACTTTCAACCGTTCATCCACCACACCATATTTACGACCAAGATAGCCTCCCATAGCACAGGTCCCGGTAGGATGCCAGTCAGAAATGGTATGCTGTTTAACGTATTCGAAAAAATCTTCTTCTTCTTCCAAATTCATAGCTGGGGGCCACACTCGTCGTTTGACAAAATTCGATAAAGGATTAGTCTTGGTGATACGATCACCAAATTTAAGTCCAGCTGCCATAACAATATGATCAATAGAGCCATCTTCTTGATAATATCTAGGGTCAATGACCGGTTTATCATCTGATGTAGTTCTTTCTTTTCCTGCCGGTCTAGGGGGAATATGGAGATTTCCTGTAGAAAACGGATATTGCAACATCTGCAACATCGTTCCATACCTTTTTCCATCTTCTGATTTGAAGACGGGATACCAATTCCGAGCGTCGAATACAAATTCCATTTGTCCTAAAGGCTTTTCGGATTTCATCTTTCTAACCAGAATCTGATCTCGAAGGCTATCGCAATTCGCCTGAGAACCATTGGCCCTTGAGGCCAAATCCAAAATTTCAGCCTGGCTCATGAATTTGTTGAGCGGGAGGTATGTGAAGCTGCATGGAAGAATGGTTCGTAACCCGGTCTTATACTCTTCATATTCCTTATCAGCAACAGATGAAGCTTTTGGGTCAGACCGAAGATCATCAGCATTTGGTATGTCAGAATTGATCTCGTATACCATAGCAACCACTATGTGCTATTAGCATTATGATATTATGGACTTCGAATTCGCAAAATTGAGGGGGAAGATACTCACTTAGCCGGTCCTGTAGATTTTCGCCTACGTTACGATTTTCCACCTTTACTTCTATGTTCGCTGCTTTAAGCACATCTGGGTTTCCAACACCGCTAAGCTCCAATATCAGTGGGGATTGGACGCTGCCACAGGAAATAATAACCTCGCTGTCAGCTTTTGCAACATATTCAACCCCATTGCATTCGAATCGAACGGCAGTTGCCACCATTTGCTCGTTCGATTTTTCCAAAATGACTTCTCTAACAATGGAATCACAGATAACATGGAGGTTTTCGCGTGAAGCTACTGGTAAATAGTATTCAGACGCCGCATAACTTCTTTTGATGGTTTTGGGATTTACGGATGTCAATCCCGTCCAGACCCCAACATTTGAACCGTCGAAAGCGGGTCTTCGCTCAACGCCTAGATTCTGCAAAGTTTCCTGCCAATACTTATGGTGATCTCCATGCTCTTTTGAATACGACGTGTGAATTGGTCCATGGGAGCCATGCTTCTCTGTGTCATAGTCTAGTTTGTGCTTTTCTTTTAGGTCTGCAGTCGGTAAGAAAAAAGTTTCCGCCTTTCGAAAATACGGTCTAATATGCCACCTTTCAGTGATTTATAATTTAGCTGTCAAGAAAAAATTGGGTTAACCAACTGTAAGCGGTCCCACCCCCATCCCTTATTTCCGAGCTCTTCCCACGCATCATAGTCTTCCTTATTTCCTCTCATCCATGTGAAGAAATTGATGGCGGAACTACCTCCCAAGACTTTTCCTCTAGCCCACTCAACTTTTCGGCCTCCGAGGCCAACCTGCTCCGTAGTCTCGAACTCCCAGTCAAACTTTGTATGGATTGCTTCGCCGAACCGCCCAGGTACATCGATGAGCTGATTTCCGAAGCCTATAGAACCAGCTTCGATCACTCCAACAGTGATATCCAAGTTTTCGGAGAGTCTCGAGGCGACGACAAGCCCAGCTGTACCTCCGCCTACAATAATGTAGTCGAAGTTTTTGGCGGCAAAATCGGAGGGATGGATGATGGGGATCGAGTTGCTCATTTTGGTGGACTTAAGCTATTGATATCCACTTCGGAAATTTCTTACCAAGCAGTCAAGGTGTTAATTGGGTAATTGAGTAATTGAGTAATTGAGTAATTGGGTAATTGGGTAGAGTTAGAAATGTAATAAAGCTTCAATTATATGCTTTTGCGTCTGGTCTTTCTTGTATGGAGCTGGATCCCGTTAAATGAAAGCTGCTATCTGGTTATAGATAATAAGTTGTCAAATCTGCGACCTCACTGGGACGAGTTCAAGAAGCAGTTAATTGCAATCGCTTCTCATCTTATCCGCACGGACGCCCCTGACCGAGTTTGGAAATACAAGCTAGTTCATCAAGAATAAGTAGTGCACTGCTGACCCTAGTCTGCTTGTGCGTGCGACAAGCGATGATGGTCATGGCTACAAAGCCGGCCTCGGAACGTCACACTACTTTCACCTAGCACACTCTGGTCCTGTTTATAATGCATGGAGCAATATATATTATACTAAAAGATATCTAATAACGAGACCGATAAGTAATGGTGATATAGAAGTATAGAAGTGTATATATATCTACTTAAGTAAGTATATACTCGAATTGATAGAACAAAGGACTAATCTTCTACCATCCAGTTCACATGCACTGGCCAAGGCAGGACCTGCGCACTCAAGGGTATTTATAATATTTAGCGTACACGTGTGCGTGCATAGAAGTTAGCACACGCAAGGTGTTGGGAGACGTTGCAGCATTGACGCTTCCATCCGTAGCGCCAAGACCGCAAACGCGTAGGTGAACGCCAACAGGAGACCGCAGGAACACTCAATCGATACTGATTCAACATTCCCAAGAACAACATACATTTTGCCATAGTCCAACGTGCCAAACTCCGCCAACATCGAGACGTCTTGAGATAAACAGCATGTCGGCGCAAGCGAGCCGGCGCGCTAAGCTCGAAGAGCTCCAGGAGCTGCGAAAATCCAAGAAAACACGTTTGAGTTCTTATCGAACTCAAGACGAAAAGAAATTGTTCGATGATCTGAACGAGGAGGAGTATAAAAAAATTCAACGCTCGAGATTGGACGAAGACGATTTCGTTGTCGATGACAACGGGGAGGGCTACGTTGAAAATGGAATAGACGAATGGGAACGAGAACGTGATGGGAGCGGCTACGATTCGAGCTCTAATGATAACGAATTTGAGACCGCAGCAGTCAAAGGTAGGATTCTACAGCACCCATCCTATCCTCTCCTTGAGCTCGGACGTCACGCTGATGGCACATTTAGGTAAACGAAAACGAGAAGCCGATAGGACAACTCGCAAGGACCAAGAAGGAAGTATCAATAAGTACCTTACTTCTATGGCGGCGCAGGCAGCCGTGAAACATAAAGTTAGTGAAACGAGAACCGAGAAAGAAAGTATCTTTGCCATTACTAACTCGAATGTGGCCCCAGGCGGAATCAACTCCTGAAGACAAGGAGTTCATTGACGAGCTCCTGGGTCAACTTGATGATTCTCAGGATACGTTCCGAAGCACGAAAAAACTAAAGGCTCAGAAGTTGGAGCCCTTAAAAAAACGGCAGCGACCTCTCTCTCCATCTCGAAAACCCACCTACAGGCGCCAAGCGGGGAACGTAGACGCACTGAGGATAGGTTTCGAATCCTCTATGTCAAGCTCGCCTCCAAAACAAACCACTGTTATCAAACAAGAAGTAGATGATGATGGTGATGGTGATGATGATGATTTTAATCTTATGAATAATAATTCAGAGATACCATCCACAATATCTGCCCAGGAGCATAATCTTCTGCCAAATCTGCCCACAGATCATCTCCTGGAAGGCGATTCGGAAATTGAAGAAGATGAGCTCACAGTACGTCCTATACTGACATTTAGTAAATCCCATGACAAACCTGTCAATTTAAATGCGATTCGGTCTAAGGATTTAAGGCCGAGCAAATCATCCGAGACGAAACCCCCCGGAGCTGGGGAGAGTATCGATGCAAGCCAATGGCAAGAAGTAAATGCAAACTTATCCGAGAATCAGATATCGGATCAGCCTTTTCTTGGCAAAGTAGCTTCGAAGGATGTAGTGGAAGAAAACGGCAACTTGCGTTTCTTTTGGATGGATTATGCTGAAATCGGAGGCTGTCTGTGCTTGTTTGGAAAAGTTTGTGATAATCCTAACTTATTCCTATTATGACCTGATCGTGCTTACAAATTTCTTGATTTGGTATTAGGTACAAGTTAGAGAAACTGGGCAATATGTTAGCGCATTTATCAAGGTCAATGGGATCATGCGAAAGCTCTATTTCCTTCCCAAAGTAACAAATTCCAAGTCCGGTCGCGAAGTTGAAATGTCGGACGTGTACGCCGAAGTTGACGAGCTTCTCACAAAATCCAAAATCAGCCAAGGATCAGACTGGAAAGCTAAACCATGTTCTCGAAAGTATGCCTTTGAATTAAATGATATCCCCAAAGAGTCCGACTATCTGAAGGTCCTTTATCCCTATGATAGTGAGTAAAAAAATCCCCCCCCCCCCCCCCTTTTTTTTTTTTTTTTTTTTTAAAAAAAAAAAAAAAAAAAAACCTTACAGAATTGTATCTCTAATTCGCACTCCAGAACCTCCCTTGCCAGCAGACACCAATGGCGAAACATTTTCGCATGTATTTGGAACAGGAACATCTATATTTGAGCAATTTGTACTTGCTAGGAACATCATGGGCCCTTGTTGGCTTAAGATTGAAAGCCCTGTGTTTTCCGGTGTCGAAAATGTAGGATGTTTCCTGTAAGCTCCCCTCCTTTTCTAGCACTAACGTTTTCTAGGCTTCGTGGTGTAAAGTTGAGCTACAAGTTTCATCACCCACGAGCATAGCTTGCATTGAAGACGCTGAGAACGACAAGGCGCCGCCACCCCCACCGCTCAAAATTATGAGCTTCGCTATACGAACCAAAATTAGCCAACGGGATAATAAGCCCGAGATCATATCGATAACGGGGAGGCTTTATGATAATATTTCTCTTGACGAGACAAACCCAGCTGAGAAATTGCCTTCATCTTGTTTTACCATTTGTCGGCCCATAGGAACAAATTTCCCTTTTGGATTTCAGCCAACAGCGGAGCGTCATAAAACCGTAATCAAAACTGAGAAAACGGAGGCTAGTCTCCTCAATATATTTTTAGGTAAGCTAGTTACTCTTCCCACATTAATTTCAGTTTAATTATATAAGGCTAATTAGAGCAGCCAAGCTGCAAATCACTGATCCAGACGCTTTAATTGGACACGAATTAGAAGAAACTATCTACGGGACCTTGATTCACCGATTAAAAGAATGCAAAGTTGCAAACTGGCATCGAATTGGGAGGATGCGACGTGGTCAGTGGCCTCATAACCTTGGCAGAGGTGGCTACTTCGCCGAAAGACAAATCGTATCTGGACGTTTGATGTGTGATCTCTCAAACGATCTCGGAAAAGTATTGTTCGATTCTCGCAGCAAACACTTAACGTTTACTAATATATTTATAGTCCCTTATGAATAAATGCCAATCCTGGAGCCTCACGGAGATATGCGATCTTATTCTTGGTAAAAAGCGGATCGACCTTGACAACGAGACATCACTCAAGACATGGGCTTCTTCGGGAACTGGGTTTCTTAATTATCTCGAACATGCCGAAACAGATACATATATGATTGCCGCGATCGCACTCCGTATTCAGATCCTTCCTCTCGCAAAACAGTTAACAAACTTAGCTGGCAACTCATGGGCTCGAACACTTAGCGGGACAAGAGCAGAGAGAAATGAGTACATCTTGCTACATGAGTTTACCAAAAGTAAATACATTTGCCCGGATAAAAACTACGAAAGGGGCAAGACCTCCCAACGGGGGGTAGATGATGATGCAGCAGATGATGATGAAGAGGTTCGACATGATGGCAAAAAAAAAGACAAATACAAAGGGGGTCTTGTGTTAGAACCCGAACGCGGACTTTACGATAAATTCGTCCTGGTCATGGACTTCAACAGTCTATATCCAAGTATAATTCAAGAGTTTAACATCTGCTTCACGACTGTAGAGAGAACCGATCTGGTAAGACGATTTTTCTTTTTTTACCCAACTTTCAAGCGCCATAATTGACAGCCCATTACTGCAGCCTGAGGATCAAGTTCCAGAAATTCCATCGGAACAAGGACTAGGGATTTTACCAAAACTCATCTCAACACTTGTCCAAAGAAGAAAGCAAGTGAAAGGTTTAATGAAGGATAAGCGAGCAACATCAGCTCAGTTATCTCAATGGGATATAAAACAACAGGCACTCAAGCTAACAGCCAATTCAATGTATGGGTGTCTTGGCTATGTTAGATCTCGATTCTACGCCCGACCTTTAGCCATGCTCACTACGTTCCAAGGCAGGGAGATCCTCCGATCGACAAAGGAATTAGCAGAGTCTCTAAAACTAAGAGTTATTTACGGTGATACTGACTCGGTCATGATAAACTCGAACGTCGACAATTATTCAAGTGCAATCAAGATAGGGAATGATTTCAAAAAAGCTGTAAACGAGAGGTACAGATTACTCGAAATAGACATTGACAACGTTTTCCAACGCTTGTTACTGCACTCCAAAAAGAAATATGCAGCTCTTAATTTCTCCGCTGAGGGAAAGACATCAGTTGAAGTTAAGGGTCTTGATATGAGGAGACGTGAATACTGTCAGATCTCCAAGGACGTTTCTAGGTGAGTCTAATCATAAGGAGTTGTAGTTTATCGTCTTATAATCACAATATATTCCCGGATTAAACGTATCTTGGTTTCTAATATTTATTCAGTTCTATATTGAAGGAAATATTGTCTGGAGAAGAGCCTGATGTCGTCATCGAGCGAATTCATGACTACTTAAGAGACATCGCGAAACAAATACGTGCAAATGTTCTACCTATCAATCGATATACAATCTACACTGTAAGTAGTCACGGAAGACCGAGCTCTGATCCGCATATTAATCGGTTTCACTACATCTAGAAGCTTTCAAAAGACCCGGAATCTTACCCTGGAGGGAAATCTATGCCACAGGTTCAAGTTGCCCTTCGAAGGAGGTCCAAGGGTGAAATTGTTAAAGCAAACGATGTCATCGCGTATATCATTACAGGGGACGGAGGGAATAGCTCTAGCCCTGCGGAAAGAGCATTCTCCCCTCAGGAAATCAAGATCGATGCATCAATGAAACCAGGTATGTCCCCTATGCGCTCGACAATTTGTATCAACTTTTAGATTAGCTAAAACCTTTAAAATGGCGCCAAGACCCAGAATGGTACCTCTTGAAGCAGATATTTCCGCCTGTCGAGAGGCTTTGCGGACCTATCGATGGTACTGATGCGATCCGATTAGCAGAGTGTCTAGGCAAGTGTATTCAAAAGTTTTGACAAAACTACTTAGACTAACACAAGCAAAGGCCTGGATACTAAAAAATATCAAATTTCATCAACTATTCCTCAAGCAGATAAAGAAATACATCCACTCGAATCCACACTTCCTGATGATGAGCGATTCAGAGATGTCAAACCTTTGGTCTTAACCTGCATAAAATGCAAGAACTCTCTTCAATTTGAAGGCCTGAACGCCAGTCTCACCGCCTGTTCCTCCGAAGGTATAAGATGTTCAAACAAAAACTGCGATTTCTCATTTGATGCTGTGACTCTCGTTGCACAAGTGGAATCGAATATAAGAAATTGGACTTCCAAATACTATGAGTCTTGGCTTTGCTGTGAGGACAGCTCGTGTGCCAACAGAACAAGGCAGGTGAGCGTATATGGTAAACGATGCATTGGGCTTCAGGGGTTGGCTACCGGATGCAGTGGCCCCATAGCCTTTGAGTACTCCGACAAAATGCTCTATAACCAACTCATTTACTTTGCTACCCTTTTTGATGTGGAAAGAGCAAAATTAAGGGCCGAAGGTGCAGAAAAAGGTACGCTTAATTCCAGCGCAAGTCCTAAGCCGTTTTTGCGATATGCTAATATTTCGTGAGTGCAGAGCATATATCTATTCTCGCAGAACGCTACAGAGCCAATTTTAACTTCGCTTCCCGCGTAATTTCCCTATATCAGAAAAAATGCGGCCGCAGTTGGGTTCAGATGGATAGTATATTTTCAGTATGAAAAAAAAAAAAAAAAGAAAAAAAAAAAACAGTTATCACTTTGTATCTTAAAATGATACTCCAAGTCACCGACAGATGGGAGTATTAGTGTCAAAATTAACCCTACACCCCTAATTTACCACGACCAGCCTTGTAACCAGTTCCTTATGCTTAATCCCAAACTTTTATTAATCAAGCAAGAATTCAAGAAGGTATATTTAATGAAGTACTTGGGTCCGTATCATCAGTTCATAAGGTCTCAGTTATTTAGTAAGGTGCTTCGATCTACATTGACCATCTTTTGATGCCTTCTTTCTGGCAATTTGAATCTAGAAATTATAGAAAAGAGTTTCCTATGAGCTTAGATGCCACAATACCACCAAAGTCGTCTGCATAACATTCCATGTACCTAATATGGATTCATTTAAAGCAGACGGCCATTACGGTCTGTCTAAAGTAGAAGTGGGAAGTATTATTTACATAGGCATAGAAGAAATGGAAAGAGGATAATGGATTTCAGTTCATTTGGCGTATCAACTGATTGATATACGTTTCTCGGTCACCTGTGTCGCCACCTTCAATGTAATGCTTGAATTTCCTGGTACGGAAACCACCTGTGGGGTTGCTAAGCTTGAATGGCCAAAGGAAGTTGCTAGCTTGTTTGAAATTTGGCCCAACAGTATAAATTTCATGGATGAGGTCCTCTATCGAGATGATCCCGTATTTTTCCAATGAATTTTCGATCAAAGAGTTATCAGTTAAAGGAATGCGTTGTTTGTTGATTTTCCCATAACCACGTTTGTAGATCAACTCGCGGACACTCTTGAGGTTTGGTTCTCCATAGGCAATATAGGGCTCAACGATTCGAAGCATTTCCGAGGTTGCTTTCGTAAGTTTGATGAAGACCTTACATGTAAACACACACTTAGCTATTCGGTTCGATCTAACTTTTACTGACGAGTTCTTACCGCATTGTTGATTTGGAGAAGACGAAGGAGCTGAAGTATTTTGCGAGGCTTCGGAGCTATCTTGTTGATACTACAGGGTGTAAGTCTAACGGCATAGCAATATATGATCAAGATTGAACGTCCGCACCCTTTAATACGAATAACCAGTGCGAGTTTAGGTTGGGCTGGAACGTAGAAAGCAGATTCTTGCTTAGCCGTTCTAGCAAGACGGATCTTCTCGCGCTCTGCATCGCGGTATTCTTTGACGTAAGTCTCTGCACGCTTGAAAATAGTTTCTCGTTTCGCTTTCGAGGCCTATCAGAGATTACCCAATTAGTATTTGATTCTATCAGTCACTTGAGATATACGTTTGGTCGTTATAAGCTCTTTACGTCTTTTCAGTCCCGAAAGATGGTTAAATAAGCGACTTCATTGCTTGGTAACCAGGCTAGTCACGAAATTGGATTGGTGTTTTCATCAAAAAAAAGAAAAGAAAGGAAAAAGAGGGGGGAATTGAAAGGTAGAGACTCACGGCTTTGCGCTGCTTCAAAGCGGAAAGTCGCTCTTCTTTCTGCTTTTCTGCTGACTTTCGTTTCTTGAGAAGAGTCTCAGGAACGAGAATCTGCTCGGAAGTTGGCACGGTCCTAAAGTTCAGAAAGAAACCGAAAACAAGAATTCGTTAGAGATGAAAATGTTTCATATAAGGCTGACGAGCAATCAATTCGACATATGTAAATGCAAGCCGACATTACAGCATGGCATTTACATTACGAATCAGCGAGTATTGCTCCTCATTATCCAATTTCATCACTGAGTTGATACACGACTGACTGATATCGCTACTTCGAAAGTCGGTTAGAAAGCAATCTAGTATCAATCCTCGGTGACATGTCCTCAAAGAAAACAATCATATGCAAGACCGTGAAGACTTGACTGTTGCTTCTGAGATAATATATATCAATTTGCTACCCTCCTCACACTCATCAACATGTTCAAGCTGATGCCCGATATTTTGTTGATAAGGGAATGACTGGGGAGCAAAGATATCAATGTATATTTAAGGACAGTGGAGCGTCAATTCCACGGAGCCCAAAATCTTGTTTCCGTGGAATACCCTAAAGACCAGGAATTTAGGTCAGGAATTCGAAACGGCGAACAAGAGAGATGATGAGCCAGAGGCCCTCCCAAACGGACGGTTGAGAAATATCCCCAACTAGCCTCAAGGCCAAGATACCCAGATCAACGCTGGTTGCGGAAGAGTATGGAAACTCGATGGACATACGGCATTTTGTTTCAGGTGTTGTCGTGATCTGTCGCCGTGGGCGGTGAGAAGTTTTTGTCGTCGGAAAGGTTGATGTAGTTCTAAAGGTCAAAGGTTTGAATAGAGGAAAATAAGAGGAAAAGACAAAGCAACCTTTTCTCTTTCGGAATTCCCGTTGTGTAACAACAATCACTACACCAAAACAGGATAAGCAGTCACAACACCACTCTAACATCTGCAACACAAAAACAACCCTCCCTTGGATGTCTAACAAAGAAAAACCAATCCTTCCCCAAAAAAAGGACGAGTCTTATAACCAAAAAAGGGCTTGTTATTACTTAAATAAGCACTCACTTAAGGATTTATTGAAAATATTTTAGCAACTGCCAAAAAAGAGTGGTATGTTGAAGTTAGCCGAGTATATAAAGTGCATATTATGTAAAGAAATAATTAAATACGCTCAGCTATAGCATTACGTTAGATATTCGAGTGCTTTGGCGTTATATTCATATTGCACGTTTATCTTATTTTCCCGCCTATATTACATTGTATCGTCCGGTATAGTAGGACTCTCTCCAATCATGGCATCAAAATCCGTGTATAGCATCTACAATGGCTTTCTGGAGCTGCTTAACAAATATGAACACTTCTGTATAGGTGTTATAAAGAGGTACGGGTGCAACTCTAATCACATCCGGTTTTCGTTTGTCCACCACAATTCCTGCCAGCTCAAGCTTCTTGAAAACAGTTTCCATAATTCCATTTTTGAAGAGCAAACTGAGTTGGGCCCCACGCTCAGACGGGTTGCTGGGAGTTATTATTTCAAAGCACTTTGTAGTTTGAGAATCCGTTGTAAGCAGTTCCTCTGCGTAATTAGTAAGGCTGATAGATTTGCTTCTCAAAGCCTTCATGGTAGTTTTGGCAAAAATATTTAGCGACCCTAGAAGGCAAACAGTTGCTAAGACTGAAGGGTTTGAATGCTGAAAGCCACCTGCACCCGGGATGGCGAGAAAATCTATCGGGATAGCCTTAGAGTTAGTATGATTATAACGAAATTTATGATGTGGAGAGGGTGAGCTAGGAACCCGAACCGTTCTCCATCGCAAACCTAGTGTCTTTATTGTGTCCCCACCATCCGGCGAGCCTTTGTTGCTTTGATCGCGATTCATGAACAAATATCCCGGCTATGCCACCTGGTCCAGAGTTTAAGTACTTGTAACTACACCAAACGGCAAAATCAACACCCCAGTCGTGTAGCTTAAGCTCCACGTTGCCTACGGCATGTGCGAGATCCCATCCTACAAGGATACCAAGATCTTTGGCAAACTTTGTTATTTTCTCCATCTCAAAAAACTGGCCAGTGTAATATTGCACCCCCGACAGGAGAACAAGGGCGGTTGTGTCTTTTTGTTCTTCTATAGTGTTCAGGATATCTTGAGTGTCCAATGTGTATCTCCCTGGCCTAGGTGAGAGGGAAACTATTCCCTTTGCGGGCTCCAGGCCATGCCATTTTACTTGAGACTCAACAGCATACTGTTAAATGAGTTCAGTCAGTCATAGCGTTCAAGGTTTAGTGAGAACAACCGGTACATACGTAGTCAGATGGGAAGGCCTTGTCCTCGATGATTATTTTATATCTTTTTTCATCGGGCTGATAAAAAGCAGCCATTAAGAAGTGTAAATTCGAGGTAAGTGTTCCCATCACTGCGACTTCGGACGTTAGAGCTCCAACAATCCCGGCCATTCCTTCAGTGACAGTTTCATCTATATCTATCCATGGTCGAGATTTAGGATGCTCATGATGCCCATGAACACCATTTTGAGCCCACACCTCCAACTCTTCCAAGATCAAAGTTTTAGTCCCTTTGGGTTGCAACCCTAGCGAATTACCGCACAGATAGATAGTCCTTGATTCTTGTCCATCATTTTCTGGCATTTCTCGTGATTCTGTATCTCCGAACGAATTAGCTTTCCTGTTGTCTTATCTAGTAGTATTCATGATGGAAGAGCAATAATATTGGAGGTTCATTCTAAAAGGGGGATCTGGAATCGAATCCTACCATCCAATTCAACTGTTGATTTATAAACAGGAATGTGGAATTCATTTCGGAGGTGACGTAGATCGTCCCTGGCATCTAGATCAAGGGCTACTTGTAGCGATGGCATTTCTTTATCCCTGAAGAGTTTGGAGAGGCGGGAGTGGGCGCTGCGTCATGGGGGTGATGTTGAAATTTGAGGGGCTCGTGTTTATCGAGAAACGGTATTGGAGCATTCGTTGGATGTTCAATTGATATTTACTTGAGCCTAGCTACTGACTTAGCTAGCTGCGGAAACGGTGGGGAAACACCCCGGACTAGTAATATCCAAATATGGAAGTTATCGTTCTGTGCACTGCTTTCACTCGAGCTCATGCTCAGCTTGAAACCATGATCTTGAACGTCGCGTTGCAGGACACCAAAGTTTAATTACTGGAGTAATTGGAGTATATACAACGCGCGGTTCCTGCGATGAAGAATTGATGATGAATCGGCAGGTGCTGCTAGCTGCTCATACTAATTTTTTACCGAAGCAGCCGGTATGTATGGTCGGTATGAATTAAGGCTCAAGCCAGTGATTAACTTACCATTGCATTTTTCGCCGCAACACAAACAAAGGTCTGGTTACGAGACTGGTAATTACCAGGGGTCCGCCATGCCGTTTTTGTGTTGTGCGACCACCGCGGAACTTTAGCACTGGAGTACCGCTTTGCGTCACATAAACCTGATTGAATCCTTTTTTTTTTATTCGAATATTCTATACAATACTTATGTACAAAGTCTGAGTATTGCCTAAATTACTATAAGATTTAAAATCTGAAGAATTTTCTAGAACAAAACAACATATCTCCAAACTTATAGGGTTTTTTTTTTAGCAACTCTAACCCTCCTATTCAGTCGGGGCATATGGTAATATAAGCCTCGCCAAGATCGAGATTGTTACATATGTAACGACATGGCATTTTTTTAGCATCCAGATCCTTGCATAGTCGACAACCACTCAAGTACGTTTCATCAATATACACTACCGAGTCTGACATAGAGTAACTGACGAATAAGGCGCAATATGCATTATGCCTGCAGTTGTTCTGCGTTGAAACACCGGCTCCACGGGGACACCCCCGATGTTATTGGAACATGCATTCGTATTCTCCCATTTTACCCATATTATCAGACCGGAGATCAACTCACGAGCCCTCGGCCCGGCTGTCAATATACTAAATCGACCGCGAGTCAAAACCCATCCTGAACGGCTGCCGGGGGTTTTTTTCCCTAAATAGTGGAGGCACCCTTCTTCCCTTCTAGCCTCTCAATTCCGCTATGGAACAGCAAACCGACGTTCCGGACTAGAAACACTAAGTTTCGTCGGTTAGATGAGATGATGGCATGAAATTAAAATCGTAGACATTTCGAGGGAAGGGGCTTGCTTCAAAATGAGCTACATAAATACCGCCCGCCGTCCGTTCCAAGGAGACCGTTTCTTCAGTTGCCGTCATTCCATAGGATCTATTCTTGCCTGCGATCTCCATAAATCCAGTCGTCACCATGTTGCGCCAAACGGCTCTTCTCGCTCTCGCTCTCCTTCCATGCTCGCTTGCTCAAATTTCCGACGACTTCGAAAGCGGGTGGGACCAAAGCAAATGGCCTATTTACGCGCCTGACTGCAACCAAGGCGGCTCTGTGAGCCTCGACAGCTCAACTGCCCACAGCGGTAAAAACTCTCTTAAGGTCGCTTCCCCCGGTGGATATTGTGGACATATTTTCTTCGGAACCACTCAAGTACCTAGTGGTGATGTTTACGTGCGGGTTTGGGTGTAAGTTCCCATTATATACTTCCAGATATAGACCTGAACAATATGCTGACTCTATTCCATCGTCTCCAGCAAAGCCTCAACAGCCCTCACCAGCAATCATGTCTCCTTTATAACTATGCCTGACTCCACCCTTGGCACTAATAAACACCTTCGTATTGGCGGGCAGAGCCAAATTCTAATGTACAATCGCGAGTCCGATGATGCTACCCTTCCTGATCTCTCGCCCCAAGGAATTGCTTCATCCACAGCTCTCCCCACTGGCGCCTTCCAGTGCTTCGAGTACCATCTGGGCACCGACGGTACCATCGAAACTTGGCTCAACAGTAATCCCATCACTGGCTTAACTGTCGGTCCAGGCATCTCTAATGCTAATGCCGCCCAATGGACGAGGGCTAACTACGTACCCCATGTTTCTGGTATCTACTTTGGGTGGGAATCATATGGCGGAGACGTCAATACCCTTTGGTACGATGACGTTGCCATCGGCTCAACCCGTATTGGATGCGGAAGCGGTACCACCACGACAACCACCAAAACGACAACGACGACTAAATCTACTACCCTTATGACGACCAAGACAACCACAAAGGCAACTACCACTCCCTCAACAACTACAAAATCCACCACCACAAAATCCACCACTACCACCACTACCACTACAACTACCACCACAGGTGGCACCCAATCGTAAGTTCTCCTCATTCGTTAAAACTAAATGACCTTCCTTACATTAACATTTCTACAGTCAATACGGACAATGCGGTGGCGTCGGATGGACAGGACCTACCAACTGCATTTCCGGGACTACCTGTCATGTTCTAAATCCATACTATTCGCAGTGTCTCTAAACCAATAAGGTCTTTGTATATACCGGCGGTTACTTTTTGTACATATGTCGTAAAGTTGATTACATTCTGTAAATACTAGACTTGAAACTAACCCCCCCGCGACGCTAGGTAATATAGCTTATAAATGTGTGTGGCCATTGAATTGCATGGATGCATCCGGATGCTAGTACTTTTTCTATGGGAATTGCATCCTGAGGTAAAACCTATAGATTCTAGTACGTTTCTTCGATATCTGTTCTTTTTGAATTGGGGCCTTCCTTGTAGCCTTTTGTTTGAAGGCTAGTGAATTTACGTTTACAATCGCGATCAAAGGACGATTTTACAAGCAAGGCCCTCGGAGCCCAGTTTGAGTAATCACGAGGTTTCTCGGCTTTATCTCCCGCGCGAGTAATTAGGCGATCACGCACTTGTGGTCTAAATTAGCAGTCTTTCTCCTGCATTGTACACATTCAATCGCTACACGGCTTCGACGAGGCGCGCGCATATGTCTTATAACTCGTAACAATACGTATCCGTATTATACAACATACGTTAAATTGAATACAGAGACAATGCCTTGAGTGCAAGGAGTTTAGGGTTTCGAACCCAGAGTCGTTCGAAAAGGGTCTTGTCGGAAGTTTGAAAAAAAAAAAAATGAAAAAAAGATCCTTTACGATCCAAATAGAAAATTCCGTCTTTCACATAGTAATTATTTTGCAATAATTTCGATCGGAGAGAGCTAGGCTATTTGTTATTTGTACGGTAATTCTGAGGCCCGAAAACTACAGGACTCGCACGTAAAGCAATGTACTGTGGTTCAAAAGAGCGGTATGCCAGTTCTCACGAATATGTAATCATAATGTATATGTGAATATATATTCTAATGTAAGATGCTTACAATGTTCAGAGGATGATGCGGATTCTCTAAGAAGTATGTAGGTGTGTGCTAAAAGTTATTATATTCAAAAAAAGAAATTACATTAGAGGATTGTATATAAAATAATATAAAAATAAAAATTTATTATTTTATAATATCAGCAAAAAATTGAAGAGCTCGG
>LDDX01000020.1:0-86205 GCA_012184315.1 Arthrobotrys entomopaga
TTTCTTTCTTTCTTTCTTTCTTTCAGTAGGGATATCTCATCATTTTTTTTGTTTGGTGCCACTATCATTCGCTTTTCATTTATTCATTTGTTTTTCATTCATTCATTCATTGCAGGGTGTGCGCGCGTTCATCGGGTCGGTCATTAAAAAAAAAAAAGAATCTAGATAGGTCTTCACATTCATTTAGATGGGGTACGGTACGGTTCGTTTTACATTATTTACTATCCTTTATTTCATTATTTCATATAATATTATTTGATATTTGATATTTGATATTTGATATTTGAATCTTGGGGGTATATTAGTTCTTTATCTGACGCATCAACCGCGTAATCTATTCACATGAAAAAAATCTGAAAAAAATGACCGCCTGCTTGTTCTGCTGTGTAAAGGATAGATCGATAAAGCTAAAAAGCGAATCTATAGTAAAGCAGAGCAACGTCGCAGCTGTGGAGCTTGTAAACAGAGACCTCGTGAACAAAATTCTCGTACATTACATCGGCCCATAAATTATATTTTTCAAAAAAAAAAAAAAGGGGAGATGAGTGAAAAAAAAAATTTAAAACGAGGTGAAAAATTGAGGATACATCAACTCCAAAAAAAAAAACCCCAAAGCAGACCAAACTAAACCAAAACCACTTGACACCATGAGTGAGGTATTAGATTAAAAGGACATTAAAGTTAAGGTGATCCCTTTTGAGTATATATCAATATATGGAGAAAGTGCCTGCCCGCCCGGTTCGAAAAAAGGAAAAAGGAAAAAGACACAAGTAGATAATTAGTACTTTGCTCTAGCACTTACGCTGTCATTAAACGCCACCCCAATGTATTTATTATTGTTATTTATTGTTATTATGCAGATTTTCTTTTTTTTAAGGAAGTAGATAAGTATATAATCATAATCTTCCTTGTGTGGTTGAAGAGAGTATATGATGACTCCTACTTCATCCCAGCTAATGTTGCAAAGCTCAAGCCGGGGCTATCGGTGATTCCCTGAGTGTATTGATCCCACTGAAACCAATCGAAATCCAACGGCCCCTGTCTGTGCGCTTGCTGCATCTGACTCTGGAAGTCTATCGGCTCAGCCATCAACGCCTCCAGATCGAAATCAAACCCGGCGGTTGCACCTTCGAACATTGCGGCTATGCCTGCATCGAAGGGTAGAGATGACGATGTTGATGACGAGGCAGTGTCGGCAGCTGAGGATCCCAAGGGTGGATTCGTGCCGCTGGTGGATGATTTGTTCTCGTGGGAGGAGCTGGGACGAACGGCAGAGGAAGAGCTTGCTCCGCCGACGTTGGGCCATCGTAAAAAGTTAAAGGCGTGAGGGAACATTGTGGGTAAGTCGGATGCTGCAGTGGCGGCGCTACGCGCTGTGCTCGGGGCGAAGACAGGTGTTTCGATCGAGTTACTGCTCATGCTGCCGGGGCGAGACGCTGGGTTTGGACGCTTCCCGTCGTCGGGTTTATTGGCCTCCGCGCCGGTTATGGAAGAGTGCTTGCGTTTGCGGGATTCGCTGTGCGACGGCTTTTCGAATTTTCGAAGGAGCACCGCGGCGATTTGGGTGAATGTCTCGGCGATGCGGAGCAGTTTCGAGGCGGACTCGTTGGCCGCCTTCATTCGGTCGAGGTAGGATACGACATGTTGCATGAGTACAAAGTCATCCCGTGATGATTTTTCCTCCGGATTGCGAATGACGTTGGAGAAGAGGACGAAGAATGGGGTGAAGGGGAAGTATTGGAACAGCCATAGAAGAACGCTGCCATCTGCTGCTTCGTTGTTCACTTCGAGCGTTTGTTTTATCAACTGAACGCTCGTCCTGGCAGAATCCAGACAGATGGCTTCGCTCAATTCACCGCCGCCCTTGTTCACCCTGTGAATCATAATCATACTGTTGTGGAAAGAAAACTTGATCTCCAGCTCCAGATACTGCTTCTCAAACAAGCCGATGGAGGGGATGAGCTGAAGACCGGCACCGTTCTGGGCCCACCAGTTGCGCAGCTCGAGTTCGAGTTCCTTGGCCGCATGCTGTCTATCTTCATCGCTGGCTCTGCAGGCGGACGCCGAATACAGACGCATGTAGATTTGACTCTGAATTTTGGCGAGCCAGACCCAGCCGGAGAAATGCTGCGTGAGGAGGACGTTGCCGGTCACGTTGTCCGGAAGGTCCACGTCGACGTCAAAATCAGGCAGGCAAGTGCTCCTTCCGAAAGTTAGAGAAAGCGCTTTGTCCATAACGTAGAGAGTCCAGAAGACCAGCTGTCGCTCAACGGACTCCTCCTCTGAGAAATTCTGAGCCGGGTGCGATTGCCTGTGCAAACCGATAGCTTGCGCCAAACGACACGCCTGAGACAGCAACATCCAGCACAAACCGGGCTTCGATATCTCTTGTGCGACAATGGCGAGAGTGAGAAGGGCTTGGACGTTGATAAGATTTGGTGTCAGCAAGATGCTAACGTCGTCAAAGGCGGCCCAACTGTTGTAAAAGTATTTCTCCACGAGGGCGATCTGGATATCCTCCTTCTTGTTGGTCCCCATGCCGTAAAGACTGAAGAGGAGCACGTTGTTGAAACACACGAGCCAACCTCTATCGCTCATCGCCGACGGCTTTTCGTACATCTTGTTGACGTTCTTCATAAAGCTATCGTATCGGAACAAGGGGAAGAATTTGTTGATTTTGTCGAAAAAATTGTCAATCAGACGGATGGCTTCTTCACGACTAGGGGCGATGTAGTCCCTGCCTCCCATCTTGAGTTCCATATACCCGTCGTAAGGGAGAAGACTGGCGATGTTGCTGTCCAGTCCCTTAAGCGTCCGTAAAGCACCCATGGCTTCCACGACACCAGCTGCCGCACTGGATGGTATGCTACCGGACCCGATGTGAGCAGAGGCAGCAGCAGCAGCACTAAGTCGAGCTTCGGCGAGACTTTCCGCTTCGGAGGAAATGGAGAGGATCGATGATGCGCCGAGATAATGTACATTCCCCTTAGGGTCCTTGACCAAAGTTCTCGGTGGGGCCGAACCAGTTGGCGAACCGGACGGACCAGGTTGGTGAGAACCATGCCTGGCGGTCGAAGCAGATGTCGAGGGTCCGTTCGTGGTAAGGAAGGATTGCGGTATTCGACTCGGGGTGGTAGCACCGCCACTATCTCGAGAGGGCGAAGGGGATAATAGCGAGGGGAACGCAGGCGGAGTCGGATGCATTGTCGCCATAGGGCTATGCATCATCTGGCTGGCGAAGGGCGAGGACTGCTGGGGGGGTAGCTGCTGAGCTTGCGATTGCTGCTGTTGATTATGGTGAGCAGTCATGTTTGAGAGCTCCAATGCGACGGCGATTCGCTGCATGGTAGACTCCAATCGATCGAGTCGCTCGTGGACTTCTTCGAAACGGTGAGCACTATTCCAGCTATCAGCACGGTTTTCTCCTAGAACACTTCATACGAAGATGCATAGATATTGAAAAACATACATGCGAGTGGACTCATTTTCTCGCTTTTGACGTTCAGAGTAGGTGCATGCAGCTTTCCAGGTTTTGCAATTCTTACATATCGGTTTCTCGCGACCGCATCGTACCTATGGCCGTTCAAGTCGAAGAATTCGTCAGAGAGAGTTGCTATACTGGAGGTAGAATCGTGAAGAGTAAACGACGGGATGGATGCAATGGGCGTTGAAAGTTACCTTTTTCTCACGGCATAGATCACAGGCGGGATTGCGAGCGGTAACGGGCTATGAAGAGGTTTGCAGTTAGCCATTTGAAGAGCTTAAAAAAAAAAACCCCCAAAAAAACAAGGCCATGAAGCTATCGTGTATGCAGCTGAAAAGGATCTTGGGATCCCAATTGTTCACCAGTCATAGCAGCTAGGATATAACAAAGCCTAGCTACTTGATGCTCGGGTAGCTATGTACATCATTATGCAGCTATAAAGCTTCTTGATGCAAAGGATATCCAGCAATTTGGATACATGTATTAAAATATATATATATATCTGGGTCGAACTCACCCCCTGTTGCTCGCCGCCTGACTCGGAGCCGTCGTCCTTGTGGTCTTCCGTTTTTGTCATCGGGACCAGATGGTATTAAATATGTTACCAGACTGGAAGTGCGAAAAGATAAGCTGGATTAAGAAGACCGGAAAGAGGATTCCTCTTTGAGGCGTGAATGGGTTTCGAATTGGGATATCCTTTCAATTGAGGGTGTCGCGTGGGAGCATGAGATTGTTTCCTGAGTTTCTGAGAAGCGATTTCGATTAAAATCCAGGGGCGGAAAATTAAACGTCAACAAAAGACTCGATGGTAAAATGCAATATGCGAAAGGACTTCTCGGCTCGGGGTTTTCGCTGGTTTTCACTGGTCGGCGCGGACTGGGGAGGAGTCCTTTCTTGGGTACAAATTCCGCAAACTAAAATTGACGGTTGGCTAGACTGGATGAGGGTAGTTAAAGCCGTTCGAAGAATGAGAGTAATATTTCGTTCTTCTTTCTGTCGATATCGAATAGAAATGTACGTGATACTCCAGTATATCCTCAGAGTATCTTTTACTATCTTTATAATAATATCAAGAAAGGTTCACTTCTGTTGAGAGAAGGAACGGCAGAGTATATTTTATTCAATTAATTATTATTCGCCGCGACGTTGAGGTGTTGCGGGCTCGTATAAATTATTTGTGTGGGTGTAAGTGTATGTGCACTCGAGTATGTGAGAAAATAGTCTCGTGATAGAAAATAAGGAAGGAAAGAAAGACAAAAAGAAGGCTAAACAGAACCCGAGAGATAACAAGTACTATTTAAGAGGCGTTTGACAGATGCAGATATACGTCACGATCGTGGCAGAGAGAGGAAGCGGAGAAAGATGGAAGGGAAAACAGCGAGAGGAGGTTGAATCGCTAATATCAAAGTCAGGACGAGGAGTCCCGGCCGCCGAAACCGCGGGCGGGCCCTTTTTTAATGATATGACTCTAGAAATCCCCCCCTGATTATGTAAGTAAGTAAATAAAATCTCGGTCCTAGCATCATATTAGACATGGGTAGGGTTCGTATTTATCAAAATTTCGTATTTTATTCAACTTGAACCCTCCCAAAGAAACTCTCTTTTCTTCTCAGCCAAGCAAGTAATATTATAATAAACTCTACCAGAAGGTTGAGAGAGATCGATCAGATCTTTGGCCGAGTTTGGACCCGCACCGCCTCAGCTGGCTGCCACCGGATGACACGGTCAGCCATGCTCACGTGACCTCTCTCTCGTCGGATTGGTTGTGCTCCCGAGACTAAATTGGTTAGTCTGGAGAAGCAGACACACGCATCGCGTTGCGTTGAGTGCCTCGAGACCAACACAAAACGGTTTGTGTTGTTTCTCGATGGATGGAATCGAAACAAACGAACTTGTCTTAGCTATTGATATCATCCTTTGACACCAAACGGAAAGCTTGTCAGCCGATACATCCACTCCCCGCGACGAAAGACATATGTCGGCTGATTACAAGCCTTCCCTTTATTGCCGCACCCAAGGGGGCTGTGCACTCATGCATTGCATTCAGTCCATCTAATTAGATCTAAGTATTGTATTGTGAATTTCGGTCAATCATATATACAAGCGTTGCAAAGCATCTGAAAAAAATGCAGAGTGTCGCCAACCGAGTCGACATGACACCTCGCCGCCTGCGCAACAGAATGTTTCTTAGACCAGTGTCGTTCGCGACCCTGTCGAGGCCGATCGATGTAAGGGGTTTAGTTAGTTGGACGCAGGGGAAACGCATTCGATGCCTCCTGATATGCATAACTTTGCATTCAAACCCTTCCGGTCAGCAATTCGACACAATCGATATCTCACCTTGACCTTTGATGACTGACCGTATGGCTGGCCATACCGATCGAAGCGAGCCCATCATAGATATTCTAAATGCAGGTCAAATTATCTTAATCACACGATGACATGACAAAAAAAAAAAATAAAATAAAATAAACACCTTGTAACTCTGTGCTTTATCACATTATCCTATATCAGACTTTCGTAGGCTGTAATATAACCTTTCTTCCAAGACAAGAGAGCCGATGAGGGGAAGGGTAAAGAGGGGCCGTTTCTACATGGCGCTGAACATGCAAGAATTTTGAGCGTTCGCTAATTTAATTTTGATTCAGTAGATAGACGCAATGGTGTCGAACTAGTTCTTGCGCCAACAACGTTCACATGGCGCTGCGATGACCCCGACTTTAATATCGAATATTTTTTCTTCCTGCTTAGTATTTTTTCCTTTTTTGCTTCAAATCATATCCTCCCGATATCGCCATGTGGCGTTTTTAATAAATGAGCAGGTTCCAATTCTGTGGATTATCGGAACCCCGGAATGCGGTGTACGCCGACCAAAACTGCGATATGCAATCGCTTGATCCGTCCCGTCTAGCTGCTGTGTAAGTATTATCAATATATTGCGTCGCGCGCCGCACATATACATGAAATTTGCAAGTTCCGAGGCAGAACCTTAATAATCAGATTACAGGATGCATACGTTATCATTAGAAAAGTACGTATTTTAAATAAGGACAGGTAATATAATTATGTATAATACGAGTTATAGCAAGCTGGATTGCGGTATTCTTTAGCTAGCTAGGCTGACCCCAACTGGTTGACGTCGGGGAGGTGATTGATACCAGGATAACAACCTGACCAAGTTGGAGAGCCATAAGATCACCGTCTTATCTCATCCAATGTATTGCGGAGGGAGCGAATGGCGATGATCTCGTCGTTCGTATGTACCTTTCGTTAACGTTAAGCCATCTTGTTAATATGTTTCCTGACAGTGTTGCCTACGCCTCTGGGTGGACTTGTACATTCCCGCCGTTTCGAATTTTGGAGGATATGGTAATTCTAAAGTTCTTTCGTTCGTTCGTCAAAGGTGTCCACAGCGGGAAGGGGAGGAGGAAAAAAGAAAAACTGTTCTTTTTGACTATGGCCTAGGCGCGGGAGACCACTATGATTTTCCGTGATTCTGCGCAGCATTGTTTTATTAGGTGGGTGATGTGTTTTTTTTTTTTTTTTTGACTTGCGGTGGAACCATGGAGGGATTCCACAGTGCGCTGGAGCTCCTTAGTGAATGCGAACAAAACTATCTACAAATCTGTTATCGCACGGTCCGAGCGATCATACTGTACTTTTTGGTTTTCTTCAGCTTCGATTGGTTTTGAGAATAGTTTGAGAGTGAAATGCTGGGGTTTTCGAAGCTACGATGTGGTTTCGGACTCTTCTTGGAAAAGTTCTAATGACTTTCCCTGATTCGTCCCGCTTTTTCTTCAGGCTCGTGGAGGGGTACCGATCAAGGCCCCACACACAGACCCCCCAAAAACAAGTTGATGGCAAGCTGTTTCCGAGTGGTTTCCAAGGGAGTCGCTTCGGATTGGCCCATGACTATTTTTGGGCAGGGATGAACCAGTACTTTTTCTTTTGTCGTGGTTTAGGTTTTCCTCGAGCATTGTCAATGGTTGGATCCGAACCCCCTAGGCCTTGCCCTGCTTTCGAAGCTTCACCGTATCCAGTCATCTTGCCGAAACGCTTCAACATGAAAAATGATGCCTCGAAAAAATGCAGAAAGAGGATGTGGTCTAGAATTCCACAACGTTGCAACATGTCAATGCGATGTGCTTCCCGTCTTGAGATACCGCGCAGAAGACTTAGAAGAACATGCAAAAACTTGGCAAATTGTGATTGTTATTTGGAAAGAGCGATCCGTCCGACAAATCGAGGAAATAAGGCAGGCAGGAAAAGGACGCCTAAGCTTGATGATAATGATGAACAGAGTGGAGCTGCGTCTTCGCTCGCATGAAAAAAAGAGACAGAGAAGAAACTAGACTCGGCTACCCTTTCGAACTACAGATGCATATGCAAGTTTGTAGTCAGACTGAAATAACGACCCTTTTTAAAACTCCAAAGTGGCCCCATCGAGGAAATTTGTGGCACTCTCTCTCAAATCTCATTTCCATCGTCGCCCTTACCTTTTTTAACTCTTCTTTTGGTGATGGCTCAAGAAGTGAGGCTTTAAGACAATCTAGCGTCAAGCCCCGAATTTTCGTCGTTTATATGCGGACCCGGATCCGAAAAGAACATTTTCGTTCGTTCTTCTGTTCGCTCTCAGACCGGACTTGTTTCTTTTTGTTTAACAAGGGATTCGATTTCTTCGTCACTTCCCTTCTTTTTTCGCGTCTGCTAGCTAGATTCATATTTAGTCCAGCAGGTTCGTACGTCCATGTCCATGTCTCTACATGTACTGTGCGTTTCGAATCCGCAGAAGTAAATAAGGGACCTTTTTTTGACATATAATATAGTCCAGGTCGTTTTGTTTCCCTCTCTTGCTGCGCAGCTCACACCACATGCACACGGGTTCCTTTTTTATTCATTCTTAAAATATATACATCGACGGAGGTACCACAGCTACCAATACATAGTTCTTTTATTTTGTTTTATTTTTTTTGTTCGTGCTTATTTTTTCTCGTTTCTCTCTCCTTGCTCTTTCACTGACCGGGGAGGTTTAGCGATCCACATCCCTTTGACTAAGGAGACAAGACGGATCGACTTTTAAGAGAAAGCGAGGGCGAAGTACATTTGCATACGAACGGTCAAAGGAATCACAATTGTTTCGATTTAACTGCACATTCACTTCGACCGACTTACCCCAGCCACCTCTTCTTCTTCTTCTATGTGATACAGCCCTCCCCGAGTTCCTCGAAACAGACGACGAAGCGAAGATAAGGAGGATCTGTAATATATAACCCTTCCCGCCAACGTATTTTAAAATATTTTCCGGTCAACCTTTTTTCTGGGAGAAGAAGGTTAGGGCGTGGTTGAAACGCCAGTTGAGAGGAAGGTTTCGAATAATCGTTTCGTTTCTTTTCCAGGTGGACGAGAAGTGCAAGTTAGAGGTCACTCGAGGTATGTAACTAAGGCTGCGTCCAAGATCGAATTATTCTTTTTCTTTTTTTTTTTTTTTTTTTTTTTTTCCCTTGTCCGACGGGCGGAAGAGAAGCTTCGGTGTCCAGTGAAGACTCCCTCCGTCGGAGCGTCTCAGACATCCCAACTTCCCCTTCGTTCGTATTGTTCCCTTGCCTTGGTCTCGTATCTTGTCTCGATCGATCTCTCGGCTCCTTCGCCTCATGGGAGAATGGATGGCAATGACAGAGTAGTATATTTATTATAATATGTTTTCGCATCCGCTCGTGCGCATGTCCTTTAGTTCGCTCTGCTCGTTCACGTTCCATCGCATGGCTTGAGCCTGGCTGGACTTAAGAATAGCTACAATTGCGACCTGCGCACTCGCTATTAGCTGGTTAGCTCACCCGCCTCCTTCAGCAGCCGCTTTGGAATTCCTGTTTCGCTCAGCTCTCGGTCACCCATTTGATCGGACTCTTGCCTCTTAACTCTCTCCATTCTTCCTGTCTCTGCCTTTTTCTGCTGTCCTTTTTCTTTTCTTTCTCTAGATCACATCAGCATCAGCATAATCAACTACATGATATCATCAGCTGGCGCAGCTGTCAAATCTCACAACTAACATAGTTTGGTGTCTCAAAACAGCCTTGTCGACAACCTCGTGCCCGCCAGTTACGTTGCTTAATTACGAGACTGCGAGACTGCGTGCGTGCAACCCAACAGGTTTAACCTCCGCAACAACACATTTCTGTAATCGTCGGCTTCGTCCAAAGAAACCAGGCTGCCCCCTGCGATTTTGTTAGCAGCCAACGTTACGCCATTTCGAACGAAGCAATCCACAACAGCTTTGCCTCCTCCTGCGAGTTTTCCTTTCTCACTCCTGCGAAGGGCCGTTGCTATTGCGCGATATCGATTAGAGATAAGTCTTAAATAGTCCGATTTCTACTCGATCCGCCAAACTCCGTTCCTAGTCCTATATTATCATCTTCCAGCCATGTCGCTCTTCCACAGCTCCCACCACCAGCACAAGCAGTCGCTGTCAAAGTCCAACGGTATCGCCGTGGGTCAAGATGTCGTATCTGCATCCACAGCTTCTGACCAACCTCATGTCATAAAAAAGAAGCGAACCTTCTTCCGTGGCCATGCAAAGTCCGAATCGTCCCCTTCCCTAAAGGACATCATGGTAGCTCCTCGTGATATCTCCGCTCCGCTCCCACTTAGCCCGACTCTGGCAAGTAAAGATGCTTCCGCACCGGCTCCACAGAGAAGACTTTCCAGAAGGCTCCAAAAACGTCAACCATCCGTTTCGGGCGCTTCTGGTTCCTCCTCCCGTCGTGCCAGCCCGAACAATTCCCCAGCTTCTTCACCAAACTACGTTCTCGACAAGCCTCCTAGGATCACCGGTCCTGACTTCTCAGGCCACCAAAACCTCTACATCATGGAAGACGGCCAGGATGATGAGATGTACACCCTCTTTGAAATCATCAGCGGCAGCAGACCGATGAACTATACCAGCACGCACTCCGAACAATCATCGGCAGCACCGAGCCCACAACTACCATCCGAAGAAACCAAGCAACCCACACAACAAGAAAACCAAACTGACTCCAAAAAGTCCAAACATATGGGCCACTCGAGAAACACCTCGGCATCATCAGAATACTCCGAAATAAGCAACAGCACCTACGAAACTGAATTCTCAGACTTCCAATTCGATTTCGGAACCGATAACGACAAACACGCATCTCATCGTCTGTCGGCCCCCACGCCCAGCAGCCCCTCGGACGGCCTGACGTTCCACAAGAGACATATGAGCATGGGTATGATCAAAGAGTACAACCGTACCTCCATGAAGAACGAATACGAAGACTGCGTGGAGAGTATTGGCGGGTTGACAACGGATGATGAGTCGGATTATAGCGATTACGGTGACGATTGGGATGATGTTATCGTGGAGGAAGGGTTGGCGATTCAGATGTCTATCAGCAAGTGCGTTTCACCAGTGCTCGTTGTCATCAGTCCTAGGAGTAGCTTGGAGCTATAAGCACAGCTACTACTACTATTAGATGTATGGATGTTTGTTTTGTAACGAGGTAACGACGATTGTTTCTCAAATTTATTTCTTTGGTATCTTCATCCGTTTCAACTTATTCGTTTCTTTTCATTTCTTTGGGATCACGGTTACAGACGGGGCTGGGTTACGCTCTGGGAGTTATTTGGAGGTGTTATCTATTATATTTTTCTTCGTCATATTCATTTCTTAAGATACCAGATATCATATATACCTTTTTTTTTTTTTTTTTTTTTTTTTTTTTTTTTTTTTTTTTTTTTTTTTTTTTTTTTTTTTTTTTTTTTTTTTTTTTTTTTTTTTTTTTTTTTTTTTTTTTTTTTTTTTTTTTTTTTTTTTTTTTTTTTTTTTTTTTTTTTTTTTTTTTTTTTTTTTTTTTTTTTTTTTTTTTTTTTTTTTTTTTTTTTTTTTTTTTTTTTTTTTTTTTTTTTTTTTTTTTTTTTTTTTTTTTTTTTTTTTTTTTTTTTTTTTTTTTTTTTTTTTTTTTTTTTTTTTTTTTTTTTTTTTTTTTTTTTTTTTTTTTTTTTTTTTTTTTTTTTTTTTTTTTTTTTTTTTTTTTTTTTTTTTTTTTTTTTTTTTTTTTTTTTTTTTTTTTTTTTTTTTTTTTTTTTTTTTTTTTTTTTTTTTTTTTTTTTTTTTTTTTTTTTTTTTTTTTTTTTTTTTTTTTTTTTTTTTTTTTTTTTTTTTTTTTTTTTTTTTTTTTTTTTTTTTTTTTTTTTTTTTTTTTTTTTTTTCACTCGAAGCCCTTTCGTTCGGGACTTTTAACCATTCTGTTTCATTTATTCTCATCATCTTATTTCTTTTATCCTGGCCATCTTCTCTTTTCCTTATCTATTTTTCGAATGTACATGCTTCTTATTCTTCTTCTCTTCTTCATCATATCATCTTTTCTCAACTATTTCTTAAACATCTTTGAGTGTATTTAGTATATGCAGTCCACGCGATATCTTTTGGCGGCAAATATTGATTGATTGATTGAAATTATGAAAAGGTTTACACACACACACACACACACACACACACACACACACACACACACACACACACACACACACACCTACTTTGTCCGTAGCATTCTTCTTTTTTCGTGGAAACGTATGATACACTTGTCATGCAGACAAACAAACCCTCTCACAACGATGTCTCTGCTTGGTGTCCGGGTATCCCTGTCATCTGAATGCTATCCACTCATGCAGACCGGTACCGTCGTTCCAGACAAAGTCACGTAACGTACTTATCCTCCTTGTTAACAGCCGATCACGAAAAGCAATTGGTCGTAAGCAGATATGAGTCCTCATCTAACCTGCGTGAGTTCCAATGTGATGAGGAAATTGAGCTTTCCTCGCATCCACGGACCTTGCGATATACGGAGGATGGATCGAGTTTGGAGTTTTAGCTAATTTGTACTTCTTACATGCAGCTACAATGAGTGGATCAATGAATGGTAAGTAAGGGTCAACTCCGGAGAGGTCAAGTAAGGGAGAGATCAATCAATTAGCTTTCCCTTTTTGGATTTCTTCTTTTTTTTTTTCATTCTTTTTTTTCTTATTCTTTCCATGGATCGATCGATTGATCCAACAGAGGGGGTTACTTTGCGTAAGGGGAGAAAATACCCAGAGGGTA
The DNA here is from genome assembly GCA_012184315.1 of Arthrobotrys entomopaga. NCBI lineage: Eukaryota > Fungi > Ascomycota > Orbiliomycetes > Orbiliales > Orbiliaceae > Arthrobotrys > Arthrobotrys entomopaga. The sequence continues at coordinate 12,600 of LDDX01000020.1, forward strand.
AACGTTGTTGGATGTCAAGTTTTAGGACGGATATCTGTCAAAGATGTCAAGTTGCAACTGAGCAAGACAACTAAGTCATTGTGCTAACAAGTGGTTCCTTCGTTCCTTTTTTTTCTCTTTTTTTCTCTTTTTTCTCTTTTTCCTTTCTTTTTTTGCTGACATCTTATATTTTTATGTAAGGGGGGGCTTTTTTAGCGATTTTGCAAATTTTGTTGGTTGGGGGCTACTTGATGAGATAGAAGGTGGCGTGGTGGAGAGGTTGGGAGGGTTGAGATGGATAGATGTTGGATCGATAGCTCTTGGATTAATCTTAAAAGGTGAGGAGATATGAGCTATGAGCTATTGCTGAGATGGTTGGGACCAGTACTATCAAACTCGCGAGGAGGTTGGAAATTTGATCAATTGAGAGCTTTTGGCAAAGTAAGACGATAGCTGCCTAGCTTAGCTAGATCTATATGTTCAAAGGTTAGTAGATGAGTGTGAATAGCTTGGAGTATTAACACGGTATAATTGTGGTATTTAAATCCAACAAAAGTTTACAGGTGGCGTGGGAAATATAGATCAAGTCATTGGCATATTCGAACCTCGCCGGCCGGAATAGGTAAACGATAGTAAGTACTTAAGTACTTAGTTATTTGGGAATAGGGTTAGCCTCAATAGTAATATATTAATAGTGACGGATAACCCTTGTCTTGTAAATGTTGAGATATTCCACGTGAAAGATGATATTCCTTTGAGAGGTCCTTGAAGAAAAATAAATAAAAAAGAATAAAAAAAAGTGCAATCGGATATTGAACTCATCCGATAAACGGAGCTCTCATACGAGCTGTTGTAATACCATGCTCGTTGCTCAATACTTAAGTAGTTATGCCAACAGCAGCTACCAGGATCGCAGTCGTAGTTGCATCACCGGACACGAGATCACGGGATGTTAGGGTGACATGCTCTGCGAGGTCGCCTCTCGCTTTCTTCGATCAGTTGAAGGTTTCAGTTGCATTTCGGTGCGATACCACGGCCGGGAATTCCGTTTTTGTGAAATCATACGAGACCTCGAGGGCGTCCCGGGAAATATAATGAAAGGATTTGGTGAGTATACTCACTTGCGTGCCGTACGCCGATCGAAGTTTCCTATGATTTCGAGACGGCTCCCGATCGGTCTCGAGTATATATTCGGGGCGGGTAGAATATCCGCCCGAGGTATCATGGTGAACTGGATGGCGAATGCCTGGACGCAAATTGGTCACACAACTTTGTCGCTATTTTTCTACACCTATCTCTAAATATTATAGCAACTATTAGCTCCGCTTTCTCCTCATATATAAAATAATAATCTCTAGATGAGCTTAGAATAGATTCGTTATAAGGGCAGGGGCAAGAAGAAAAAAAACCCTGGGTTGGTTCCCTCAACGCCTGACAACTAGTCGCCATTTTTGGTACTGCAGAGATCCTGGATGGAATGAAGTCAGCAGCACGAGTACAGAAGGTGACGGCCGTGTTTTTACCTGGAAATAGCGTCGTTACACGCCCATAGAGTTGAGCCAGGAATTTCCATGATATATGTATGTACATACGGGTCCAGATGGTAAACATGTTAACAAATGCTTTGGACGGTGTCAGTTTTCCCTTCGTCTTGTTGATAAATTTTCAGGTGCTTGTACGAGTGTACTAGGAGTTTTTGGGAAAGAGGTTAGCAGGACACGTAGGACAAGTGGTGGTGGTGGTGGTGGTGGTGGTAAGCTGGTGGTGAGATATATATTTTAGATCTCTTTCAACCAGGATTTTGTTCACGAATAAACGGGCTTGGAGTGTGTTCAATATACTACCATACAAGTACACTTCGTTCAATATCACCTTTCTATCAGCTCGATGTAACGCCTTAAACTCACGAGATCTCTTGTGCTGCCGGCATGCCCATGCTTTGGAGGGAATTTACATACTTAAGTGTTTATTCGTGTTTTGATAGCATGCGGCGTTGTCGGACAATATCTAATCCGAGAGGCTTAGAAGAAATTACTTTATTGATTTTCGAATAGTCCGTAGGAAATTTCCGATAGAATTCCAAACGATGCCTTCTGTGCGAATGGAATATTTGTTGTTTTGGCCTTGGGTGTTATTAGCTAAGTACTTACTTTTGTTGTGAATGTGTAGACAAATTTACCGAATTTTATACCGGGTAACATCCGAGTCAGGAAAGTAGTACGTACTAGACCAGAACCGAGTTGAACTAGACATGCATAACTGTCAAAGTCTAAAAGCTTGTCCTGGTAATAGAGGGTGTCCTCCATACAAGGTCTAGAATTTCGATGAGGGCTCCATGCAATGATATCTGCCGAGCTTTTTAGGTTACGTAGGTTTATTTTTGGATAACGAAAATGACCTCCCAAAATTCGAAGGCCGCTTCGGGGATCTGGCGATGGAATCCAAGCTAGCTATGGAGAGATGCATCGATGTCAAGCAAGATTTTGAGGAGTTCCAGCTAAGATGTGACCAACAGGTAGGAGCCACGCAGTAAGACACCGAATGCAACCGACCGATTAATAACTCGACCTGTTATGAAGGCCTCTGGATCGAGCCCGTAGACGAGATTTGCTTGTATAATGCCAAGCGGTTGCTCCATACTACACTAACTGCTTTTGTCCCAGCAATCAATGTGAATGCAAATTGTTGCCGACTGCAGGCATCTGCAAAGTGAAGTAGTATGAGATAGCCATGTCATCAAGAATTCGGCGGTGGGTCCGCTGCGCAAGACATTTGAGGAAGGGCTACAGAATTGGGATCCTTGCAATGGGTTTCAACAGAAAATAGACATGTACAGAAAGCAACTGCTAGTTGACTAAATAAATGTCTATGATCTTCGAAGCTTCGACTTATATTTGAGTCGGTTCTCTTGCCGACGTGATATGTTACCCAGGATAAGATATCTGGAGAGTCATCACAATATATTAATAATGAAGCCGGGTAAGGATTTACTGGTACCAGATATGAATATGCGCTACAAAACCCTCGAAAGTTCCATTCAATGTGCATAGTATTTGAATATTGTCGAATGCTGACGACGATCTACGTTTTGCGGGGTAAAAGGCAGCGATGCTTGTTCCAAGGCCAAGCTTAAGACCGCGATCTCTTACCGAGCCTAGAAACCTTTTTTTTGCCTTCCGATCTGCCGCCAGTACGGTAAGAAAGGATGAACTCCTCAGCCAAGGTTACATTCTCACATCCTCAAGGTCCATTTGCGGCATCTGAAATACAATGTTTGTTAACAATTTGCCTTCCGAAATACTTTTTGTCGAATATGCACTTGTGGGCCGGCCTTGCCCGGATAGCCGTCTACAGCTACCTCATCGGTGGGGATGTGATTCACTCCATGGGTTATGTGCATATTGGTGGCCGTTTGGTGTAGTCGGCTAGCCATGGGGGGGATTCGTTGCCCAAAAGTGCGGCAGGAAATAACAAGGATCACATTAGTCTGGGGATTCTGAGATCGCATTGCATTGGTCTCCTTCACGAAGAGTCGCAAACGTCAATCCCTCAAAATGCAAGAAGGCTTGCTGCAAAGCATAGTATAGCATACGTGCGGCTGGGGTTAAGGTTGACAGATATCTACAGGTAATTGCGTAAAAAGTTGCAATTGCATGCAAATATCTCTCATTTTTTTTTTTTGGCTTTGGCTGAACCCGGCCACTGCATCGGCTAGAATTCGTTGGCTTCAACTCACGTACGTTCGCCTTTGCTCAAGGATCACACATACATATCCAATCGACCGATAGATTTTCTTATTTGATTTTTTACTCAGTTGAGCAGCTCTCGAGCTCGGGTTTAGCTTCGAGGCTGAACCCAGTGGTAGTGACGATGCCAACCGATTTTGCTGGTTGGGACCTGCCTCCTCAATTTCCTTGATCGATGCCGACAGACTAGACGCTAGAAGCTTTCTTTTCCTCTGCCTCCTAATAGTATGGCGCCCAGCCGTCGGACAACATCCTCCTAAAATTTAAAATCCGGCCTGTGAAATTCTATTTTTAATTATCGTTCGTTAGCGTGGGCTGGGAAGAGGTGCATGCATTGCAATATTGGCCCCCAAGGATTTTTGGGTTTTCTTGCCTTCAAAAGTGCTGCACTGGGTCTAGCCAACCTTGAAAACAACTCGAAAGGTAATTGGTGACTTCATAACGTTAAACCGGCATTCCACACTTTCTTATCACGACGAGGCCCAGAGTAACGCTGAATCTTTTGCTCGAATAGGTAGCGACCCGCGAGCACCACGTGGGTTCATCAATGGGTGGATCTTGATCAATTGAAGGCTGTAATTCTGCAGCTCCCTCTGATCCTATACTCGTATGCTGTTGGTTTGTTTCTCAGAGCGCTCCCTGGAGCACTCATGGGTATACGTATGTTATGTATTATCTTGGGTACTTGGGAATATTTATATGGTTAAGTATCGATATATTATATTTTGGCAGGTTATATCGAAAAGATCATGAGGGTCCTCGTGTTTTTCGAGAAGAATGTGCCTCCGATTCGAAAAATGTCAAATGTTTTGTTTCTGATGCGTACCCGAGGCATGCGGGATCCGATTCAGCAGGATAACGATGATATCACTAAACCAAGACTCTCGTCGCGAACCAATTTTTTGTTTTTAAATTTGATGCGATTTTTTTTTTTAGTTATCCGGCAAATGCGCTCCGCAATTTGCGATAGTGGTATGATCACCGAACGTTAAACGAGACCGATCGCGAGCTTACAAACACAGCCTAGTTTGTAAACCGCGGGAGAATGGAAGCCGGCAAGCTAGCCGGATTCTGGTCGAACAAAAAGGCAATATACTTGCCCGACACCAATATGGCCAATATACTTGAGCCTCGCATTTGTTCTGCATCCAAGAACACAGCAGTGGGTACAGATCAGAGCCGAATGCAGTCTATTGGTTTCTCTTACCAGTGCCACAATGTAACCTTGCTCCGCGACTTTGCGATCAGGCCAAGGTTAAGTCCCCCGCCAGAAAATTTTTGAGCTCTCGAGGAGAAAAAAAAAAAAAAAAAAAAAGAAGCTGGGGTTCTAGCTTTATTGAGTTACTTGGATGCATGTAGCTCGACAAGTGTCACGCAAATATCTACTGCTCTAACTGAAAAGGCTACATCTGTGTACACTGTCTCGGGCAACTCGGTTCTCAATTTTTGGCAACAGCTAGTATCTTTCTAGAGCCAAGGTGTACTCATGCGTATCCACAAGCTCTGATCGCCTGCATTTTAGTATTTGCAACATCGGATACTTACAGCGAAGTTGACCTGACGTCAAAATGTAACGAAGCTTCCTTTTGGAAGAATTATTTCTCACCACCAAAAACCTTGTGCTAAGAAACGGAGCTAGGGGTGCGGAACAAAAAAGGAAAGAAAATGGAAAAAGGAAATAATCTTTACAGAAGAGTGTTCAGCTATTCGGAATATGCAGAAGTACTTACGCTAAAGTTTTCCGACATACAGCCGCTTTCCTCTTGGCTTCAATCATAGGGCAAAGAAGTTCGAAGGAGGGCCGGGAGCAGATTGAACCGGTATTGATTTTTACGGTTCCGCATACATCTCGCATTTGAAATTCTGCATTTACATGGGAGCTATTGTGTATATAAAGATCCCATGGTCACCCATCTGAATCTGCTTCTATCATTCCAGATCCCACCACTACAAGGCAACAATCTCCTTGGAACTTTATATTCCTTCGATCGTTATCCCAGACTTTGTTCTTCAACATCTACATCTAATACACTCACAATGCGGTCGATAATTGCATTAACTCTTGCCACACTCGCTTCAACAGTACAATCCGTAGTGATTCCCAGAAATCCCTGTTATGTCTGCCAGGGCTTCACTATCTCCGTCTCTGGTGGTGTGAGCGGTCCTCTTGGTCAAATCGGTGACGGCCAGAACAGAGTTGGTCCAGGTACTCCCAACCCAGCAAAATACACACTCGGCTGTGGTGGTGGAATCACGGATCAAAGTGGACGTGGATGTATTTTGACTCCTCCTACCACTCAATTCCAGTGTGATGTTGGAGCAACTCCCACCACTGGGTTCGCCATTGGCAGCAATGGTGTTATCACACATGGTGGTAGTGCTGACTTTTGGGCCTGCCCGTAAGTTTTATCCATTTGGAAAATTGTTAATGAAGGCTGAGACTAATATTATATAACTATAGTGTCGATGACTTTGGTAACTGGAACGTCTACAGTCAACCAGTTGCGGGTCAAACCAAGTGCGTCAAGGTTTGCCTGACCGCCAATGGTTGCAGTGCTCCTCCTCCTCCTCCTCCTCCTCCACCTACAACTACTGCTCCACCACCACCACCTCCATCAACTTGCCCATACAACCTTGTCACTCCTGGTGGAGGGTCTTTCGAATTCCCTCATTTGATTGTTCCTGTCGATTCTACCAAACCGAATACTGCCTATGGAACTCAATACTTCGGCACTATCTCCACTACCGTCTCTACCATCTTCAATTTTGATGTTCGCCCAGAATTCAAGGGCAAGAAATGCTCTCTTGTTTGGCTCTTCCCCAAGAACCCACCTTCTTCCACCAGCTCGTATACCTACTCTGGCTCCGGCTCCTTCCACTTCTGGAAGAAGTCTAATGTCGCTACTCAAGGAACGACCTATAACAACCAAGGTGGCAACAGCGCAGATTACGGTGTTACCCATGTGGCACCTGGCAATTCCTACACCATTACTACCTTTGACTGCCCCGCTGGTCAAGCGGTTGCTTTTGAAATCAGCACGACTGATAGTAATCTCTACTACTTCCAAGACTACAATCCTTCTGCGTAAGTGATAAAAGCTTTAAACTATAAAGTCTAACCATTTATATTTCCCACGCTAATCTCATTTTTATAGTGTCGGTCTCTACATCACCGCCTGCTAAAGCACTTAGTTCCAGTACAATCTAGCAAACTCACAGTTTCGCTATCGAATTAACGAATCAAATGATAATTCTTAATGCTTAAAACTTACTAATATCGATGTTACTCGTTCTTTTTCATTTTTTTCAAAAAGAAAAAAATTGCATAGCATGGTCTCATGACTTTTAACGGCTCATCACATTCCTTCGGCGTTGTATTTTTGGTATATTTGGAACAAGAAAACATATCATGTCTTGGCGTATAATCTTGGATAATACACTCCTTTAATTGAGTAATAATATAAGAAGATAAAGCAATGGACTTTTTTGTCACCGATTACTGCCTTCACAACCTGGTAGCACGTGAATTCGCCTGTATTCGATTTGCGTTGTTTGTTGGAATTTTGTGCCACAGCCGCACAGGATCGGGACAGATAATGACAGATTTTAGATGAAGCCCGCCACCTCGCGAGAAATATCCGTCCAATCGATGCTTATACCTGTGGGAGTGTTCGAATTCGAACGCAAGATATTTTCGGAGAGGCTACTCTCTTAAGACTAAACATATCTTAGCAACGTTACTTCGCTAGAAAAAAGATACAAAGTCTAGTCTGTGCAGCGCTAGCGATCGATCTATCTAAAATGTTCATGAATAGTGATCCCTGTTGCCTCATTTGTGGAGCCCCAACTCCTTTTTCGAATGATGCCGTAACCGCGCCTGCTCTTCCTCCTCGAACCACCCGAAATGACCCAAAGAACTGGAGGGACAGTTGGCTTGGATCGTACAGGCTGGGTAAGATCATGCTTCATCTCGAACTTCTTGACTGCCACTGCAGTGCTCACACATAATATATTGTACGCGGATGAACAAGAATAGTCTACGAACAGAGCCGCAACACAAATCTCTCAAGGCGATATAAATGCACCCGAGGTCGACTCGTCTGTCGTGGTCAGATCATCGAAGCTCGCATCTGGGACGAATCCCGAGCTGCTGAAATAATAATACCAGCTCGGCCATTCAAGTGCCAGGATCCATTTGGAAATCCGAATGAAGAGGATATCGACATCCTTCCCCCATGTTTTCCAATCCACGAAACTTGTTGGGGCATATTCCAGACGGTTACTTCCAAACTCGGGTTGAAGGACTTGGATGTGGTTACGACCATATTTTATCGCATTGCAGACGCTGCGTCTTATGACAGTCAAGGGATAATCTGGCCGCATGGGTATCATGGTATCGACGAGTTTAGGAGGTTACGCAGGCTTAGCTTCGTTTTATCGTCACCCGATTCCTATTTTGCGGCTGACCCAAATGTAGACTCATGCCTACAATCCCTGAGCTATCTAAATGTCTCGACCCAGGATTCTGCTCTAGAGTCTTCTATCGATAATGGTACTCGTGGGATTCCTAGGTTTCTCCCTCTCCCTCCAGAGCTAACAAATAAAATTCTCAGTTATCTCTTGATGGATGACTTTTTAAACCTCCAACAGATAGCAAGCGATCAAAGGGTCCAAATCTTCGAAGCCTCGTGGAGAACCTTATACCTTTGCGAAGGCGAATTCGGCTCCTTAGAATTCTTTAGAGAATCGCAGTTATCGTGGTACGAATGTTCTGTGTTTTGCTTCAATCTTACTAGGCGGAAACCGCCTGTCCCTGCGATTTGGAACCGCCAAAGAATCTGGAACCTCTGCTTGTGTCTCGCAGAAACAATACAGGGCGTAGCGGTCTCGCGAGAGACAAATCTGAGCGAATATGGAGAACTTATGACATCAGATGAAGTTACGCATCCACAGAGCCTTGTTCTACAAGCACAAAAGCAAGGTCATGACGCCTGGACAGCTGTTCAAGGGTCTCGAACGCTATCCTATGGCCGTATCGGCCCCTTTAAGACATCAGGGATCCGTATACACTATATCGAATCTGGAGGCATTCGATTCATCAGTGGATTGATGTTTCTACCTTCTGGGGACTCGATTGGATTGATAAAGCCTGAATATGAGATAACCGCCTGTCTACGGTTCCCTTCGGATGCCTCGGAATGGATATTATGGGCCGCTGGGAACAACTACGGCCTCTTGGATCTCGCTGTGACTCAGTCCCTAAATGAGACTCCCAACTGGCCTGGTGGAAGCGAAATGAGAGATGTTGGTGTCACTAGGCGCTTCATACATACGGAGCGAGGTTTATTAGATATAGAAGGGTTGTTTCTTGGTATAGAGGTAAGATGACACACCTAGCGACACCATTTTATAACGCTAACCTCTTTGACTGAGTGACATTGCTGAATGTTTTCTTTACATTTTCACATGCTAGGTTTCGAGAGTGACAGAAATAGGAATATGGAGTCCGAATATAACTAGAGGTGAAAGCTTGACGCCGAGAGAGCGATTCATTCAGCAGCACTTCTGGCATCCCAGATGCTTTCCTGCCCTAAATTCTCCTCAAATCGAGATCGAGAATTACTATGAAGACACTGTGGAAACCAAGGGAGACCAACCCGGAACATCATTTTTCAATATGCAAGGAATCTCTGAGGTCCGTTGCCACACTAGTATGGAGAAAGTACAATTTAATCAAATGGAAGCTTTCTTTTTCGGTGACGAAACAGTTACGCAGTTCACGCTCTGGACGCGCGTCGACCGGGAAATCACTTGCATAGAAATATCTACTAAAGAACGACCGGGTCAGCCGTACCGGATTGGCCGAAAACGAGAGCCCGTGTTATCGAACGACTTTCTTGTTGAATGGGCGGACGGAGAAGTCATATGCTCTTTTTCCCTTTTGAAGCTAGCTAAATACGGCCTGATAACAGGCCTTACGGTAAGCATCGGTCACATATGATAGGTTTTCCTACGCTTATATAAATATCTCCTGGTCTTATATGTAGTTTTCTACTTCCCTCGGTCGTATGTTTCATTGCGACGTTTGGCCGTACATCAGCGATGACCAGAGGGTTGAAATACCGTTGCTTTCGGGCAGACGAAACCGTCTGACGGGACTTTGTGCCAAATTTGCTCCTGTAGGCTAGGATATCTCGTTCCAGAAAACAGGGGAACACAATTTGCTAAACAGTGGATAGAGTGTTGCCCCCGGATCTCTCCAGTCTTTGGGGATCTTTAGTCAGGAAATCACCGATCCTATCCCGAGGAGCAATCCAAAAGCTAGGGCGGAACCGAGCAACCCCCAGCTAGAACATGACTATCTAGATTGTTGGGCCAAAGGCGGATGCGTACTATCCACGGATGACGGCCATTTTAAATCGAATCTTAATTTCCGTCAGATGGGATCAATAACGCCTTATTTTCGACATACGGATGATACCCCTGATCGCATCGTGGGATTCGTTGTGACTTATATGAAGGATTCTGGGGATGTACGAACTCAACTGGGCACGAGACAACTATGGGGGCAGATCGGAGGGGCCAAACCTGGTTCAACGACTTTGGTCGGATTCATCGATGAGAAGACTAAATTTGACGTCACTCTGTATTTTGAAAGCAATCGTCGACACGGTCTATCTCGTTTCCTGGTTGGACTCAAAATAACAAAGTTTAAGCCTACGAGATGGTTTTCCAAATCAACAGGGATTGCTAAAGAAGTTTTCTGTGGGGTTTGCGATGATCGGGAGAGTTCAATGAAAGTCTGTCATACAATGACAGCACAGGTGAGTATATACGTATATATGCTTGTGTTTCGCTGCCAAAACATCAAAAGAAGATGAATTCGGACGATGTACTGATCGTATTTATTCGAATATCGCTAGGAATGGCTGCAGTGGGAGTATCATCTCGAGAGCGAGTATTTCAAAAAGACAACGTATGCCGTCTAACTCTTCAAATATTTATTACATTTTATCCTGACTAGGCTGCTGCAAATTCAATTGGCTCAATTCTTGCATAACAGAAAGAGCCTCGGGCAATGGCTGAACCCAGCAGCTGTATACCCTTCCCATATTCTCGAATAAATCAGCTAGCGTGTATCGACTCGCCATTCGTTGAAATTCTTTGCTCTCATTACCCCCTAGATAACTTATCACGTATCCACTTGTTGCTGGATTGTAATACCTCAATATTTTCTCGAATTCATCCTGGGTATTTGATTTTGCCCACTCCGCTGCGTCATTTGCCCACTGAATAGCTGAGATACCTGTATCAAGCGAATTTCGAAATTCCAAAAGTCTTTCTTTCAGCCCGTTGGTCGCGAGAGTTATGCTGCCGTTTTCAAAGTCAACCTCGCTAAAATGTAACCATAATAGCAAATCAAGATTATTGACGTAGAATGAAGCTCCGAATTCTGTGAATGGTCCAAAGGCCTGAAGGAAGTCGTCTAACACAGAGCTAGCAGTTTGATTGATATCCTGTAGATCACGTGCAACCAAATTCGCATCTTCTAAGTTTGCAAATCCAGCTCGTTGAGGTTCATCGTCGGATATAGATTGTTCGATTGCCTTCGTAATAACATTGAAAGTTTGGAGCAGAAACTTTAGACTAGTTGCACGTTCGACGGTCGTTTGAGATATGATTTTGTCGTCCGGATCCGATACGTAATATGCTTCTGAACTGCTAATTGGACATTCCCAAGCCCTTTCCCTGATGATCTTCAGTTGAAGCCGAAGCTCTGTTATAAGATTCTCATAGCTCTGGTTACGAAAAGCAGCAATCTTCGATACTAGCGGGAGAGTAACAAATTCGAGGTTTGAGATTGTCGAATTCACGGGACGACTCAGAAAGATTAAAATTAAGAGACATGACAACAACAGTTCTAGCCACCAGGGCAGCAAGACTCTCATCATTCTGGATTGGAAATTGTGAGGAGTTGACCGCGCGGATGATATGTCGTGCGCATTCTGGATAAATGCTATCTGGGGCTCATTTTATCGATGTTGTGGGGTCGCGTTGCTCTTTTTTCCTAATTCTAATGGCGTCGTGTATGTATCATTTTTTTATCAAAAATGTGTATAATCCAGATGATGCAACTAGGAATTCAAAATGTGAGAATATTGGATCCAAATATCTACCGTTTGAGATATTAATATTAACTAGCCGAAGGTACCAATTGATTTACGGTTACAATTTTATATTATACCAAATACTTTCTCTAGCCTAAAAATTTGAACAAAGGTATTATCTACATTATTTCACGAAGCTAGGTCTATAGACCGCAATAGCCTTTTGGCGACCGAATGGAAGGAAATTAGTTATGATACAGCAATGCCATAAAGCATGACTATGGGTACTATGAGCAAAAACCTGGCATCTTTAACCTAAAAAAAAAAAAAAACCTTTTTATTGTATAGAGCAAAATAGTGGTAAGGATAAACCACTAAATTTACGAAATATACGATCAAAGAATGACTACCCTGTATGGAATCTTCAGTAACTTTCGTTCAGCCACGACAAAGGCAAATCTTCGGCGGCGAGAAGCATTTGTGTGGAGTTGGTGATGGCCAGTAAAAATCGAAAAGGGACAGATTTATCGATAATAGCCCTGCCGATATTAAATTTCGTTCAAAGAGAAAAGACAAGGATTAAAATATAATAAATAAAATAGCTCATATCACAATAAAGAGTAGCCTTGACAAAGAGGGAGGATACGCTTTCGAACCCAAAAAAAAACATTCAGGGTTTGTGTCGAAGACAGAAGAAGAAATGGCTCTGAGACCGCTTTATAGACTGAGCCTCGAGACCACTGGCCAGCCTGAACGACGCGACTGATAATCTCTTCACGCCAGTGGGGGAGATTGCGGTGCAGCGACGCACTCTCAAAGACCCCAAGTTCGCGTGTTCGAATCACGCTAGCTCCTTGATTTTTTATTTTTTTCCCTTTTCTTTCCCCAGCTTCTCTCCCCTGTCTTTTGAGTAATTAACGCGCGAAAATCCAGAGCGCACAGAACGCTCTCCCAAATTAATTCAAAAATCAAGCTCGCAGGGTAGCATCCTGGAGACTATTCAAAAATATAATTGCTCGTTGGTTTTGGCGGATGTTTACTAGACCCTCACGGGTTTTGAAATTGTTATTTTGTTCAATGCATCGACATATCGACATCATAGAGCCTTGCATGTCGCTGACCTAAGGAGCATGCAGCAAGCTTACACACCTGATCACTGTTGTGAAGTTCAACAACACATTTTCAATAACTTACCACAACCTTCTCCATCTGGATAGCAGAGTCACGTCCTGAGATCCCTTTCAACTTCCTATCTCGATAAAATAAATTACTTGGCTCCAGCGGCGAAGTTAACTCAACGACACATTCTCAGCCACTTGACAGGCTCTCAATATCACGTTAATCGCGAAGTTGTGATCATGAAGGCAATTCTTGAGATCATGTCTAGGGGCTATGGAATCGATAGATAGGTTCCTTACATTAAATTTGCCTCATGCTGGAGCCTCTCGGGCTCCTGGGATTCAGCAATCTTAAGATCTAGACTGGCTCTGAAGTCTCTGCAAGGGAGACCGGAGCTAGTGCCATTGTTGCATATGCATATATGGCTGCCTATCGCAAGCCTTGTCGAGCAGCTGAACGGCATTATGAGCCCCGGATTTTTATGTTCCGACAAGATAGCCCCTCGCTTCATAATACTATAGAAAAGTCCGACGTAAGCATATAAACATTCCGACAGAGAGTCCGTGAGTTCGGCGCCGCGACAATATGAAAGACCATCACCGCTTTGACGTTGCCTTGATAGCTAATTTTGTGCCGAGACCCGTGATTCGTATGAATATATGAGAATTATCGCTCAATTACTGATCGATCCAAATTGCCTAATCCGTGATAAGTTATCGATAACTCGGTATCCTAGGAAGCGAAGATAAGGTTGAGCGCCGAGAACCATGGTGACAATGTGGTTAGTTCGATTGAAGCAGCAGCCTCAACATGTAACCATAGTCGTTCTTCTCTCCCTCTAGGCCTCTAATACATTGTGAACTCAGTCAGGGTATCGCACCTGTAGAAACGAGAATGTGGTTAACATCTCGCTAGGATATTGAAGATGTCCCTGCTGCATCAGACCGATATTAGCAAGGTTATTCTCGGCTTTGAGCGTTGCCACTCCATTGCCCCGATCGGTTAACTTACAAAAGACACCAAGAGCAGCAACCGTCTCTGCGTATGTATGTTGGGACGGGTACGCTAAGGAGATATATTGAAAAAATAAAAAATAAAAATAAAAAACTTCTTAGCGACAAGGATTTAATGGCCTTCGAAGATGCCGGCATTCTGGTGATTGCCGTATCATACGTATAGAGTGACATGCGGATGGATTGCAATGAAAGATAGGTTCTTAACTCCGGCCTTCGCTCTACATATATGTTTTGGCATTTTGGAGGTTATATAAGTTGCTGTTGCTTCCCACATATCTGGAAGTGGAGGAAACAAACTGTAGAGCAAATTCTTCCAATATTCACTTATCACTCACTAAATCTTTGTTATCTCTCAAAGATGCAGCTTACCACTACCCTTTTGGCTGCCGTAGCAGTCGTTGCTGGAGTCGTATCTGCAGCTCCACAGCCTCCACCGCCGCCGCCGCCCCCTCCTCCTCCACCACCACCTCCAGCTCAGCTTGATGGGCCCTTCGGTCTCCTGATCCAGTCCAAGAATGCCACTTGGAACGGTAAATATTTCTCCCATGTTCAGACCGGTGGTCCCTCCAACTTGTAAGTGCTTCCTCATTCAATGGTGTATCTTGTTTTGTAAAGCATCGGATACCTATTTTCTTTTTGCGGAAGTGTATGCGAGATAGAAGGGATAAAAAGGCTGACGGGTAATCGATGTATAGAGTTGTACCTTCAACTGCTCCGGTTCAACTGTGGATCAACATGACAGCAGGAAACACCATTATTTGGGACCCCAAAGGCAGACCCGGTGGCGGCCCACACGGAGGCGGACAACCGCACGGACTAGTATACAGCTTGAGCGTCGGCGTCGATCTCTCGTCTAATGTTGCTGGTCTCTATATCGGTGACGATGCCACTCCTGGCTTCGGTTTCGGACCGAAGAATGGAAACTTGCAAATCAATAAATTGAACCGGTTCTTCGTCTGCACGATCAACACTCCAAAGGGTCCCATGGCCGGTGTCGCCTGGAAGTATGGTGATCCCACTATCAGTCCTGATACCCCCGATTGCGCGAAGATTACGTTCCAGAGATATAACATGCGCCCAGGTCCTCCAGGATCGCAACCTGACTTTGTGACCCCTCAAGCGCCCGGCCAATAAATCCGCGTTGGACTAAATCAATTGCTCAGAATCAAGTTATCAGGTAGATAGCGTGGGCCCCTCTCAAGATTGTTGTATATAAATATGCCCGAGTTTAGGGCGAGCGCAAGACGAAGAGCTTGGAGTCACTATGCTCTACGATTAGATACCCTGCAAATTTCCAAATATGTATTTGTATATAAATTATATCTTTTGAATTAGAAGTGATTAGTTGTCTTGATTGGCACATGTCTTCGTAAGCATTGTTATCTTCATGGGCAGATGCTGTCTCCCGCAGAAATACGATTTTGGTGGTATTATGATCTTGAGAGGTGGAAGAATGTCGTGCGACACCCAAAGCTTGCAAAGAAAGTTTCAAAAGTATTGTGGTTTGCAAACCCCAAAAGCTCATAGTCGAATATTTATCTCAGAATTAAGCTTTGGAAGTTTTGACGAGAAGAAGAATTTGCAAAGGACTGGGAGTAATTGGGTGCTTGGATTGTTTGTGTTGCCGTTGTTGGATTGTTGTTTATTGCTTGTGGTGCTGGCAACGAGACGAGGGCTGGTGTCGGTGTCGATGGTAACGACGGCAGTCCAGACGTCGACGTCTGCCAACGCGCGTCTCGACTCGTCCTTCCCTCATCGCCAACATTTCCTAATTCTGAGCGAGGTTAAAAGGCCAACGAGGAGTTGAGAAGCAACCAGCGCACCTTTGTGTCACATGGTGAACACCTACGAATTAACGGTAAGCCTTTCCTCTGCAAGCGGGGAACTAGTGTATTCAACCTCAGAAGCGCTCTGTTGACTTGTGAGAAATAGTATGTCGGAGGATACTCTCGATGGAACGATTGATCACAAGGGGGGGATCCACCAAATGCGGCCAGAAACCTAAACCCCCCCCAAAAAAGCAAACGGATGTTGCAGGCTGCCTCTCCCTTGGACATTGCGTGTTTGGAATGGGTCGCCTTCGTGGGAACTGCTGGAGAAAAGCTTGTCTTGACTTGACTCTGTTCGTCTCGAGCCTTGGCGGTCTTGTCCCGAACTCCGAATCCTCTGACATCCCCATCGAAGACAACCCCGACGGGATTGTAATAATCGCCTTTTGCTGGTGGCGATATCTATCATTTCGAGGCTGGGCTCTTCGTTCCCCTCTGAGTCCAAATATCGCCAAATCCATCAAGGATGCGTGACATTTAACCTAAACTAGTCGAATCGCTTAATCAAATGATCGGTCGCCGAAAAAACTGGAACGCTTCTTCGTGCGTTAGAACATTGCACCAGAGCTGCCTCCTTCCCATTCGCTTTTTGACAACAAGAGAGGAACTGGACTCTCTCTCTCAATCGAGCTTGGGAAGGCCTAAGGGAGACGAAGGTCTAACACAAATGAGGGTGGGTGGAGAATCTCTTCCCAGTCGTCTCCCATCCGCTAAATTAGATGATGCATCCTTTCAGTTTATTATTGCCCCTCTCTCCACCGGATAAGAGCAAAGCTGTGCTGTTAATATCCTGCCCTCCTCCACGTTTTTTTTTTCTTTCTCCTTCTTTCTCCCAAGACCTTTTCCCCCTTACCAAGACCACCAGCACCGGTCCTTCTTCCCTCCATTTTTAAGATTTCTTGGTATTTTGTACCAAGACCAACCAAGTATCCGCAGTTGCATGCCAACGTACAAGGCCGACCGACTCTCTTAACGCTTTGGTGTCACGAGGAGGATCCGAAGGTTTCCTGATTTTTTTTCTTTCTCGATTGCAAAGCCCTAAAAAGCCTATTTCGAGATAGCAGCTAGCAAAATCGCTTTGTTTGTCCGAATTTCACCTGCCTCAAATATCAAGCAAAGGTTAGTTTTGGAAAATATTAGCGTGCTTTTGCTTCCCTTTCTCTTTCGTTCGGAGGGTCCCTCCTAATCTCTCGCCCCGGCCGTTTCTCATAATTTACAAGACTTTCTTGTTCTGGACGCCTTTGGGCCGATGGGTCATGAGCTGCTTCAAGTTGTCATCTCTTGATCAATGTGTTTCACGACTCTTCAGCCCTTCATGCAGACTGGCATTCCTGAAATCCCGTGCAACGAGAATAAAAATTTGGAATCTAGTAGTTAACGCAAGGTGGCCGGGATTCCTTAGACTTACGCCTATACAATATTTGTAGTCACAACTTCCGTGGACTTTCGACTGTTCGAAGAGTGATCAATCTCCCGATTACACTAAGCCTGACGCTGATACCTCGAAGCGACGGGACACCAGGTTCAAGCGTTTTGATCGCAGCTGTTAAAGCGCCAACCCAGCCAAGGAATAGCAAAGACGGCCTCCAAGCAACCCAAAAAAGGCTTACGCACCCAGCTCGTTCATCCCAAGGGGAAGGGAGTCGAATCAAATTGACCCGTTCAGCTTGGTTTCCCGAAACGAAGAAAAAGTTACCAAGAAAGCCATCTTGGACCTATCAATTCCCTTTTTTTTTTTTTTTTTTTTTTTTTTTTGGGTGCCCTATCAGCTGAATCAAAAATAACATTGCAAATTGACGGGATTACTGATACACAGCCATCAAATCCATCATCAGCACCCTGTTCATCGCCGTTCTTTTTTCGTCCATTGTTCACGTCTCTGATTTCTCGGCAACGGACACGCACTCAATTTGGTGGCTCGGGAGATAGCTCATAAGAAAAGGGGGGCTAAACATAACATCACAGTACTCTGAACTTATCCGGAAGGAAACAATCGGCTGTTCTCGAATCGAAGTGTGATCTCTTTTTTTTGAATCACACAAACAATAGCTGCACAAAGGCGACAAGGCGTGTGTGGGTGCGGAAGGGTGCCTCTCGCCTCTAGAGTTTTCATCCTCTCGGTCGCTTTTGGAATCCGACCCCGGTTTCCCGGAGCCAAAGGAATAAAGTCACAGCTTCCTTGTTATCTTGAGAGCCAAGTCGCGAAGGAATTGCTGCCCCTCGCTGGCATAAAGACGGCCTCCGCTTTGACGGACAATCATTTCCCGCTGCCTCCTCCCTGTCAGAGTTCCTGAGCGAGCTAGTTCTCCGTCTGATCTGTCCTCAGCTACAAACTTGCAGACTATTCTTCTTAGTCAACATACGACATCCTGGTTGG
This sequence comes from Arthrobotrys entomopaga, assembly GCA_012184315.1. NCBI lineage: Eukaryota > Fungi > Ascomycota > Orbiliomycetes > Orbiliales > Orbiliaceae > Arthrobotrys > Arthrobotrys entomopaga. The sequence goes on from LDDX01000020.1 coordinate 30,774, forward strand.
TTTCCAAGCCAGAAAAGCTCACGTTTCGATCTATTCTGAGCTATTCCGGCGAAGGCTTGTTCCTGCTAAGCTTTTCAGACTTGCTTCTTGTTATTACACACATCTTTCCCTTTCCCATTCGTCTTTATTCAAATCTTACCACCCGGCACTCTGGCATCGCTTCCATTTGCACAACCATCCAACCCCTTCCGCGAACCGACCGACCGGCGAGGATCACTACCGAAGCCTTACAGCCGACTCACACTTTTCCAGCAGAGCAAGACATTCCCGGAACCTATTTGTTCGCACGCAATACTGCCTGGAAGATTTCGCAAACCCGCGACTCCCTTCGCGGGATCGTTGCGGTGAACACTTACTAAAGTATTCATTCACCTCGAGCTGTTCACGACGCCGGTCCTTATTGCGGGCCATTCGACCAACATGTCGACACATAGTAGCGGACGGTTAAATTCTTTATTATCCCGGATACGAAGCGTATCTCCTCGATCCCCTTCGAACTCTACACAATCGACAAACACCACCGCTTCGTCACTCGCGCAACTTAAACCCTCGCGGCGAGCCGTTACCGACTTCTACATCAAACTCGATTACCCACATCGGCGATACAAGCCTGGCGAACAGATCTCGGGCTCGATTGTGTTAACGACATCACGCGCGACGAGGATAACCCACTTAACATTGCTGCTCGGCGGCAGTGTTATGGTATACCCTCACGATAGAAGAGGCCATAAATGGGGAGAGGATGTCGTAAAAGACGTGACCTATCGGGATGGCAAAGTGATAAGAGGTTGCAGAAGTCGAGGCACAACGATTGAAGGTAGACATAGCGGTCGGGGAGTAATATTATTCGAAGAGGAGCAGGTTGTTGTTGGTGAGGGACGCTTGGGTGCCGGTGGGCTAGAAGTGGGATTCATCATCGAATTCCCGCAGAAAGGTGGAATCCAGAGTTTAGATGTAGGATATCTTCCTCCGCTTGAACAGACTTTTGAACACAGATATACTAATCGTTGGAAATATGAACACAGTTTGAAAGAGGAGCCATCACATATCTCTTGACAGCTACTCTCACCCGGCCCACCTCGATACATGCTGTTACAACAGCAACTACGGAAATCAAATTTTCAGAGAACATCGACGTCGCCATGTTCAGTCCTCCGAAGCCCCTAACGATCTCGATTGAACCAAGTCGACCCCTCCGTCGGCTGAAATCCTCAAGCTCTTCGAATGATTCTACTACCTACCTTCAGTCATTGCACCAACATCCAAATCCATCACCGCCACTCTCTCCTTCTGTTCCCAAAACCAATTCTGGTAATTTGACGCCGATACCACCCTCGCCGACCGGTTCAGCACAACTACACCCTATCGCGACAATCGAGCTATTGCGACCAGCTTGTTTACCCGGAGAATCTATTCCTATCAAAATTACCGTATCTCACAATCGACCTGTAAAGTCTTTATCTGGTGTTATCACGACGCTCTCACGGCAATGCCGTCTCGATACTCTTCCACCCGCCGACAAGGTTCTCACAGCTTCCTCTCTATCATTCTCGAAATCGTCTGTCACAACATTCCGAAAGGACCTCGATCAATCCATTACAGCACTGATTGTTGACCCGCGGAGTTTAACGACAGTGATCAAGACAAGCGTACGGATTCCTGGCGATGCCTTTCCTAGTATCGCCAAAGTCCCCCAAGGGCTGCTCGAGTTCACTTACTTTGTTGAAGTCGTGGTAGACCTCAATGGGAAACTGGCTAGCAAGAATGGCATGGGTGACGTAATAATGGACGGTAGTACAAATGAAGATCTAAAACGTACACAAACCGAGGGAGTCTTCATGGAGACAGACCGTCTCAGGCGCGAAAAAGGGGTTATCAGTTGCACATTCGAGGTGGTGGTTGGAACGACAGACAGCGGGAAAAGACGGAGGAGAAAGGAAGAGAAGGCAAAGGAAGTTCCTACTGCGCCTCCTTTAGCACCCCCCTCCCTAACATCAACGACGGAATCGCAATCGATGGAGTCGCAGCCGGATAGAGAGGCAGAGAGAGATACCACAGTCGCACAAGTACTCAATTTTTTGGGAGACGCACCCGACTATCAGGATAGTAGTCGAAGGTCATCACCGGCAACCGTGAGTTCTGCGCCTTCCATCCAGCCACCTCCAATGATGCCACCTCACCTCCCGAATGTGAGCGACGAAAAGGCCCAGGTCAGGATGGCAGAAGAGCAACTTCTGCCGTCGGCTCCGCCTGTTGCCGGGCCCAGCACCGAAGCCTCCGCCCCGCCGATTCTTCCCTACCATGACGAAGAAGATTTATATTTCGTCCCAGAAAGCAGCGGCCATGGTGCCGCAGCCCCGGCATATGAGAGACCAGAGAATCCGGAATCTCCCTTACCTCAGCACCCGAACGAGGACAAGGAAGAGATGGAAAGACAACGGTTGCTTGCTCAGGCTAGCGCGCCTCCCATTCCGACCGACAATAGAGAGGAGCCTTCTGCACCCGATGTTTCCGTAGAGAACGAACACATACTCGAGCTACCACGCTACATCCAATAAAACATTTGCATAATATTTCATTTCCTTTTCTCAGAATACCCACAATTGAATACCCATCTACGCTCTTTCCACATTTATCTAATTTCTATCATCATCACTCATGGCAGTCGAATATGCTTATCTTTATACCAACAAAGCGATTTGTTTCTGGCGTCGGTCCTTGCAGCTTTCATATTTATTCATAGTCCAAATCAAGAATTCTTGCTCTGTTTTCCAGCCCAAAAGATGCTCCAGGTTTTCATGGTTGATTGGTTTCGGCAAGAAGAGTGGAGCAGATTTATTCTTCACTCATCTCTTATGATATTTATATTTTATATTTCTTAGCATTTCTGTTGGCATTTGGCGTTACATGTCATCTTCATTAATTCTATATTGTATTTTCATGACGGATTTAAGGGCTGTTGCGGCTTGCGCGAATATGGGAAAAGTCAAAAGAATTTTTTTTCAAGTGAACACGACAATAACTTGGTTGTATATACCTATTTTATTATTGCATGCGAGCGTATGCTAGCTACCCAGGATCGATTCATATTCAACGAGTAATACTATCTCCCTCGGGTTTCAGAAGGCAACTTTCCATTCATCGATAGTGATATCGTTCCCACCGATATGAAAACATGTAACAACAGTCTCCCCCACGGACAATAATCTAAAGGCATCTTCCGTATTATCGCAATCAACGCCATCGAGTCTAACAAAATGTAAATAAGCCGTGGTCTGGATATCATGCAACCGAGAAGCTCATGCAATCATTCAATGTCCTCCAGATCATCCGGGATTCCCAAGCTGCACTTAAGACCCTGAATATCGTCGGATAACAACCCTAGCTCTTTCATATAGCTCTCCACCATGTACATATTCTCTGATAAGAATCATCTCCAGTTAGCCTATCCGATCAAGGAATCCAGCACTTCACAGAGACACATGCCTGTGTGCATATTACCAGCCGTCTTCATCAACAAGATCAGTTCTCTCAGAAGATTTATTTGAACGGGGTCGTTGTCAGCATATAATGCAAGTTCCTTCTCCATGGCATCTTTTTCGGATTTGAGACGTTGAATTTCTTCCACCATCAACGCTCGTTTAGCCTAGCATGCCGAAGGAGTCCCGTCAGTTTGAATGATGAATTAATTGAACATTGAAAGACATAACAAACCTTCTCATCATTGCCGCCTTCCTTCTCGCCCTGTTCTCGTTCGATATCCTGTGCTGCCTCCTTCATCTTCCCTTCCAACGATTTAACCTCCTTCTCCCATTCCTTCACCTGATTTTCCTTTTGCTTCTTCTCGTCTCCTTTGAAACACCAGTACCAGTTCCCGCTTCCGATCTTTTCAACACGGATCTTGTTGTCATCAACGAGGGCGGTGAGGTAGTCTTTGACTTGCATGCCCGAGATGCCTGTCGCTGTAGGTAGAGCCTTTTCGAGGTCTTTGATGGAGTGAGCGGTGATAGGTTGGTGGTTGATGAAGTAGGATTCGACAGCGATGAGCTTCGCTGCTAATGGATTGAATTTTGGCTATGCAGCAGAGGGAGATGATTAGCATTGACTGGAGGTGAAGCGAACGATATTGATTGTTACGGTCAGGTTGCTTTTATTGATGGGATTTGGTGAGAATTACCATTATGAAAGGGATGGGTTTATTATATATACAACGATGTTCAATGAATGGTCTGGGACGTTGACATGAAGTTGAATCGATTCGCCTACCAAGCCGCAGTTGGGTGATGTTGCAATTGTGAGTTCCCGTGTGTTGCCTTTTTGATGATACGCAAATGGAATATCTGTTGATTCTTAACTTAGGACCCTAAGCTAAGCTAAGAAGATACATACTTACTTAATATGTACTTAAGTATGTATATATGCTATTTCATATTCGATACACTATAAAGAGAAGAGCGTTAGAGCTTCGTAAAAGCCTTCCTAAATACACCAAACTTCTTCCCACCTATTCCCCCATCCCATCGAGACAGAGAACCCGAAGGTATTATGAGTGGGGATCTGACATCGTGCCTACAATCTATGCGCGATTCTCTACGTAGTTGACGATCTTGTTGTCTGGATTGATCCGTAAAAGACAACCCGGAAAACTAAAAGTGCAAAAACGAGGCTGAGAAAGGATGATACAAATAGCGGTATGGGGTGACTGCTGAAGTCCGGTTCAAACCAGAAGCAAGTTGAGGACCGCGTGTGCGGTCCCGAGGGTGTCCTAGGGCTGGTAATCAATCAAAATATGGATAGTTTCTGTGAAATTAATTCAGCTTTTCGATTTTGATGGAGTTTTGGCTCAAGGAAGGTAGGTTTAGACTCAGGAGGTGGCCCTCATTTTCAAATCATGGGGAGAAGTCAGCTCGCAAGGATCCTGCATTGCCAACTCAAGACTCTTGAGCCGCCGAGGCTTCAAATTTTGGCCTCGCGACTTGTATACACTGAAGACACTGGGTTGCAAATCATTTGACCTATGAGGAGTCAAGAAGCCAGGAAGGAACCTAAAATAGTGATATATAGGAATGTGTAGAAGCACAAATATTGCAAATTGTATAATTTTCAGGCTCTTGCGTATGAACATGCCAGTATCTAAAAAAATTGGTATCGTCATAGCAAATGAATTTTGTGTAAATGATATTAATAGAGGGTAAATGATAAGTTTTATTCGTAATGCATCATACCATTAAAGTCGAGCGTGCGAGCTGGGTATCCAGAATCTACTCGGCTCCTTCGAAATCCTCCCTTCGAATCTTGCTCCTGTCGCACATACCCCTAAAGACGCCACCGCTCTCCCAAAGCTTCAACGGGTGATCGACCTCCACGATCCTTCCCTTATCCAACACCACAACCCGATCGTACTTCACAATAGTCCTCAGTCTATGCGCAATACACAACACCGTACTCCTGCCGAATCCCTCAGCCATCGTCTTTTGGATTTTTCTGTCGGTCTCCTCATCGACGCTACTGGTTGCTTCGTCGCAGACGATGATACGACTACCACGAACCAGCGCACGAGCCAATGCCATAAGTTGTCGTTGACCCAAGGAGAAGTTGAGGCCTTCTTCGATGACTGGGGTGTCCAGAGTGACTCTTTCTTTCTTCTGTTGAATTTGGCCGCCGGCTGGTGGGGTGCTTGCACCGCTTTCTCCTTCAATGGGATCGATCTCGTCGGTTGACGATGTATTGATAGCCGCTTCTTCCGGTAATACCAAATAACTTTGTCTAAGCGCATCCCAGAGTTCGAGATCCGTATGTTCTCCAAACGGATCCAAATTGCTCCTAACGGTGCCCTGGAATAATGTTGGGTCTTGAGGTATAATGCTGAGCTTGCTTCTTAGATCTTGTAAACCAATCTTGCCAATATCCATGCCGTCGATAGTGATTTTGCCCTCAGCGAGTTCAGTAAGTCGGAATAAAGTGCTCATAATGCTAGACTTCCCGGCACCCGTTCTTCCAACAACACCAATCCTCTCGCCGCCTCGGACGTGGAGATCGAAACCTTGTAATACGAGGGGTAAACCTTCACGATATCTCATCTTGACATTCTCGAAAATGATCTCTCCGCTTTGCGGCCAATCAGGTGCTGGAGTAATGGACGTGTGAACAGCAGCCTCTTGTGGCAATTGAGTGCCGTAGTAGTGGATTCGCTCGGTAGAGTTCATCGCATTCTCAACTTCGGCAAGCTGTCGGATCATGAATTGGATTATACCAACAACCTGCAAGATGTAACTAAGAACCACACCCGCTGTGGAAGGGTTCGTATGGAATCTAGACGTGACGACGAGAATGGCGGTTGTGAATACTAGACCGAGAGAGACGATGTCCAACCGAATACTTAACCAACGCTGGTTCGCGAACGTAATAAAATACGCAGAGTCCATTTGATCGATAGCTTTATTGAGTACAGATCTAAAGTGATCCTGCAAGCCATATGCACGAATGGTCGCGGTTCCGCTAAGCGCTTCACCGAATCGGGCGAAAACATCTGAACGAAGAACGGCTTCATGACGCTTGACTTCACGTGCAGAAGCGCGGTAGAAACCAGCGGCCCAGAAGAAGAAACAACCTAATGGGACCAGAGCGATCGCGAACTAATAATTTGTACACATTAGTACTGTATCCAAAATATTCGAAGCTGGTAGAGCACTTACCCATGGGAAATATACGATAATCAGAACGAAGACGGTTGTCACCATTGCGAGCGTGAAAAAGTACATTCTCATGGCATCAGTTAGATTATTATCCATGATATCAACATCTTTGGAAAAGCGATTGACAATTCTTCCAAGTGGCGTAGTATCGAAGAACGACATTGGAGCACGCAAGACACTCCTCATCGCTCGTTCCATCAGGGTTTTACTGGCTTCGGTACCACAAACGGTGAGGGTCAAGGCGAATATGAACATGAAAAGGGCTTGGGCTAGACCGAGGCCAACATATCCGGCAATCTATGAAACAAAGTTAGCATTCCTTTCAGTATCTCAAAAAGGAGGGGCTAAATGTACTAACATAGGCCCCCTTCGATAGCCCATATTTACCACTAGTCCACCACGATAACCAAATAGTGCTCATGATGTTGGTTGTTTGTGCCGTGAATAAGAAGATGATAACGGCTGGTGCCACAAGTATAGATCCACTGGCCTTGATGTAGGCATAATAAACATTCCAACCAACGCTCTTTGTTGCTCTCTCCTCCTCCTGCATGAGTGCTTTACCCTTTTTCTTTTGCTTCTTCTTTTCCTCAGGTGTATCTTCTTTTTCTGGTTCCGATCTCTTTTCTGGAGCCTCTTCAGCAGCAGTCATCGAGAGCATTTGTTTGAATTCGTCGTTTGTTGCCATCAATTCGTCAAAGGTACCGATAGCACTGATTCGGCCCTCAGCCATAACAATAATTCTATCACAACGACTTAAAACGTGAAGTTGGTGGGTAGCGAGAACACGGCATTTGTCTTTCAAAAGCCCGCTGATTGCTTCGTTGAACATGTGACGGCCAACGTGAGCATCGACTGCGCTCAGAGGATCGTCAAGGAGAAGAATATCCGAGTTGTGGTAGATGGCACGGGCAATGTTGAGACGTTGTTTTTGCCCTCCACTCACAGTTATACCGCGTTCTCCAATCTCGGTCATATCTCCGTAAGGCAACATTTCGAGGTCAGGCTTGAGAGCACATGCGTAGATGACTTTTTCGTACCAAATGGGATCATAGGGACGGCCAAAGAGAATGTTTTCTCGGACGGTGGTGTTCTGGATCCAAGCAGATTGTGGACAGTAGGCCATACTGGCGCCTTGAGTGATTTCTCCAGAAGTTTTTCGCATGTCACCTGCAAGAGCGGCGAGGAGAGAGGATTTACCAGAACCGACAGTACCAACGACAGCAAGGAGTTCCTTTCTAGAAATGTTGAGGTTAATGTCATTGATAGAGAACGGTTGCATGTTTGTAGTTTCATCTGGCTTTTTCTCAGGTTCTGGCTTTTGCTCTGGGGCTTTCTTGCTCTTCTTGCCCTTCTTTCCGAGTTCCATTTGCTTGGGAGGGGCCGCTGTCTCCCAAGTGAAAGAAGCATCTTTGAGAACAAAGGCATCCTTTTGCTCCGGGTTTATGACACGTTGCTCTGGTTCATCCTCTTGGAGGAGATATTCTTGAATTCTTTGCAGCGAGATGAAGGCATCGATAGATTGGGAGATCACAACTGGTAAGAAGTTAAGAGGTAACCTAAGAGCATTGAAAAGAGCGATCGAGGCGAAAATCGTTGCAGGGTTGAGACCAGGATGCGTCAGCGAATAAGTTACGAATGCAAGGATAGAGGCGAACACTGGGAGTGACTGTGCACCACAAAGCGTTAGCAGATTTTACAACTTAATCGTATAAAGTTCAACGGAAAGCGTACCATAGAGACCGCATTTGTAGCGCTTCTCACGGCCAACAAGAATTGAATCGCCCTGATCTCACGTTTTCGCAAGTGTGCGAGTTCTTTGAGGAAGCTTTCCTCCCAAGCAAAGAACTTAACAAATCTGACTCCCTGTAAAATTTCTTGCATCAAACCCACACGTTTGTCTGTAATCTGATTCATAGCTTTTCTTTTCCGAGCGAGTACGGTGACGACCCACATGAGAAAAGGCGTCATCATGAAAAGTAAACCCAGACCAGCAAGGGAGGACACGCCGATATTGACCACGAGGAGTGCGATTGTAATTGACACTTGGATAGGAGCAGTCCACATCATGTGACTCCACGAAGCAGCTTGGTCCACACGATAGGTATCGGTACCCATAAGGTTGACAACCTTGCCGTTGGGCCAGCCCGGAACGTTGTCCATTGCGGCTCCAGGACGGGCACCGCGTTTGGCCTTTTTCTTCTGCTCTTTCTCGAGTTTCTTCTTCTCCTCTTCGGTGAGCTCTTTGGTGTCGTCCGCGCCAGCTATTCTCCCCACCGCTTTAGCTCTCGATGAGATAACTTGGGATTTTTCATAAATCATGCTGATGAGCGCTGCTCGGGCCATCCCACCAGTCAACATGCCTCGATATAAGAACTGGTTGACAGCAGTGCTGGCCGTCCATTGCATGAGCACAAGACCGATTGCAAGACCGACACCATGACTGATAGGTTCTGGTGTTCCAAAGTATGCTTTTTGGGTAAATGTGATGAGGTAACGGAGCATCTGTGGTGACAAGACAAGCAAGACATCACCTAAGAGACGACAAGCTCCAGCAGTCCAAAACGTGCGAAAGAAAACATGGTTGAGCGCCATGAGCAAAGGTTGCTTGTCGCCTCGGGCAACTCGCATCTTGAATTGCTCTGTGATTTTCTCGACGGCGGGTTCCACACGGCGTTCGGGAGGTAGTATAGGTATATCATTGAGTTCCAAAGGACGGTTGTAACCAACCTATAGCGGGTTTTGAAAAATGAATGTCAGCAAGCGTAAAATCAAATTTAACTTGACCGTCAAACCAATAATGTGAATAGAATTGACATACTCGCATGAGGTGATTGATCCACCAAAAGCTTAGTTGGGAGAAAATGTTTGAACTCTTCTCTTTGCTAACCTCTCTGATTTCAGGCACAGGCGGTGGAACCCTCGACTTGAGGGGATTCCGCCTGTACCACGGCTTCGGGGCTTTTCGAAGATCCTTCTCATATTGCTCCAGGATGGTGGATTCTACGGTAGATTTTGTTCTCTGTGCGACTAGATCGGATCCCTGAGGTTCGGCCTCGATTCGCTTCTCGACAGCTATGGCATCCACATCCGACGAAGATTGGCTCGATGGGATGGATGCACGTCGCCCGGCAGCCGAAACTTCGGAAGCAGCGGATCCATTGTTATCATCGACTCTGTGGTTGGAAGAAGAGACAGGAACGGTGACCTGCTCTGGGTCGGGCCTGGATGAAGCCAGGTTGCCGACGGCCAAGTCTGACGGCAGGCGACTCTTGCGTCACCAAACGACCGTCGAATCCCTCCGCTACAAAAAAAAATTAAATTAAATCAAGTTAGCCTCGATTTCAGATTAAGTTATATTATTGCTGGTGCGTGTTGTTATCGTCGCAGGCGGGTTCGTAACCGAGGTTCTTGGTTCTGCAAGCGGGACTGTGCACTGGAATGAAGGGAAAAACGTGGGAACCACGAGAAAGGCACAGGATAGCGATTCAATTTCCAGCAGCGAAAGTAAAATATATATATCAAGCGGGAGAAGGTGCCGGGCTAGTTATTCACTATTTCCACGATGACTAATTGGTAAAAGTGCTGCAGTGCTGGGGAGTAGAGAAGGAAAGAAAAGAAGCCGAGGGACTCTCACTGGCCCCTAATGCGCCGATACTCCGGTCAAGAATACCATTTAAACCATCCGCTTGCCTCCCCAAAAGCTTAACCAAGCTTGGGTGCTTGGTTCATCCAACAGGTGCGCAATAGCGAGCTTAAAGGCTAACCCCATTTGGTTCGTATCCTTTCGTGTACGGCAATCGGCATGCATGGCAGAAGGCTGGAAGTCCGATGTTTGATGGGGGGCGGCTCAATGCAAAGATTAAAATTTGCAAACCAAAAGCTCTCTGATTCGTGTGTCCGCCTGCATCGAGATCTCAATACGGAAGTTACTGATAGGTGAATTGCTTCTTCACGCACGGGACGGACTTACTGTCCCGCTAACGCCACCGCTGTATCGATGGGATTTTGCTAATCGAGGATCTGCTTTCTCATGCCCTCATGACATCCTCCATTTCTTCCAGGGAACCATCATTATTTGGTAATCATTCTCGTCAACAAACCTGCCAGGACCGACAAATTTATCAGTCGTTCATTTCAAAGATACAAACTTTGAAGCCTTGCCTCTTTCTCTCGAGTGTTGATTGGATTGGATTCAAACGTTTGTGACACGACACTACTGCACTCTCGAGATATTAGACCATTCTACTCCTCGTATTAGTCAGACAGAGTTCTCGGACGATAAGAAACAGCACGATCGATTATTGTTGCTTCGCTCTTCCTTAGAAATACTAGAACCTTCCCTTCGCTTGTCTCGTATCTTGAAGTGTATTTTTTGTTATTAACAACGACAAATCACTTTGAACATGAAAAAACATAATCTTTAGATATATTCCAGACTCTTGAAATATTTTGGGGTTCAGAATTTCAGATATTTGTTTCATCGTTCCATGAACTTTTTTCCCCTGAGGTACATGTACATATGTACATACATTCCATCGAAACAATAAATTGTTGGAAATCAATCCTAAAGACCTTGCCGATTTATCCGGCCCACATAGGGGAAATTATACGATCTAGCTGCCACACCGGCTCCTTGTTAAATTTCCGAGAGCCTTCGGTCTCTTCTTATGGCCCGACATCACGAATGAAATTATTCTTCATCTAAATCAACTGTCTTCTTGTGTACAGTTGAGTAATATATTGCTATTTATCTCATTCGTGGTCACATGGCTGCCAACTCGTTTGGGTATGAATAAGTCGCAAAGTTAAACCCCGAGCTCCGACGTAAGACCGTTATCCATAGAAATCTGTAATATGTCAGCAATTCACTTCTGTTATACTTCATCAAATATTTAAATAGAAGTTCTGATTGCATATTGCGTTGCATGGGAATCGATTCGGTGATAAGTCCAAGAATCGGATTTTCCTATGGATCCGTGTGCGAAGAGGCGATGAAATTAACATTGCGAGCAGGGCTTACGCTATCAATTCCGTAACGTATTGCGGACTCGGGATATTGATAATATTTGAATATAAAACGTCCGTTAATGTCTCCGCGTATTATTCGCCGGCCTCCATACTGATTTGATATGGCCGTAATATTACCAATCAATTTGATATGTGTGTCACCGAAGATATCTGCCTGTTAAGGCTTTTGAGTAACGAGGCTCGGATTAAGCTTAATTCTGCGAGGCAAACTCCAACATGGCGGGAACATGCACAACACGTAAGTACTTCATCGGATTTCGCAAAAGGTACGGGTTTAAACGTTTAAACGTTCGCGTTGAGCGTTTGGTATACAAGACAAGTTTAAACTCTAATATATGACTGGTCAGACAGCGACGCGACGTATAAATTTGTGTTTCTGAGAATCTAGATCTACAACATGGCGAGCCGGTAAATCTTGATCATGATCAGAGATCTGAAACCTTTCTATGTATCACAACTCGGACAGTTTAGTGCTGATACGAGTCGATCACATGCGAATCTTCAAGTATGTATATCTAGTCGTATACGTACTTAAGTATATACGCATATCGATATATCTACAATGGCTTTCCCAACGCGATATTATATTAGCTAACCTGTGAAAGTCACAGTAGAGAAGGGATATCCTATTTAGATACAATCAAATCGATCGAGACGGGATATGGTATATTATAATTGAACCCCAAGCCGCCCAGGAAGGCTGGAAATATTCGAAATTGACAAGGGTCGACCCGAGTCCTTCGGAATGTGTTGACGATTGCACGAGGGCGGCGCCTGGGGATTGGCGCGAGAGAAATGACATCATGCACCCGTTCGAATAAATTCGCGTCAAATGTGCATGTGCTCATTCTCACTCGCTCTCCTCATTCACATCGTCATTTACTTTAACAAAATGTCTACCTCCGACAAAATCAAGGCAGTCGTCAAACAAGAGGCTGACCAGGCCATCGCCATTTCCAAAGATGCCGCGGAGTCTGGCGCTTACATGTTCCCCATTCAGGTACGATAACATGACATCAAAATCCGTACGGTATATCTTGGAGGTAAAGTTAACATGAATTATAGGGAATCTATCACTTCCTCCGCTATCCCTCTCTCCAGCGACCTCTCTGGCGCAAGATTCTGCCGACCATCTTGCTTTCTGGGGTCGTCATAGCTTTCATGTTCTTTGTGACCTACCTCCCACAGGTAGCTGTCCTAGCTTTTGTCGATGGGCCCGTCGCATTTGTCAATGCCGCGGTGCTAGTATTATCAGAAAGCTCTACCATCATTCTACTTGTTAGCAAATGGTGGTGGCTGGAAGATGCTCTCGTAGAGGTTTTCGATGCAGTATGTTGGCGTCGCTCATGAACCCGCTTTTCGGAAGGTGGAGAGCCTTGGCTGCTAATATGATTACATCGGATCTCAGGTACTCGTTCAACAGAATCAAATTGCTCTGGTCGCCAGAGGCCGCGAACTCAAGCCAGCAAACTCCAATGATCCTATCAGTAAACTCGGAAAACGGCTCAAAAAACCATTCGTTGATGGCTTCATGAAGGGTCTGATACGGTACATTGTGTTGCTTCCGTTGAACTTCATTCCCTTGTTTGGCACTATTATTTTCTTCATCTTGAATGGTGAGTTCTAACATCCTCCAGCATCGATATAGTCTTGGATGAGCTAGTGGGGTTTTATAAATTTGACATGCTAACGTTTGGACTCCTACTACTACAGCTCGAAATGTTGGGCCTGCGCAACATGCTCGTTATTTCCAGTTGAAAGGGTTTTCAGATACCGAAAGGGGAGACTTCGTAAAGCGCAATCAGGGTGCATACGTCGGGTCAGTATAATCAGACATATATAGTCTCCGACTCTTATCATCATATATGCGAGAAAAAACACTGATTGAATTAATGTGATAGATTCGGTCTTTCATGTGTCCTCTTGAATCTGATTCCGGTCGTCAATATCGTCTTTGCGTTCACACACACGGTTGGTGCTGCACTGTGGGCAGTCAAAATGGAGAAGGCAGAAGCGAACAAGGTGAAGAAAGTAGAATAGTTTTGCATGGATTGATAAACGAGATTCACACGACGAATCAATGTGTAGATATATGAACCGTCATTCACTTCTGAACCAATTTATAATTTCTAGAAACATTCCAAATCGTTTCTATACTCTGAGTGCCCTACGTTTATAAAATGATCAAATATGTATCTCAGCTTGCTTAAAATTCTTATAATTGGCAATTATAATGGGTGTATTGGATTATATATTAGCATACAACTTTAATTCTTCAGAATACAACATTATTCGTGTACATGTTGAAAATTTGCGTTTCGTCGTTACAAGATTACCATATCGCGATATCGTTAATATATTAGAAATTGGAATTAAGTGAATTGCCAAACAGCAAGTGCGGAAGCATCACCAGCGCTTCCATCAGCGATGAATCCCAAACAGTCTCCCTTGTTTCCAGTCGGGACATCCGAATTTTTGAGAACCCGCTTTCCGTCAATGTATACCTTCCATGGACCGTTGCTCCCCTTCTTGAGCGGGCAGGCTACAAAATCGCCCTCGCAATGGGAGAAAGTGTAGATACCATTGCTTCCCTTTTTAACTTGGAATCCAGTGACGAGGGATCCTTTAGGGATGGAAGCGGAGTGGGCTTGGGTGAAAGCCAAGGCACCGTGAGGATCAATGTATAGCTGCTGGCCACCGGGGACCGCAGTATTCATGGAAGCCGTCCAGGATTTGTTATCCACATAGAAGGAGGTGCCGGTTCCTTTGGGGCATTGTGATGGTGGGACAGGGCAATACGTTGCGGTAGACTTTCCGAGCCAAATATTACCACCGTTGGCATTGAGGGATTGGAAGTGAATTGGAGAGGCAGAGCGAATGGCAAGGAAGCTGTACGCCTGGGGTGAGCCGCGGGCTTCAATATCCCCTGTTGGAGCAGCAGAGGTCACGGCCAGGACGGATAGGAGAGCAGATGCTTTGGCGAAGATCATTTTGAATCTTAGACGGGAGTTTAAAGAATGTTAGGATAAGCGGCTGAGAAGGAATATAACTATTCTATTAATTCTTGGAGTAGAGGTAGCGATCGAGAAGCTAAGGCTGTTGTTGATGATAGGAGAGGATATTTCTGAACGTCCCAGATGTGTGCTCTTATATACACCATTGTGGTAGCTGGACAGTCTTCGGTCTCGGACTAGGATGTAACTGCCTCGGAAATTGTCCATCCAAAAGATGCCTGTCAAAAATCTACAAGCTGAGGTTGCAATGTTTGGGCTGGGTGGTTCAATCCCCCCAATCCTGGCTGCACAATTTCCTGCAATTGTGTAGATGTTTCCCTTAACGGTTGACCATTTGCATTTGTGTTCAGGTGTGACGACAAATTTGGGTTTTGCCAGCCCCGGAAACTTGGCTACCGAAGGTCCCGATTGACTCGAGCTAAATAAAGCGAGAAGAGCTCGAGTTTTGCACAATCCAATGCTATCAACCATGCAAGAATGTTACATTGGGCGTCGAGGGCGCTCTAAGCCTGTGTTGTTATCGAACCACAAAAGGTCGAGACTGACTCCGGCCTTCTATTCCCACTTCTGTGCGGACAGATCAGGAATTAGAAAGCTTGGCTTCATCAGGAACCAATCGCAGAATAGAGAAATATACCGAGAAGGAAAATAGAACGGTCAAACTTTAACGTAGCCCCGAGGCTAACTGTGATAAAGAGATGAACAATGCAAGGTTGCATGCGGCCAATTCGAGCTTTGGTTCGAAGGCTGAGCGGCTGCGACAAAAGAGGATACAACAGCCGTTTCCTTCTTAGCTCGATCGAGGTTTCCGGGTCGCGGGAAATGGGATGGCGAGGTGGGTCGAAAAATTAGCTTTGGGATTCTGAAATGCCTGTCCTCTCTGGTGCTCTGATCGAATTCTTCCATTGAAACAGATGCGACTTGTCTCGCTGCAACCTCGATCGACAGAATTAACAGTAGTGTAGTGTTAACATGTTTAGATGTCGACATGTCGACATGTCTTGGTGTGAGTTCTCCAATTTTAGGCATGAGACATGTCAACAACGCAAGGTTTCCTCGGCCCGCGGTAGCCTCGGTTTGTCAACGACAATCTGCAATAGATTGCGGTGCGCTCTAGTCAATTGACGTCAACGTCTAGTTAAGTAGCTAGATTTATAATTATAATGTTTAAAGGTAAATTTAAAACAGCGAGTATTTTGGTTTCCAGCGCGGACTTAAGATCTCGTGCGTGATTGCTATTGATCGGCAAAGTTGCAATTGCAGAATTAGCAGTGCAGTACGTAGGCATGCCATATGCGGGTATGATCAAAAGCTGATCGCTAAGATCACACCGCGAGGCACGTTAGACAAATGCACAACTCATGCAATGCAACTGAGTTCATAAATCTACGCCTGTACATGTATATAAATTAGTCATGGCCTAGACTGGCTTGAGTCACGGACTATGCCCGAATGGAAAAAGCATTCGAATTTCGAAGTCTCGAAGCCTTTGGTCAAGCTAGACTCTCTTTAGATCTTTCATAGATCATGGCTTGCCTTTTCTGCTGGAACAGAACCACATCTGGCTTGCGAGACAATCTCGCTTTATGAATGAGGCGTTTCTTTTTCATCTCATACTTGTGAGATGAAAGAATTAAAGAAGAAGAATGAATGAAGGAGGGCTGGACTAAGTTAACTGTAGCTGTGCTGCATGAATATTGAATATGGTTAAAATATATTATGTCAATATGGTGTTGAAATCAAACCACCAAAAGTACCCTATAATACCGACAAGACCCCTTTGTGTCGTGACTAGAGCTATAGAGCCAAATAGCAGATATCTAGATATATTGGTTCGAAAAGTCCGGGGACTGTTCACGGCATAATTTCAACTCTAAAAAATTCTTCCGCACGTTCGTGCGTCGTATCTATTATTCTGCAATAGCCTGTTAGTCGCTATCAGCCTAAGTAGTCATGATTATATCGCGGGAAAATTTAATTTTTCTTATAGCTTAGTCTCGACAATCTGATATGCCGAGATTGCCTATTGAATAGATCTTGAATTAGTATTTGAAGTCATGTTTTGGGTATTGCAATTTAAAGGGGTATTTTACAGGACGGTGGACTGTGTCGCTATTCAAACCGCACTTTTGCAGTCCATCATCCACGCCGTAATTTTTATTGGCAGGCTCGAAATCATGAAGTTAAATAATCAGAAGCTATTACTAGTTGATTAGGCCGCGTTCTCGAATTTTCGCAGAATTGCTTACAATATCCTTTGTCCTGGTCGACACCGTACAGCTGTGAAAACAGATCATGCGTTTTTACATTTTCCGCCATAGAGGGGTCTCGTACCCAGACGCCGCAGAGAGCGTACCATAGAGCATATATGGTATGTGCATATGGCAACGCCTTCGAGAAGACAGGATTAAGTTTTCTAGGCTTTGTTGCATTGGTGCCGGGATTGACGAAGAGCAGATCTAGAGGCTGTGCGTTGCATTGCATGTTGAGACTACGCAGGGTTACGTTGGCAGCAATTAATTCCCAATGGATTCGATAGTATATATTCCGGACCTAGACCCCCCTAATGTTATAATTAGGTAACGAAAGCAATAATCAGTGCTCCGATCACCACACATATCTAGTACGCTTCTATAACATTTGTATAATTGTGGGGAGAACTCTGGTGAATATATATGTGTAGAAATAGACAAGTCGACATTATAATTTTCTTTGAAGCACTAGTACTATAGCTAGTGTTTTTTTTCGGAAATCCTAACATGCAACACGAAACACGAAACGTACACGGTACCACAAAAGCTGAATATGTTCACCAAGCGCAGAGTTACATCAGAGATTGGTAACGCACTTGCAAACCGACAATCCGATTAATTCTTCGTATAGTCTACTGGCCTATGGTCTAGAAAAATGCACGAGAGATACCATCGATCGATCACCAAAAAAAAGTTTCGATGCATGATGTTTCCTAGGATCCTATAAATCGTCCGATTTTGCGACCAGCGTTGTTAGGTTTTATTGGGATTGTCCATAACGTGAC
Source organism: Arthrobotrys entomopaga (assembly GCA_012184315.1). Taxonomy (NCBI): domain Eukaryota; kingdom Fungi; phylum Ascomycota; class Orbiliomycetes; order Orbiliales; family Orbiliaceae; genus Arthrobotrys; species Arthrobotrys entomopaga. The sequence goes on from LDDX01000020.1 coordinate 48,551, forward strand.
CTTAAGTCGTTCTTAACGCCGTCCTGCTTGCAGGACTGACCCCTCCAGCTATCGCTCAGCAAACCGCCTATAGACCTATGGGCAATGCGGCGGCATCGATTGAACTAGTCCGACCTCTTGTATTAGTGGATGCACGTGCGCACGTGCCAGTACAGCAATGCTATGTACTCTATAGCTCTAGAATAACCGAGAGCCGTCCGTTAATATTCTTTTTTGCTGGGGGGTTTCATTTAAGATCTAGATTGCTATAGCCAGTGTCTACAAGGAACCGCGGCAATGATTTCCACTAAGGTAACGGTCAAAACGACCACAACAAGGGCCAAAATGACCAATATAGGCACAACTGCCGCTGCAGGGGTCCAACATGGACTGTCTCCGCCTATACGACAGCATCATCTGCTGTTTCTCCCTGTACTAATATCCTGCCTAATAATATTGCTGTACCGGGCGGAAAACAACTCGATCTTTCTAGATTGAAGACGAGCGCCAGTCACCCTTGCGAGAACCATGGTGTGTGCCATAAATTCTAGTTTTATCGGCTTCGGTATCACAATCAGCGGTATTTGTTTTTCTGACAGTACTCTGACTGGCGGTGAAAACGGCTACCGCATCAAAACCGTTTCTAGCAGTACAGTCTCGAACTTTATATTTGAAAACACAAAAATGAGCGGAACCACAATAAACACCCTACCATTGACTAGGCGTATGGATGAACGGAGGGATCCCCAGCTAGTGGTGTTAAAATCTACAAAGTCCGGCTTATTAATGTCATAGGAACGGCGTTGAGATAACCGGGGCTAATATATATTAAAGGTAATTATGGCAACCATTGCCAGACGTACCGTACATCGCAAGCGAGCAATCCTAGGAGAAAGCGATCTCATCCACGCTCTCTCTAAATCGGACGTTCGTGGATCGCATGTATAGTTGTAAATATTCAAGATTCGAGGCCGATAGGAAACCTCACTTCTCAATCGAGCAGTTGATTGGGATATATTGACTTTGATTGTTCAATAATCTCGAATTTACCTTATAATTAATTTGAGTCCGCCTTCGTTACCCTAGCATGTAAGCCATGAAAACCTTTCTTCTTGCTGCTTGGCTAGTTTGCCAGTTAACTCTCGTCCTGTAATGTTACAACCAAATGAGCGGATAGAGTAGCGCATTCAATCGAAACAATAGCAAAGCGGATATGTTCTTGATATGTAAAAGATAGATAGCATGATCGCTCATGCATGGAAAAGATAGAATGCATAAAAAGATTGCCAGTCTCACGTTTTTCCCAAATCTGTCGAGCGTCAAAACTGTGCCCGAGCCAAAGTTTATGGGAACGACAAGTTATATGTACTGTATGCATGTCGAAAGCGTACGCGTTATCTCCAAAGAAAATTATATTTTCAAGGATCCTTGGACGCCGTGTTGCATGGTTCGTATCGAAACCCTGCAGGCCTGTTTGAGCAGCTGGGGTTCTGAATTGATATGCATGAATGATATAATATCCCTTTACGTCTTCGCGAGACGAGCTCGACGTTGTAAAGCGGAAACAGTTTGCCGCAAGAAGTTTCATGTTACATATAATTAAATGATCAGATAATGTACTGGTACATAGCGTTCACTGGTTTGAGGTATTCGAGTTCGCGTTCGCTCTTGGTACGAGGCTCCACATATGTACATATGTAAATTCTCGGCATGCATCTCCACTTTGTTCTTGAAAGTCTCCTAGCTGTGTTTGCTCCTCTTTTTTTTTTTTTTTTTTGGGAAAGCTGTGAAAATTGAAACCAATTCCTTTGCTACACGGATCACATGGACCCAATATGGATCTTCGACCGACGTTCATGAACCGACCATTGAAGCCGATGGAGTTTTCACAGACCCACTTTTAGCTCGCTGGCTTGGCAAGTATCCATGGTTCGCAGTCGCAAAACAGCTGTTAACAGCTTCCGAATCGTCAAGATGGCTGGATCACCTTCATCCTCTCTAACTTATACTGCGAGCGAATCTTACATTAATGCATTGCCGAGGGACATACACCCGCGCTTATTGCTAAAATTTGGTCGGAAGCGCTCGAGCCTTTTTTTTTCCTTCCCAAAAATTTGCAAAGAAAGAAAATATCAATTAATCTTAACTTTGATACCTGAACTGTTTGTTCCAAGATCGCACTTGGTTTGCCTAATCGTGGAGACTTGGTGGATCATGCACCACATGAACAGGAATCCAACAGTCCTAGCGTCAGTGACCACAGATTCAGACTCAGGACTTGAGTACTTATAAGCTGGGCTGTTAAGCATTTGGTGAGGCGGACATCTCCAAGGATCCATCTGCATGCGGGTTTCGTATTTTTGTCAGTGCTCTAGGCGGCTCCGCAGGGAGAGTCCACTGCCGGCGCGGCGTTAGCAAGAGAAAGCTGCAAGGCTTCAACGGGAGCGGTACCCGACATATTCGCTTGACCGATGACTGCAATTCGCGAGTTCGCGCACATGGCCGACCACATGGTCAAAAGCCGGAAGCTCCGGACATGCAAATCGTCCAAGTAAAGTATTTTAAAGATAGAGGGTGGGAGAAATGCAAATGACGGATAATTATTTACCTCGCCTAGTTTAAATTTCACTCGGCGTTTTTACGTGATATTGAGACAACGTCGGTTCATATTCTGTGAAACATACCTTGCGGTCCATAGCGAAAGGTTTTTGTTAATCGCTCGTTGGCGTTAGCTCCGCATCGGATTCCAATTTGTGGCTGTAGACCTGCCGCTCGGGACGGCTATCAATTGCACGGGGAGCCGGGTACAGGTACGTGCGTCCATGCAAACAGTCCACGGTCCTTATTATTCAACTGAATCAATAAATCAATATTGCATGCATCTTGTAGGCACAATTGTGAAATGCAAGCAAGTGGCGATTTGGTGGGTTTGGGCACATTAGCGGCACAGACGGTCATCATGTTGGTGATGGTCTCTTGCTATTGGCAGCCGCGCCCACGAACAATCCACACTGTCGAGGTGCTGTACCCACCAACCCCAGAGGTCATGGCGCGAAAGTGACTTCCGTGCATCTTCGTGCCCATTTGGATGTTATATGATCCGCATCACAAATATTTGCACATTGTATGCAATAGTGCCCCAGCCAGTCATATCAAAGTGGCGTTCCTCACACTGGAAAATCAAACATTGCATTGTTCCAGGATGCATTTTTGTAAGCTTCCTCCGAATTCCCAACATCCGCATCCTGTGCAAAACATTCGCGAGTTCTGCGTGTTGAAATATCACAATCCACCATGCTCGCGCGTTTGCGGTCAGCTTGTAATCGATAACGAAAATCCGAGAACGATATATATATCAATTCTTAAGATCTTAGCCATCCTCGAGGCAACGGAGAATCTTAAGTATGAGGGACTTGTGTGAATAACTCTCTTTCGATGGAACGGCAATTAATATCGAACAGTGGAATTGCGAGATATCATGGGAGCAAGGGAACGATGTAACGCGCCCAGACCCTGGTGCTCTGATAACGCTTTTCCAAAATAGGTTAAAGCTAACTTGCGCTGGGAAGGTGCCACTCCACACCATACAAAATGCATTTAAATGATTCTCGTTTGAGTGTCCGCAACGGAAACCTATAACCAAGCGATGCCTTTTTTCACCAATCGAGTGTCTGCCCAAACCATGCACATGTGGTTCTCGTGCCGTCGCTGCCCTAGGATGGTTTAGTACAGTGGGTCGCTGGGCAAAACTTAGTACCTCCTTGATATCGTCCCAGCTCTGATATCGACCTCTTTGAATCCCAGGGTGTCCATTGGCATGCAGGTCTACTAGTTGACCTTCAACGATTTCCCTGCAAGAGCCGTGCGGATGGATACCCTTAAGAAAACAGCTAAGTTAGCGGCGGCAGTGTGATATGGGTCTTACACTTTGTCGCCTTGTTCGTTAGTCTATATCAAGGACGCCATGACCCTAAAGTCTGAAGTTCTGCTCACACTTCCCCAGACCTCCCCATCGCTAATTTCTTGCTTCGAAGCAAGGAGTTCCACCAAGCCCTCCTAGCCCCTCGAGTTAAGGTGGTGATATATATCACGTCTTCCTCATACCTCTCTAGAACTTGTCTGTTCGTGAGGCGCTGCCGGCCCTTTATTCTTCCTCAGCCATGGTTTCGATAGACGAGAAAAAACCCGCGAATGCGGAGAACCTCGAAGCCGGTGATGATTATGGGTCAGATCATGTCGAGTTCACTGAAGCGGAGAAGAAGAACATCATCCGTCGCATTGACCTTCGCATCATCATCATACTTGGAGTTGTATATTGTTTCTCACTCATTGATAGAAATAATATGGGAACGGCTTCGGTTGCTGGGTAATGAACATTTACTCCCTCTCAAGATTTTTAATTTAGATTTCTTCCTGACTGTCCTATCCTAGAATGAATACTGCGCTTGGAATGAATGCAAAAAATAATGCATATGTAAGCTTGTCAATCTCTGGAAAGGCTCTTTACGGTCAATATATATCAAATACGATGCTCACTTTTATCTCGCTCGATACAGTCAATTTGCAATCTCATGTTCTTCCTGCTTTACACACTCGTCCAGCCATTCGCCACCATTCTCGTCCGCAAATTCGGACCTCGAAACTACTTGACGGGAATTGCGTTTCTATGGTCATGCACAGTTGTTTCCATGGGTTTTGTTAAACACTGGCAGCAGCTTTTGGCTCTGCGGCTTGTCCTCGGTCTTTTTGAGGGTGGTTTTTTCCCAGCTGTTGCATACTTGCTGAGCACCTGGTACACTCGATGTGGGTCCCACAATCCATGCGTAGTCTCAAAATGAACTTGAAAGCTAATTTTCTGATTAGACGAGATGGGACGCCGATTTTCTTATGTGTATATGCTTGCCGCTATCGCATCTGCATTCAGCGTAAGTGCTATCTGGATGACTCAAATTTAAGACATGGCTCAAAATTCTAACCAGAAAACAGGGACTTTTCGGATATGGGTTAATGCAAATGGAGGGAGTTGGAGGACTTGCGGGCTGGGTACGTATCTTTGACCGGATTTGGCATAGATGTCGTGAATAAATACGCTAAACCAACTGATAATTTAGAGATGGATTTTCATCATGGAAGGCCTCATTACCGTCGTTTTGGCAGCAGGAGCCTTTATCTTTTTGGTTCCATTCCCAGACGCGGACGCTCACAAGGCGTACAAATTCCTCAACAAAGCCGAGGTCAACTATGTGATCCAAATGATCGAAGAAGACCGTGGCGATGTGCAACTTGAGGAATTCACTGTGAAGAGATTCTTGAGTGGTGGCAAGGATATCAAGATTTACTTCCTCGGCTCGATCTATGGTCTTTCGGCTGTCGTCACCTACGCCCTGGCTTTCTTCCTTCCAATTATCCTTAAGGATGGTGAGTTCTCCAGCTCTTGTATAGATCACTCCTGTGTTATTTCAGTTACTAACGTTTATTGACATGCAGGGATGGGCTTCTCAACTTCAAACTCTCTTCTTCTCACAATTCCGCCATACGCATTCACTTTCATTTGGCTATATATCACCGGCCGATTTAGCGATACATATAGGACCAGAGGACCGGTTGTTATTTTCAACTGTCTGCTCGAAATTATGGGTGTTGTAATGATCGGTTGGGCTCCAAACAACGGTTCCAAGTACACTGGTGTTTTCTTTTGTTGCGCAGGTGCTAGTGCCAATGTTCCCCTCGCTCTCGCTTACCAAGCGAACAACATCCGCGGGCAGTGGAAACGAGCACTGTCTTCTGCAACCATTGTTATATGGGCGGCTATCGGTGGTATCGCAGGTAGCTTGGTTTTCCGGTAAGTAACTTTGCGAATTCAAAATATGATAAGTTTGCCATACTATCAGAATAGCTAATAACAATTTATTTACGATTAGACCCCAAGATGCGCCAAAGTATCACCCAGGGTTGTACGCTGCTCTTGTAGCTGCCGGTCTTACCATCATCAATACGTCTGGACTTATGATCTACTTCAAGTGGGCAAATGACAAGGCAGACAAGGGCGAGATGATATTGGAAGAGTCCGAGGAATTTAGATTCACAATCTAATCCCCAAGCAAGCGCACTTTTTGGATTTCAACCCTACTAGCCTTTAATCGTTCCTTCTATAAATTTAATGATTATGAATGCTATCTCTAGCTACGAATGCAATTATACCGTTCAACTGAGCTTAAATCGTACCATATATACGTATATCCCATTGCGTTTAGCGTAGGATATGGCCATTTGATGTAGTTTTTACATGTTTGGAAGTATAAATATTAGATGTAGAGACCAAAACAAGCTTGCATGTTGTCACATTGTCTAGACGGAGCTTTGACGCACGCCTCTTATCGTCGACGCGTCATGTGTGGATCTATATCCAATGTCCTACCTCTGGTCTGTTAAGACTTCACCAATAAATACTCACGTATCTTCTTTATGTCATCCGCGGTAACTCCAACGCTCGCTAGATAATTCTCAATTCCACCTCTCTCCTGGATCAACCCAACGGTGGTTTCCACCCACCCTTCCTCTGCGTATAAGAAATCATCAGGGAAGCCGAATGGCGCCATCTCCTTCCTCATCTCGTCTCGGAGTTTCTCCAAACCTTCATTAGATAACATGTAGTCATATTCGATGGCTTTTACTTGGGCATCCGCATCTCCTAGAATGGCCAATAGGACTAGTAAAGTGGCCAACCCGGTTCTATCTTTGCCTTGTGAGCAATGTATGAGGGTCGGGTATTTGGTCTCGTCGGAGAAGATATCGAACGTCTGTTTTATCTCCGGGCCTAGCCATTTGATACATTCGAGTGCGATTCCTTTAAGGCCTAGAGGAACAATAACAAGCTTTGACAGCAGTATTGCGACGGCGGTCTTGAACCCGAGGAGGTGATAAACTATGACCTGAATGAACCGAGGCCATGATAATTTGCTTAATAGCGCCTTTTTGGTGTAGTCATCGTTGATGTAAGGAATATGGTAGACAGTGGCGCCTGAAACCACAGCGATTGGATGCCCGTCTGGTGTCTTGGAGGGAACGCGCGCAAGTTCGGTTGTTGTCCGCAAGTCGATTATACTTTTCAAACGCGTTGAGCCCGTGAGGAGCTCCAAATCTGCGGGGGTTGCGAAGTCTAGGAATATCGATCTCGTGGTGAGTATGGAAGAGACTTGGGGGAATCCATAGGTAGAATAACGCGCTCACCAAGTCGACCGGATCGGAACAACAAGCCTTCTTTCATTATACTACTCTCTCGGTTAGAAAAAATTGATCTCCTTTTTGAGGTGGTCATGTCGCTTACGGCTTTCCCAAAAATCTGTTAATCGTAGCCCCAACATCGCGACAGTTATGAACTGCCGTTAGATCGCGATAATCTAGAGACGTAACGGAGATCGTGGCACTGTCGATGTTGTTCTTATCGGTCATATTGGTTTCGAAACTATTGTTGGGAATGAGTACATTAGAACGATATTTCAAAACGTATGGATGCCATGGACGGGATTAATATAATTATATTCAAAAGGATGTTGTGGGCATGCAGCGCTAACCAGTAATCGGACAATCTTCTTGCCGATGTTGGTGGAGAAAGTTAACAACAGAACAATACATAGTATGGTGCCTAGGAACCGGGCCAGTATCTAATTCGACCAATCGATCCGCCTTTTGAGATTTGAATCGATTTCGCATCATGTGTTGTCGAAGTCGCAATATTCCAAGCCAATTAGGTTATTTGTCTCGCGTTACATACAGCGGTATACAATATATTATTGGCACAAGGCTGAGACTACAAGGCTTTTAATGTCATGATGGTTAATTGAGCTCTCGAGGAAACTTTTTAGTAAGAGGTGGGAGCGATCTTTTAGCAATTGCTAGCGCCAGCAATACCCTATCATACTTTTAATATCTTAAACAAAAATACTACTATATTCAGAATTATACCTTTGGATCAGGTCGTAAACCGAGCTTATGCAATTGTCCGTCCCGAACCAAACAACGTAGATATATCCCGTTAAGACTCAATTCACAGTATTCGACTGTAAGACTATATTTGATTCCTAGCACCATGCATATGGCGAACAAAACGAATTGTTTCCACGTAGCAATCGTTCAAGGGGACAACGGAGAGTATAACTATCTTTTTCTTTTGTCAAAAAAAAAAAAAAAAAAAAAAAAAGTTAGTAATCTTGGGATATTCGGATAATGTAAAAGAGATTCGAGGATCTGAGTTGGCCTTTTTGAAGCCTTCCTGAAAGCTTATATATTTCTACTACAGGCGAAACAACTGTTTACGGGCATTACAAAAAATAAACGACAATGCGATGTCCTGTCAGAATTGAACATCGGTCGATGGAAATTAAATCTAAGTCGGGTAGTCTACATATTTTCATTTATAAGTTCTGGCTATGCTAATCCATAAGCTGGGATTTAATTGTGATTAAGGAATGGATCTTCAGATACCCAATCTTTAGCAAACAAGAGTGTCGTTTCTATAGTAGCGCTTCATCAACATTAAATACATTAAATACATTAATTTCTAATCATGAGGGGCCTTTTAGAGACCTTCCCTGAAGCGGTGATTCACGTAACATGAGCATTAAAACTTGATATCATAGAGAGAATAATGATCCTAGATCAACCGAGAAGGAAATTTCGAGGTGCTGAGAGGGCGGGAAGTTGGGAGACGGGCAAAAGAATAATAGCATTGAGCTCTGTTGTTGTGTTTGGCCACGATCGATCCACGTATCACGCATTGACCTTAAATAACTGTTAAACATAGGAGCTTCGTTGCAAATTTGAGACCCTAGACAACCAAGAGAAAGCCGGTTGTAAGAATAGCTATCGATATGAGGCTAAAGAATGAGACAAAATCGTGACAAGCTGAATTGAGAGCAGTTGTGCTTGCTTGAGGAGATCCTGGTGCAGCTTCACTTCCAGAAGGCCCTGGTGTTTCGCTTGCTTCAGTAGTGGTGCCTCCTTCTCCTACAGAATTGGTTTTGCCTTCGCTGATCACACTGGTCAACGTTTCAGTTATCAATCCTGCTCCCTGCCGAGTAGTTATCGTCATAACCGTCGTCCTTGCAGAGCCAGAGCCTTCGGATTGATTTCCCGACTCTGTTATGACTGGGTTTCCTCCAGTTGGGGTTGGATTTAAGAAAGTGACTCGGGTTGTAACTGAATTTCCTTCACTGTCCGTAGTGATAATGTTTACGGCGGACCCAGCGGAGACACTCGTGAATGTAGATATGACGACTTGGCTTCCCGCCGCGTTTGTCGTTGTTATTTCGATAGGGCTGGCAGTGGAGACAATTGATAGAGATGGCTCTGGGGCAATTGTTGGAGAAACCATAGGGTTTACAATAGGATTCACCCCGTTCTGGGTAGTTGGACTGGCGTTGTCTGGAAGGGCCGTCGCTTGACCATTGCTAGGGACTGACGACTGTCCGGGCTGTGGATTGTTATTCCCATTGGGAGTGCCCCCATTTTTTGACGGCGAGGGCCCGGCAACGTTACCAGGATTTGAAGCTTGATTCGGAGGCGGCAGGGCTTGAGAGCTTTGGACTGGTGGCGGTGGGTTGACCCGTGAGATAGTCGGCTGTTGTGGTATCGTTCGTGGTGTAGTCCTTGGTGGAGCGCCAGTGCCATCCGTTCCTTTGGTTATCACCGGCGGTGTCGTTGAAGTCGGGAGGGTATCGGACTCTTTTGTAGCTGGAGGCTTCGAAGTAGTGGTGGTAGGACCAGGTCCCGAATCTTCTTGATCTGTTACCTTTTCGAGAAATACTGCAGTCTTTGTGCTAGCTATTCCTCCTCCATAATTGATATTACAGTCGGCCTGATCGCCTTGAATAAAAAATTGGGCAATGGACGAAGGCAAAATAGTACTATAGCCGGTTAGAACAGTGGTGGGACAATAGCCACCATAATCAATGAGCACTGTATCATCAAGAGCTATTGAGAGATCACAGCACGGCGCCGTTGCTCCTATATCACTACCCCAACCGCTGCTAGCGTTGACCGAATCGAAATCGCTAGCAATCGATGCTGAGACCGAGGCTTCTAGTGACGCAAGCTGGCTCGCATTTCCACTAATCGTAATTGTTGTTTGATCCCATTCAAGATTCATAGTCCCGACACTCCAGTAGCAGGATATTGCACTCCTGAACGGACAGGACGATATCGTAAAGGCTGTGACTTAGTTAGTGGGCTTTCTTAAAGCAGGCGAATTATTTTTCATTTGGCCAGACTTACGAGCAGGGGTTACAGGAAGCAAAATAGTGACAGTGTCCGTGTCATCCCACCATGTGCTCTGACCGTTGGCTGTTCCAGTGGGGGGATTTGGAGGGGCTGCCACGATGGTTATCTGAGTTAAGACTGACTTGATAACTGTAGTGGAGACGCTGCAATCATTCTGCAAGAACGGGAGCGTCGTCGGGGCCGAAGATTGAGCAGTCCCAACCGGTCGTCCTGTGAAGATATCCTGTGTCGGCGCACATGTCTCCGGCTCCCCAGTCGCCGTGGCGGCATTTATCGAATATTGCGCCGTGACCCCGCTCCTGATATACCAAGCGTCGTCACAGCACGTCGCGGTAAAATCAGGCGCTCTCCAGTCGGTGGCGATAGTTCCCAAGACTGATTCAGGAGCGTATTCCTCCCAGTATTCGGAATAAGAAGTGCTGAGTGCGTCGGCTTCGCTCTGTCCACCGTAGGCTGTTATCGTAGAGATTGTAGGATCCCAAACAACGCCAATGACGGTATATGCTACCTCACACTGGGAACCGCAATGTGTAAGGGTAGAGTGTGCTACAATCGATAGTAAGTAGCGTTAATATATGTCTACATTCTGAGGATTGTTTAGGTGATTGGCGAACAAAACTGCTAGGGAGAATACGTACTGGCATTTTGTGCAATGCTGATCGTGTCAGCTATAGCTAGATCTAAAAGGACTAAAAGAGAGAGAGGAATCAAACTTCTCGCGCGTCTTGACGGGGTCATTGTGCACGATTGCGAGAATTATAGCGCACAGGAAAAGTACGAGAACAAGAATGAAATCGAGAATGAGGGTGAGAAGTAATATCACAAGATAAGATCATTAACGGTGGCAGAGATCAATTATTCAAACTGGCTAAGCTAAGATTTATAAAAACCAGTCCGGATCGAAAAAATCGATATCGTTTCCTGCTTCACGGGTATGGACTGACACGGCTGGCTACCCAGCCATTGCTGAAAGCTTAATAGACGCTCTCCTTCGGATGGTACTTTCAGCCCTCTCAGGTGCATCTGCAAGTTTTTTTTCGATCAATTAGTTCTAGCCCATCTAGATGTATTTAAAGTTATCTTATTTAGAGAAAACCGCCTTGCTCAGATGCACGGTTTGGCCGATTTTGCTTCGGCCATCAACTTTTCGTCGTTCATGATTGGACGCCATCCGCTTGTTAATGCAGCCCAATCTCAAACGGGGTTGATTTGTTGGCTTTATCTGCAGGGATGTTCAGCCCTTCAAGCCCGAGCGCGATTTCCAAAAAAACCAAAGAATTTCGAACCTTGACGTGACGGGCTGTGTGCATTTGCAGAACACTTGTAACTAGAGCGCGGAACATGAAATTATTTTGCATTTATCTGTGTGAAACGATGCTTCCAATTGCAACATTATCCTCAAATTGAATTTAAATGTTGTTACACAGCTAATCATCAGATGTTATATCATACAACTCGGACTAAGTACTAATTAGCCCCTGACGCCGACCTTCTTGCAGTCAAATGAAAATGTTCGAATTTCCATAGGGGTGCCTTGATCAGTTGAAGCCCTTAACACCATTTGCAAAGGTATCTAAGATCTTCAATGGGAACTTGTCGGCAATTAACTGATAACCTGCAACGTTTGGATGAAGCTGATCCCCACTGTCGTACATTGGGTTCAACTGAGTTGCGTTTTTCGGATCTCTTAGCATGGCATCGAAGTCGATGACAGCGTCGAAGACTGTTCCCTCGGATTTTCTAATCCAATCATTAATTCTTAATCTAGTAACCTCTCTCTCTGGCGCGGAATACGGCTGGAGAACTGTATCGGGTGAGCCGAACGGTGTAATGGTGGCAGCGAAGAAAGGGATTCCAAAGGTGTGGACGCGAGTCGACATCTGCTTGAATGCAAGCACAAGTCTCTGGTAAATGACATCTTGGGCGCCAGCTTCAGCAGCTGCTGTTCCGATGTCATTGACGCCCTCGAATATCATCGCAAATTTCACACCAGACTGGGCGAGAACATCGCGGTCTATTCTACCTTGGGCGTTCGGGCCGAGACTGTCAAAGAGAATTCGGTTACCTCCTGCAGCTTCGTTGATGACCGAGATTTGCCTCGAGAAATGTTGCTTCTGCATATTTCGCAGCAGCAGGTCCGGCCACCTGTTCATAGCGTTAGTAAGTTCCAATTTATCAGCTGTTGAGTTCGATTAAAGGGAGAAGGCTGACCTGTTGTTTGCATCATTAGTACTGCCGCGACCATCCGTGATGCTGTCTCCAACAATCACGAAAGCACTCTCCCCCCCGTTGACCCACCCTTCAACTCCGCTAAGGAAGAACCAGTGGGCGGTACTTGCAGTGGCAGTCGAAGTGAAATCAGCAGCGTTGAGCTGATTTCCCCAGGTCATATAGGATGTCGTTCGAGACCCTGGATGAGATGTTACAGCGAATCCGGATTGGCCAGACGCGAGATAGATGGTGACGGCGATATTCTGGAGAGCGGCAACAGGAAAGTCGATTGGATCGGAGACTACCAAGCTGCCATTCGGCACGATAATGGAAGAGCTGCCGCTGAACGTCACTTGCTTTAAGGTGTTTGTCTGGATCTTAGATGTGCCAGCAAGCCCACCAACGGGAAGCGCAACTGTAACTCCTGTTATAGGCAAGTCGCTTCCTCCGAAGTTGTTCGAGAAGCGAAGTCGGATTTGATCAGCTCCAAGTGTCATAAAGAGCGTTTGGCGGATTGAAGCATCGACGAATACTCCGGTGGTACCGTTCTAAGTATCTACACGTTATTATATTACAAGGTATGATGGAAGGAGACGAACGCGGGGACTTGGGCACACGGGCACTAATGTCAATCATTGATTCTAGGGAACATACATATGGCGCCGGAGGAAGATTCTGTGGCTCCGTCAACTGCGGCATCGTGCCCCAGATATTGACCCAGTGACCATTGTGGACCCGCTTTTGCAGAGCAGCGGCGCTAACGGTCGAAATTGTAGCTACGAGAGCTACCAACGGCTGGAGAAACAGCATGGCTATTAAGCAGTCGACGATTGATTGTCTAAAAGGTCAGATCTCGCGTATGCCGCCTCTGAGGACTGCTGCTGAATTGTAGGATTTGACAGATCTTTTAAGCTTGATGGTGGCTTAGACATTGATATTTATACCATAGAATACTCCTATGCCCCGCAAATACGCACCCGAGACTTTTTGGAACGGCACAACGGTATTCTCGAAATTCTGGTCCCAATTTACCGTGACATCATTTTAGCCTGGAGATCTACTTCCTTCTCGCCGACTGTAATAAGAGTCGAGCTTGGAAATTGATTTTGCCTAGATCTACCATGCTCATTTCTCGATATAATCCACCTACGGCATTCAGCCTAAGTCAACAACGATGTATCCTGGGGAATTTATAAATCTGGGGAAACTTGAATACCATGTTGATACTTTCCCCTAATTGTTCGGCTGAATGTGGATTGCAAGTACATAATCCTAGACGGACACCTTCAAGGCATTTTAAACAAAGGACAAATAATTTTCCGATGCGTATACCCGGCTGGCGGAGGGTTGTTTCCAGCGGTAAACCTTCTGGATGAAACGGGTAAATTCCCAAGGTAAATGCAACGTGATGCTAAGACGCTGGGAGGCATGCTGCATCTTGCCGTCGGTTGTAGCCAGGCGCCACCATGTCGGCTGGCTATTGACAGATTATCGGCTGGCGTAACTCGCGAATAATTAGAGGGAGAAAGCAGTCTCGGGGGGAAGAAAGGCGTTTTTAAGCTCTCCAATCTCGGCACCAGCACAAGACTGTTGATAACCGCAAACTTCGACGCGGGACGCGGGGAATCTACGCGGTGTGGAGCTTGAGAATATCCAACACTATCAACACATTCTTGGCATATTCGCTGGGTTCTCCGAAGCTAGGATATTGGATAAGATACCATATTTCATGATATGACAAGATATTTGTGTACTTTGAAGTGAGTATAATAACCCGTAGGAATACTTAGATCATATGGTGAATTTCATATATATGCACTTTGACCCCATGTTTCTCGTGTTGAAAATGCTTTTGCGTTGCTAATGTGCGTCTCCAAAATGATTATACCCAAGTCTGCGCACCAACGCTGCGAGACCAACTGCACCTGTTTCCGCGACATGGTTCCACAAGGCTGCGCTGCATGATTTCGAAATTGCCCAAATTGTTCCCCAGAAAACCTTCTCTCACAGACACTACGTACAACCTTGGACCCCGCGACTCCCTTGTCATTCAGTACAAATCAACAAATCCATGGGAGTGGCGGGCGTAGGCCAAATCCGGAAGATACGATGCTGACTATTCTTTGCGCCTGCCAATTTGGGTAATTGTAGTGTCGGTGGGATAGCTTCTAAGCCACATTAGAAAGCACCAAACCCTGAAAATCACGCTTAGAAGCCTTAGTGCCTCTTCGCAAGTTCCAATTCGGGCTCTAATGGGAGATCGCCGTTTTGCATTTTAATCCGGCTTCTTGGTCATGCGAATACAGTGTCTGCGAGCGGTAATACGAACGATTTATAGAAACGGTCCGACTAGTACCTAGCTGGTACCGGCGTTTTAGTCCTTCGGTTTAACATCGTGAGCACATAGAGTCGCAATGCTCCACAAAGTAGCGGTCATGCATGCGGATCATATCTCTTGAAGCATCATCCGAAACGTCATTTCACTTCGCGCGATCCCTCGGACAATTTTCAAAGCGAGACGGATTATCAATCATACCAAGCCGAGTTGGGAAGGTTTCTTGATAGATTCGATTGGTGTATGCATCTGCCTGCGCATGTTTGCAATCTTAATTCTATCAGCCAATCGGCCTGTCCAGAGACATGCAAGAGAAGCTTTCTATCGCCTTCCTTTCTCGAAGTTTAGAAAGCTTGTGCTTTGATACGGTTAGGGATGTCAACCCTCTCCGAAGTTCCAGGGTTATGTCTTTCCGGATGCAGAGAGAGTCCTTGCTAATACCGATCACTATCTGATAACACCTTCAATGGCAGGAAGGTGCCTTTTGCGGATAACAGAGACCGTGTGACTCCTTATCGCGGGAGGCCTGGATTTTGGGATAGATTCTTATCGTCCCTATAAGTAGGCGTCATGTCGCCCGAGCAGTCTTTTGGAGGATAGCCGCAGTTTTATAACTCTTTCCCAAGGCGACATCGTTTTGGCTCTACACCACCCGAGGGCTCAAGAACATCGTCTTTTTGCAATGGCTTCATTCAAGTCGATGGCCCTTTTGGCCCTGGCCGCGGGCGTGGCAAGTTCTCCAGTTGCAACTCCCACCAAAGGAGAGGCTGCCTGTGCAGCGATCGCTTCTATGCAGAAAGAATACAAGGCATCCTATGCGGCTGAGCATCCCCATGCTAAAGGTAAGTCTTATTGCCACATTAATTTTGCCCTCTCTATATGTACCCTGAAACTAACCGTCAAGATTTGTTAGCTACGCCAATGATGTCTGCCCCCGTTGCGCTAGCGACAGAATGCTTGAACTCCGTCCCAATCAACCGAAAGGTTGCTCTTCAGCAATTGACCGGAGTTCAACGTTACGTTCAATTCCAGACGACCCTCTCGTTCCTCAAGAATCCACCAGCAAACGACAGCTACCAGGCTCCCGGGTCCATCGATATCGTAGGTTTGATCACAGACCTTTCGCATAAGGTTCGCTCCAAGGAAGTCACTCAGGAGTACGATTTTGAGCTCAAGTTGAGGAATATCTTTGCTTCCGCCAATGATGGACACTTCACCGGAACCATGGGTGGGATTCTGGCTATTCAGTTTGATGCCCCCTTTGATATCATTTCGGTATCCAAGGATGGAAAGGGACTCCCCGAGATCTATCAAGCTATCATCAGCCAAGGTGTTCTTCAGCCCGTCGGTTCGCCAATTAGTACCATCGACGGCATGCCAGTAAAAGACTATCTCAACAAGATTGCGTTTGGTACAGGTTTGCAGAGCCCAGATGCGCGATACAACGGTCTCTTCCCGACAAAGGGACTTCAAGGAAAGGTTCTAAACGATGGTTTCTTCAGACATCGAAGACGCTACCCTGGTGCTGATGGATTCTCCGTCACATATGCCAACGGAACCAAGCAGGACTATCAGTTCACAGCCACCATTGCTGGTGACTTTCAAAATGTCACGGATGCAGCTTCATTCTATGATGTTTTTGTGAAGGGTGGACAGCTGCTCAATACCCCCGCAGATCCAAAATGCGGGTCTGCAGGAAGCAAGGGCCGGGCACGCATGGGGAAGAGGTATACCGCCTGGAGATCTGCTGAAGCGCAGACTACACCAGAGGGAGTGACACCAAACGCCACGGATAATGATATTTTCGCCGGATACTTTTTGAAGAGTGGCACCGCTGTAATCCAGCTGACCTCGTTCGAGCCCGAATGCTGGAATGATGTTCCCGTTACTATCAAGGCCATCCAAAAATTCCTTCAAACCTGCCGACAGAAGGGTGCGAAGAGTCTCATCGTCGATGTTACGAACAATGGAGGTGGATACATCATGATGGGTTACGATTTGTTTATGCAACTGTTCCCTCAGACGCTTCCATACAGCGGTCAACGCAACCGAGAATGCCCTGCTGGTGTGATCGAGGCGAAGGCCTTTGCTGATCTCAGTTTTGACCATCTCGCTGCCCTTGCAAATTCTAACAATAGCGACACCGCAGCAGTAGCCTCCGCTGCGAGCTGGTCGAACTGGGCTTACTCTGTTAATCTCAACGATGACTATAAGCCATTTAAAAACGCCAAGGAGCTCATCGGGCCACAGCATGTCAACAATGACCGCTTCTCGAACCTCTGGCGTTTCAATGTGACCGAGCCCATCTTTGGTCTCGGCGTTGAAAACTACAATGCTGAAAACCTGACCCAGCCTTTCGCCGCTGAAAACATTATCGTGATGACAGATGGACAATGCTCTTCCACCTGCTCGACCTTTTCGGAGTTCATGCAAACACAAGGCAAAGTCAGATCTGTTGCAATTGGCGGTATCCCAAATCCAGGTCGGGGTATGCCACTCGTCGGCGGTGTGAGAGGCAGCGAGATTCTCTCATACTCGAACTTGCTCGATTCCGCCAACGCCGTCGGCCACTTCAGCCCTACGACTGACTCCAGTGAGATCAGCAGCCGCAACCGTGATCTTCCACAGAAGCTCCCATTGCCAATTAGCGGTAACGTTAATTCTCTGGATAATGTTAGGAAGGGCTACACGACACCGCTTCAGTTTGTTGAAGAGTTTGCTACCTGCCGAATGTTCCACACCAAGGAAACTGTCGGAAGTATCGAGGCTCTTTGGAACGCTGTTGACGACGCTGCATTTGGAAGTGGAAAAGGATGCGCTGTCGGAAGCTTGAAAAACTAGATGGACGGTCGGTCTGATTTGATACCCAAAAATGCTGTATATTTAGTTGATAATAATACTGTACATTGTCTCTATCGCTCTTGTACGTATAGTGGTGATATAATCCATCTCATGTATATATTTTACTCAATATAAAGCTACAAGTGGAGTTTGGCACTCTATCTTGAACGCACTTGATTCGTGAAAACAATTTGAATGAATTAGTGTCGATGAAGGTAATAAAATTTGATTCATATATACATTTTCATGGTGATATATACACTTAGACGGATTTGCGACAAGACTTAGCCTCCGTATTTGGCTGTTGCATAGCTCAAGGGAGAATCCATGTGCAATTCCTTTAACAAGTGAAGACCTTGGGTCCAGGAGGGGTATAGGAGGTTGGGACAGGATAGTAAATGTTGATGAGGAGACCCGGGTCGCTGGCCTTATAAGCACCTGGGAAAGCAACCAAAGGAGTACCAGCCTTGGATCCACCACCTGTAACAGTGATTTGTCCGCAGGCGAGATACAACTGGGCGCCTCCTGAAGTGCTAGCGCTATGAAGGGCAATATGTTCGACACGGAGGAGGTAATCCCCGTTTGGAATACATTTCGGAATAGTAACGGAGACAGTGGTTTGACCTGGTAATATATAATACGTTAGCTTAAGGCTCGAGAGGGAGCTTTGCTCAAGATGAATACGTACCCGATGGCCAGCTGATGGAGCTGGAGGTGATGGTTGCACTGTTCTGGTAGATCTTGAACCAGACTGTACCATCGCCCTCAAAGTTGGCAGCGGTTTTTCCAGAAGGGACCTTAGCCATGTAGAATAGGAGAGGGCCGGGGTGGATGATGGAAGTGTCAACGCGGAAGCCGACAGTTGATCCGGCTGTGACGCTAGCGGTAGATGCAATGGGAGCTGAGGGGTCCTTGTAACATCGCATATCGGTGGAAGTCACGTCTGTGACTGGACCATGGCTGTAGTGATTGGTGGTCATCTTAACATATGTCCAATCAGCAGAGGTGACTCCATTGAAGATGAGACCTGGGAAGGTGTCTATGGAAAGTGCGTTAGATTTTGCAATATGGAAACGTAATAGAAAATTTCGAGGACATACAGTGAGCAGAGGCCAAGCTGGCGCTCAGCAAGAGTAAAGAGGCTGTCAATTGCATTTTTAATTTTTCTCTTGTCCTATGAATGAGAAATGATTTGACTTTCTGAATTAGAGAATGTATCCGTTGTGGTCTTCTCTATCAAACTTGGAGGTAGGCACTGGCGACCTCTTTATATCTTTCAGGATAGGAGGTCTCGTCTCTCCTTGGCGAGATAGGGAGCCCGGTATTATTGCTAGATACATCTTCACATATTGTCCGTTAAAACCGCGGTAGCTGGATGTCGCCATCTTAGTCCCGCTGGTGAATATTCCCTAGTAATTTTATGCTAGGTGGAAGCGAAGAGCTTAATTGTTGGGCCTTTTGCGTTGCTTCAGGTGGTACAGACGCTGGTATGCACGCCCATGCATGTGCAGGTACATACATGCATCACCTAGTATATTGTAGACTGTCGTCTCGAGAAGCTTCGAAGTTGAAGTGGTGGAGTTATAGGGTACATGGTGTCCGTCGGTGGCCCCATCCGACGGCTAAATGCCCCGGTTGTTCCATCTTGGAGACGAATGCGAGTTTCAAGTTTGCCGATGAAAAAATTAGGTCTCTTGGACATCGACTACTTGAGCAGCTAGCATGTAATATGCGTATAGTGGTATCACACGGCAACGCTGCCAGTGGGGCGGGAGCGAGACGAGAGTTGCATGTTGAAGTACCAAGGTAAGATTGTTCAGTCGGCCCAGCCTCGAGAACCAGTGGGCCACGGCCATTGACTTCACCTTTTTCTACAATTGAACGACACTGTTCAATGATATTATCAATTATTTCTACGAACGTAATATCACAACTCAATTGACGATTAATTAAACACCTATGATGATATCTATATCGCCGACAAAGCAGGTCGGAGGTGAATTCTCATAGGATATAACCGTATGGAAAACTGGCTACTCATTGCGGCAATTCTCGGCAACTTGGTTTTTTTTTTGGCATAGCGGAAGGTGATTATAGAGAGCCTGGATTTAAAGCTGGTGGTCTGTTGAATTGAAAATCGATTTTTAGACGTAACCGGATGGTCTTTGCGATCTCTCCGAAAGATCTGAAAATATCGACAGGGAAGTCCTCGGAACGTTTTTAAGCTTACTTTGACGAAGGTGGGCACGCTGAGAAATCGAAAGGGCATTGCACGGAACAAGATCCGAGACGCATCTACATAGTAGGAGGAGGCTGAGCATGGAAAGTTGGATCGGGAGGACTGATGAATTGACTTCAATCTGGGCTATCGGGTACCCACCTCCAGATGAATTGCATATTGTTCCAGGCGGTGGTGCATGTTGGGTGTCATATCTAGAAAACCGCCCCCTTGTTCCAAGTTGGAAGTTACAGCAAACCTAGAGCGAACGCGAACTCGAACTCGAACTTGTTCGTCTCAACTGTAAGATCGATAAACTCATGATGAGCACGACTCGGCTCAGGCACCCATATCCAACGTCCATTGAGGATTAGTAATGAATATTAATGAGGTTTACTTTGACCCCGGTCGGGATTCGTTAGAGACGATTGGAGATCAAAGGCCGAAGGCTCGGTGTCGATGAGCCCGTGAAAGCTAAGTGCAAGCTGAGACAGAACATATTATTACACGCGCCGATCAATTTGTTGTCGCGGAAGTCGACTTCCGCAAATCCATCGATCGACACATCACCATCAATAAATCATTTGTTTACCACGAGACTACAAGAATATATAGATATATATACACTCTACGGCATACGTGCTTCAGTATGTATACTTAGTCTAAAGACTTTCGAGATGGCTCGCGAACAACACCCGTCGCTGCCTCTGAAAGGGTATACTAGAAGCCGGCGCCATTGCATTCCATGGCAAAAGCAATCGATTGCAATCCAGACCGATGGGAAGCCGGCTGCCGGGGTTTCATCACTTTGGATGTTAATTGAGGGAAAGACAGGGCAATCAGCTTGCACTTGCGCTGAAAAATGAGGACGAGGCTGGCCGAAATTAACCTTAAGAGCAATAATAATTGCAGTGGCAAGCCCAGGTGGTCCAGCTCCACAGCGGTCAAACAGTCTCGGTGGAGCTTGTTGCTAATTAAATATTTCGAACCAACCACCTGGCCCACCTCATTAATATTATAATTAAGACGCCCAGCCATGGTGAGGTCACCGCTTTGCTCTGAGGAACCATTCACCACGAAATCGGATCGACCTTTAACTTGCTGGTACTTATACTTGACTGAGAACAAGCAGCGACTTAATTTGGCTTTTCCAAGTCCAAACTGCAATTTATCAGCTAACTTAGCTCCCAAAGCGAATCTTGGAGCAAACTCGAGTAATTAACTAGATCCCATCACCCCGACACTGGTTGGAATTGAGGTACCTTGGTAGCCAATTACTGCCCAGAGTACTCGGTATTTCAGAGAGGAGGCCAACTAATTATGCCCAAGGCCACATGACAAGCACCTGACTCAATCTTATGGTAAATTATTGTCGTCCGTTCTCGGTGAGACGAGATGAAGCGTGCTCGGGCCTCAGCGAGCGAGGAAATGGGGCTTCAGCTTAATTAATAGCTTAAACTGTGGGTCTCCACGTTTTTGTATTTTGCCTCCCTCGCTGAATCCCCCGCACGCTAAAATTGGTTCGCAATGCCATGTTTTTCCCACGCTTTTGTTGCGCACGCATGCCACGATTCGATTACTTCTTGAAGCTGAATCCGATAATAATATCTCGGGTGCAGAATATTAATTGAGTGATCTCAATCGTTCGTGGTCCGAAGATCTGGTTCTTCTTATTTCTAAAAAAAAAAAAAAAACCCCTTTGCTTCGGAGCAAAACCTTCGAGCTATTGTTCGTTCTTCTCCGCCGACATCATCGCCCATTCGAATCCGCTGCCGACCTGACCTGCATTGTATATCAACTAGGCCGGTACGCACGCACATACGGTACTCTCAGCGCTACAATATATTTACCTGGTTAGCTAAACCGAAACCCCAGCCACGCATCCATTTTGCTTCCATCGCACATCTCCAGACTCGCATCACCGACGGCCGGCTCGCGATCTATAATAAATATATAAGTGCTTATTTATCCACGCGAATCGCCTACCGTTAGCTTGACCGCCGTCCTTCACGCACGCAAGCTAGTTGGCTTCCGGCTTCCCCAGCGAGAAGACCATCGACTGCAGACTCGGACCCGCCCGTTGCGTTTGCTTCTGCTGCTCCTCGGTTTTCCCGCGTCGCCAACAGGCATCAACTCCACCCGTCTTGCTTAACCGCCAGGCCATCGAGATTGATACCTCGCGGCCTCGATTATCCACCAGGTCAACGATGAAAAGGCTGTTCCGAACTTCAAAGTCACCGTCGCCGGCATCGCCGGCCGTAGAGGGAACCGAAAACAAGACCGACGTCAAAGTCGAGGCCAAGAAGAAAGAGAAAAAGAAGAAGGTCAAATCGCCGCCCGCCGCCCCTCAACCCCAGTACTGCTCCAACATCCCCCAGCTCGCAAGGGCCTCCGACGCTGAGGCTCTTGCGACCGCCCTCGCCGCTGAAGTTGTCGCTGATAATGCTGATGCCGGCATTACCCTTCTCCTCAAAACATCTCCGACTCCCGTCGACCTCACCAAAGCTCCCGAGAACCTGCGCAGAGGCTCTGTCCTCAAGCAAAATCGTCTCAACTCTGTCGGTAGCGACATCAACTCGCTTGCCTCCCCCCCGCTTTCGCCTAGATCCAACAGTGTAACCTCGATCACGGGGGGTAGGCCCAGGGTTCATTTCGATGTCTCGGAAAAGGTCATACTGGAAGCTCAATGGTTCTCGCACCAGCAGCGGTTCACAATCTCGTCCGGAAACTTCTTGCACTTTGAACGGCCTCCAACGGCCAACTATAGATTCTCCACGACCGCTGAGTCCATACACACCAAGGGCACCCTCCTACAGCTCATCACCTCCGCTAGCAGCGAAGACGACAAGAACACTTGGGATAGTACAACCGCCCTACCTCTCTACGCCGCTCGATACTACAACCCCACTGTGACATCCACCGAACGCACCGTCTACTGGGAGGCCGAAATTGGCACCCTCGGGTTCTCAAAATTCTCAAGTCTCGATCATGGAAGCAATAATCTCCCGCCGCCTCCTACGGTACCTCCTCCTCCGGTGCCTCTAGAACCACCATCCACTGCCCCCCCTGGTTCGCCGAATTCTGCCCCTGCCGTCATTGGTGAAACAGGACTCGCGGAACCAGGCCTCTCACGGTCTCTATCGCAAACCCACCCGACGCCGAGTAACATGGCTGGCGCTGCTATCGCAATCGGTTTCATCGTCAAATCCGTAACACCTGATACTGTTCCCTTTATTCGCCGCCGATCATCTCTTAGACCTATCGATGAATTCCCCTTCCCTTGTTCCACAGCTGGCGAGGGGGTCTTTTGGTCCTCCGACAACGGAGGTTCCGTGCATCTAGGTGGCCACCCAACGCGACACACCCTCAAAGCTGGAACTGGCGATACCGTCGGTATAGGCATAACTTTCAAGATGGATACGCCTAAGACGCAATCCAACGGCACGACGCCAGTTCCCACTCCACCCACAACACCTCCACCTACCACCCAAAAAGAACCCAAGGAGCTATTCCGAAGAAAGTCATCTACAACTAGTGCCAAAGATGATGTACCTTGCGCTGACCCCAAGGACTTACAATCAGTTCCTATCGAAATCTTTTTCGTTGTCAACGGCGAAAAGAAGCTCACTTTTTCTTCAGACAAATCAACCAACCCTTTCGATTTACCAGTCCCCGAGTATTTGCTAGGAACGAATGATATTTTCCCTTGTATATGTGTGCAAGGCTCAGGCGTTGCTTGTAAGACAAGAATCGGGCAGGCGGTGAAATGGCATGGTGAGGGCGGAACTGCCCAATCACCAGTTCAAGAAAACGGGCAGACCGACGCCAAGGTAGACCCTACCCCCAAAGAGACCCCGAAGAAAAGTGGCAGATGGTGGTCGCACTTACATAGCGGGCACGGCCATTGATTTTTAGTATAAAAGAGTTAGTTCCCTTGAGCGGCTGCGTAGGCGTAAGGGTTTGTGTCTTATTCTCTTTGTTCATTCCTTTGTTCGGTGTATTTTTATTCTGTTATTATAGGCTGGGTTATCATTATCGCTCAGAAATCCGCTGAGTGGTCTGTAGTTGTAATTTTATCATTTTTTTTTTCTTGTACATTAGCGGGTATAGGCCATTAATGGATCTCTTCGTTGCGAATATGAAATCATTATCAATTTAGCTTGAAGTGTTTTAGATATCTAGCCGAGCTATTTAACTTTGATGCCATCCGGGTAGAAAATGTGCGCAGATACCCGTCGTCGGCATGCGACCCATTTTTCGGGGTCGGCTGAAGCTAACTAAACAATCATCCATTTAGCCCCACTTTATCAATCCACCCCGAGTCCCCATCGATCCCGCAACTTTGCGACACCCTTACGACCAGGCTCATTTAAATATTTCATTTTAGCAACTCCAGCTCCTCTCGATACGTTCCCAGAAGACACATTTGGGACTTCCAAGATGGGTACCCATAACTTTGGACCGGTTGCCATGGACGACTCCTTCATCTACACCTTCTTCCCGTTGCTTGCCGTTATCGCCGTCATTCTTTACCTGAAGAGCAAAAGCGATACAAATGCTGCGACAGAGAAATTGACGACTGTGCCATACTCTCTGTGGGATCCGAGCCGTAGACGGATTGACAAGAAGACTGTAAACACCTTGACTGAGAGCGCGGTTCGGCGACGCCAATAATTTTCACTAATCTGCTCTCATTCACGACAAGATTCCAACATCTTTGCCACAGGACCCCGTAATTACTCCACTTCGAGATGCAAATAACATTCTCTCTACGCCTCCGCACCCCTTTCGACCTTACAAACCGATCTCTCGCATGACAATGGGCCTCGAAAAATGCGACCCGAATGATCTCTTCCTGCTCGACTCCTCCTATCTAGCGAGAATCGCTTTGAGAAAGGACCTGGTCGTTCGATATCCCGATACTCTCGGGGCTTCACTGCTGGCCACGGAAGCTATCAAAGAGCTTTACAAATTTATATTTCATCACCTGTCATCAAGGTTCCCCGAGTTATTCATAATCAATGCGATAGAGTTGACGTTCAACAACAATGTATCAGGCGATACGCATCCGCTCCAACCAGAAAATCCTTTGGCGGCTCTGAAAGCCATGGCTTCAACCGTTGAAGAAGATGTGCTAGTTCTTATGAAGAACCCTGAGGAAGAGGTTTATAGGTTGCGCGCCTTTGCCGGGTGCTTCCCCAACGGTTTTGCATGGAGCCAAAAGATGGGAATGGCGATGAGCGAGATACATGATCCGGTTCCGTTATTCAAGGAGAAGCTAGGCTTCAGCGTGAATCGCTTCTTTGGGAAATTAGAGGTAGGTAGATGGGTCAAAAGATTCAATGTAAGTGTCATTCTTTTGGGAGTATCTATAGTACAAATTGCAGTTTCTTATTCGGAACAGTGGACGGTATCAATCCATGATCAATTATGCTCTCTTACAGCGAATCATATATATCAAGGAGAGGAGTTCCCCGAGAAGTTGGAATCGGTCAATCTTGATGAGTGCTACTTACGGGTTGAAAGACAGGTCTTGTTGAGATTGCCTCTGTCGAGAGCGATCGTTTTCTTTGTGAAAACATATATGACCCCTCTGAGTGTGGTCAAAACAGAGGGGCAAGGTGAGGCTTTGGCAGCCGCCATTGAAGGGATGCCTGAGACGCTTGCGATTTATAAAGGGAGAAACATTTGGGGAGACGCCGTCGTATCAGGTTTACGGTCCTGATTCATTATGGGATCATGAATGTTCTTCGATACCAAATTCATTGTAATATATATATTATAAGAAACGCTAATCTGCAAATCAAAAAAAAAAATAAATAAAAAATAAACTCCAAAATGCCTGAATAAAACATGGAATCAATTGCCAATCGAAACCATCACATCTCCGTACGTCGCGCGAGCCATCAGCCGACCCTTAGAAGGATTCCCCTTCTCCGCCCAGATTTCTTGCCCTCTTACCAACCCTTCAAACTCTTGGGTGACTTCTACACCTTTCCCTTGGAGTCTGATATCTCCGCTCACTACTTTGGCGTGAATCTCGCCTTCCCAGTTGGGAGGATACGAAACCTCGACGTCTCTATCTTCCGCCGTATGGTAGCTGATAACCTTTCCCATTTCTCTCTCAGCCATGACAACTTTAGTCAGACCTGACGTATTTTCCGTCCTGAAGAAAGATTCTAGCGCGTTGGTGGAAGATACGTGGATTTTGATATCGCCGCTTGTCGATTTCACAAAGAGGTTTTCACCTAATAGGAGCTTTCCTGTGATGTGTCCCGAATCCGTTTCTACGTTGGTTTTAAAGCTTCGAGGCTCGACAGGCTCTTCAAAAGTGACCTTGATATCTCCGCTGGCGGTTCGAAATTCCGATGTCGCTGCGTCTGATCCATCCTTGGGGCTTACTTGAGTATCAATCTTGCCGCTTTCAGTGGACAATCGCAAACGGTCGTAGAGATTGAATGGGCCCGATATATTTCCTTCTACCGTCCGAGCTTTGGTATCGTGTGATTTGAAGAGCTCGGATGATGTTACGGAGCCCGAAATAGTATCGAAAGACGATTTTGTAAGCTTCGCATTTGGAATGTTGACGTTGATATCAAGAGCTTTCGTGGATACGGACAATTCTTTGAGTTGATCGACTCGAAGATGGAGTTTCGCACGAACTTTGATCTTTGGCATGGATCTTCTGAAAAATGACCGTTGGAAGGATCTCTCGCACTAAAATTGAACATTAATCTTGGCTCGAAATTAAATATTTACGTTTCTCCTACCTTCAAAGCTATCCCAGCCGGAGAGTTTTCGAGTTGAACCGATTTGAATCCATTCGTGTCCCAGGTTAGAGTGAAAATATCGACTTCTAGCTTTGACGTTTCGACTGAAGGGGTTTCTATAATCTCCAAGCTTCCTTCGAGCTTGCCATTTCCTTCTATCCAGAATCGAATTTTATCTGCATCTTCCATCGTTGTTGAGAACCGTCGTGGCTAGTAATTTTCCCTCACAAAAGTCAGCCACTTTTTTCTTCTTGAGGTTGCGGACTACAAACCTCTGATACGAAATTTCCTCCAAAAAACCAAATAGAGCATTGATGGGTCAAAAATGACATGATCAAAAGAAAGGTTACAGCTGGGAGGAGCCATAGTTTGCTTCTGCTGGGTCGTCGAGCTAACCTGAAGGTTTCATTTGGGAGCAGCGCAGCTCGTTCCTCAGCTGTTCCTGTCGAGGCCGGCGGGTTCTCGGTACGTTTCTTAAACCACACCATGAATTCTTATCCTTTATCGAAAGCTGTCGAGTACTCAAGTAGTATAGAAAAAGTGAAAAGAGAGTAGTAAAATTGGGGCTTGCGAATTGTTTCTAGAGGGGACCATGGCTAAATACAGTCCCTCCAGTCCCTCTGGTTGGCGTTTTGCGACAGCTTCTCTTAGGAAGCTAGTAGGTCATCTGTTGAAATCTTGCGCCCGACGTTTGCTTCGGTTCATATTGAAGGTGAGCTCCAGCTGACATGGTCCGATGTACGGCTTTCCCCACAGCAGACGGCTTCCCCGCAAATTCCTACCGGACAAAGACCGATGAAGCGCTAGCTAAGACCTAGAATCAGCTGGCAGTGAAGGAGGCCCACCACTCATGTGCTGGCTAAGGCGATTCAGGTCAAATTCCACCAAAGAGCTCCATGAGCTCCATTTCCCCTGTGTTGGCTCAGATGGCCCTTCCAAATTTGGAGTGCTTGGGGCGTCGCGTGATGCTTTCAGGCAGGGTGTTTGTCGGGTGGAACGTCCGGAAATTCTCAAAGCTGCTGCAGCTGCCGGCGCACCGAATAAACGAGGAGGGTTCGAAGATGGGACGAAAGCTAGCCAGAAAATGACCCCTTTTCTTGGCTTCTTTTTTCGAGGTCTGTGTTGTGTTGTGCTGTGCTGTATTGTGTTGGATTTTTGGTGGACTGACGTGTTGTTTGTCTTGTATACCAAACGCTCAACACGAAGCGTGTTGTACGGTTTGGTTCCCAGACTTGACGGCTCGAGACCCGGGGTTAGGAAAAAAAAGTGTGGTCTCGATAAAGTGTTGTTTGTCCATCTTTCATGACGGTCTCGAACCAAACTAAACCACGCAGCTTTCACGAGACAAACCGAAATTTAAACCGACGGCTACGGTCGGCGTCAAACTGCATTCCCTTTTGGTCCGTTCGGGGCCCCGTAGATGCCTACTTCTGCGTCGCAGCTTAGTAATGCGCAATTGTTGTTCTTATTTCCGCCTCGTCTCAAGGCTAATTCAAACCCATCAAGCCATTGCTCAAGCTTGCGAGTGGACAATACTTCCTATTCGAAAACATTAGGCTTCGGTCCGTATACCTCGTTTATCGGTAGAGCCAATTGAGTTTTGAATACCAAACTTAACTCTCGCGAGATATGGCATCAGAAAAGCTTCATTTGTTGGGCTTGCCTCTAAGATATTCAAGTGGGTTAACTTGCCTTGACAGTTTGTTATACGATGTTCACATTGCGGAAACTAAAGTCTCTCAAATAGGCTGGACTGTTCGCCCTGTTGTTCTGCTAGAATATTTCGATATCCCTTACTCTGCCCAGTGGTATCGACTAGCAGATACAGAGTCTCGGGCCAAAGTCAGTTCACAGTTGTCCCTCGAATGCTATTGATTTCCCTTAAAGGAGCTAATATCCAGCTTTTTCTCGTACAAGCTGCACAAAGATTCGCCATCTGGTTTGGTTCCTGTTATAATTGACTCAAAATTGATTCAACCTGTTCACGATTCCTCGGCGATTGCCGAATATCTAAACGATAAGTACCCCGAAAAAGGCCTCTGGCCTGCTGATGTCATCTTGAGGGCCTATGGACGCAGCGTCGTCGCGGAGGTAAGGGGCAAATTTTTCTCCAGTCACTCCTCGCTTTAGGTCTCTTACTGTGGATTCACTGTTTGACTAAATATCTAGCTGCACTCTGGATTCGCCAATATCCGCACCGACTTTCCCCACAACTTCCCTGTTAAATACAACCCAGGGCCAGAGTTGAGCGACAAGGTCGTAAAAGAAATCAAGCGGGTTCTCGACATATTCGAAACTGCGAGGAAAATGGCGTCCAGTGTCCTTGGCTCTGAAGATGATGGTTTTCTCTTAGGGAAATTCAGTATCGCCGATGCATTCTACTGGCCATTTCTTTCGGTACGATCCGGGTCCCGTCTTTTTTTAAGTCCTTTGACAGCTTACTAACATATCAACTTGATTATAGAGATTTTTTACATATTCGGTTGACATGTCGGGAGCCAGCCCGGAAGCTGCGTCGTACATCGCGAAGATGTGGAAAGAACCAAAACTCAAGAAGATCGGAGAAATGCAGTTTAAAGAGGCGACCGACCACCGAGAGTTTGATGTTCCACACTATGACAATTTCGTCCCCAATAGCAAAATGGAGCTCTGGGACCTCGAAAAGGTGATGGGTTAGGAGCGTCTGGCTCTGCATCTGTGTAACAATAGACAGTCTTCTCTATATTGAATCATCATGTAGTCTACGGTTAGCTTAGCTTGTAAGATGTTGGCTCAGCCGATTTCAATTCAGAACCCCATTCACTGGATCTGGGGAAATTGATCAATAGATGAACAATTATTACACTTCCCCATGTTTGGGAGCCTGGGGCATCCGCATCTCTGGTGCACGGGAACACGGCACCTAGATGGCACTTAACCCTTTGGGGATAGCCGATCGACTCAATCGGGCCCCTCTGTGTGGTTCAGCCCAGATCCTGAATATTAGCGTGGAATTTTGCGCTCGGGCGTCAAGGAACGCACGAATCGTCAAGAAACGAAAGCACTGATGTGCACATCTGTAATTTTTTCAATGCATAATGGATGGATGGATGTCTTTTCGAGGAATGCAATATTGAGTGATATGATTAGGGGCCAAAGCGCCACCATCATTTGCTTCTCTTTCTCCGAGGTAGATAGTCAAGTTCTCCATGCTCATGAACTCCATTCAATTCTCTTCTCCCTCGAGGCCACCAGTAAACCATCTCTTCCGGCTAATCGACATTAAACGGACCTGGAAACGAAAAATGAACTAGCAATATCCAAGTATATATTCAAAGAATTGACGGATGCGTGCGTAGTAAAAGCGAACGAAATTGGCAAGCTTGGAATGTCGGCGAGACCCCAACGCGATAATCGATCGGTGAGAGGACATGAATCGAATTAACTCTCCATTCGGAATTTCCCTCGCTTATTTGGAAGCCCTCTAGATCCTCTTCACAGGCGATATCTCGAAAAAAAAAAAAAATAAATCTCCAAGTACTGGCATTTGGCGACTTTACGCAACTATTGTGACTCGATCTCAAGTTCCTTAGCTCCACGTTAATTAATTTCGATCCAAAATTCGCGGCAATCAGAAAAATGGCAACTTTGCCGGACATCCCTGGTGTCCCGCCTGGTCTCCCACCCGACTTTTTTATTTCTGCACTGAAGGGAGTTAACCTGCAGGATAACCGTCGACTCACCGCTCAGATCTACGGTGTAAACATCTCCATGATTGTGCTAGTTACTTCTACGTTAGTACTACGATTATATGGGCGATTCAATTTTGTAGGGAAGTTGCAGCTCGAAGATAGTAAGTCATATCGACATGTCTAGTCATCGCGAAAAGGAAGTCTATATATTGACGCTTTCTCCGTAAAGCCCTGGTAATAATAGGAACTGTAAGACATTTTCATCCTAAATCTGTCGAACGTGATTCATGAATCAGTTTTAATATTTTCTCAGGCCGCTGCCATCTCATTGTCGGGCTTGTGTTTGTACTGTTGGTAGCTCCGATTCTAGCCCTTATTCGGTTCCCGCTGCTGACTGAAACCCCATGTATCTGTAGCGACCGTCCATTTAGGACTAGGAACTCATATCTGGCTCATGGATCTAGATACTGTAGTCGATAAATCTATTCTTCAAGTTAAAGTAAGTTAATTTGAATGCTCAGGGCGTTTATTCTGTTAACATGGTTATATGACTAATGCTCTCTTTCCTTTCTCATAGCTGTTGATTGCCATGGTAGTTTTGTACTCCGGCTCGCTTACACTTGCGAAATGCTCTGTCATCGCATTGTACCTCAAAATATTCGCTGGTATAAGGTGGTTCCAAAACGCGCTCTATGCTATACTTGCCTTGATAGTATTATTCTTCTTCCTTACATTTTTCTGCACGGTATTCCAGTGCCATCCTCTTCGAGCATCTTTCGACTTTAGGGTTCCTCTGACGGAACACGCTGTATGCCTGAACATAAAGGACTTTTTCTATGTATCTGGTAGTGTGAATATGTTGACGGACTTACTTCTGGTGGTTTTACCAATGCCACTAGCATGGAAGCTTGGCCTCGATTTGAGGAAACGTATTCCCATCATTCTGCTTTTCAGCTTGGGAATTCTGGTTACAGTTGCAAGTATTGTGCGGATTACGACTCTGCATTCACTTGGGAGCGCTGATATCTCGTGTAAGTGCTCTCTTCCACTTTTCAGGCGCACAAGAATCTATATAGAGGAAGGCTTGTAAAATTCGTACTAAAGCTGCTGTCAATAATCTAGTTAATACTACAGCTGGCCTCCTGTGGTCTATAATCGAAGTTAATATCGCGTTAATATGCGCTTCAGGACCTGCTATCAAACCTCTCATTATGCGTTTGCTTCCCTACATGTCGGACAGTTTTACTCATACGATCAGTTCGAAACCATCTATCCGTGAGGGCCCGTATACCCTTGAACCTATATCCCATCACGCTGCTAGAAGTCAAGGTGTTTCGGGGATGACATTTGGGTCGGATGTTGAAGCTCAACATGGAGCTCAAAGAGAATCAGAACAACAGAGTTACGACCTCGAAACTTTCATTTCCCGGAATGAAGATCAGAATATCTGCCCACCACAAACAAGCCGCCGTTCATCAAGCATTGCACCTTCGCGGACAAGTATTGATACGGATTCCTCTTCAGAAACGGCCATCCATGTGCAGCCAAAGCCTCTATCGCCGCCACCAGCTATGGGAAGAAGCCAAATGCTCATTCGCACTGATCAAACCTAGAATTTGAGAAGACTATTCCTCCGTTGACCAACCAATTTGGTTATTAAGATTGGGCAACCGTTCCCCCCTTCATTTTGTTTTTCTCCTTACTTTTGGGCTTACACTGCAGACTTCAAGGTGTTCGGCGTTGGCGCATTTTCTAGAAGAGATTGTAATGGGTCTTTTTCAATTATGTATATTACTCTTAACGATCGAGACGTTCAAGCAATAGCCTATAATATGCTGCTACCTTGATTCTTTCCGACATAGGCCGACCCATGTGACATAAATCTTTCATGTCGGCCACGTTGTAGAGATGTCAACCTGCTACAATAGATTACGCTGATTTCAATACCCGTCGATAGTTCAGCTGACAGAACTTGGGTTCCTGGCAAGGAGTCCGGTCTACTACTTTACAAGGACATTGACCGGTAGGTATCATCTTGTGATCCATGGTTCGTTGTAAATTGCTAGTTGCTTCATCTGGTGAGCCGGATCGGTGTTGTGTTCGGAGCACTCCTCTGATAAGCCTAGTATGCCCAGCTCCAAGGCTGTCCGAAGCTTCCTAAGCGGGATAAAACAAAATTTTAGCTTGAGTTGTCGCTGACAGTAGTTGACTGCATAATATCAGTATTATTGTGTATTCCTTGTCTCGCAAGCCAGATGTCATCCTGGTCCCGCAAAAGGTGTATTCCTACAATGTGTGGCAAAGCATATTATATGTTTGTGCGTTAGGACTGTGCAATATAAGAGGTGAAAACAATATGTTCGGGCCGGCACTTAAGCTCTGGTTTCGTATCTATCGGGATATCATAAAATTCCTTGCGGTTTGTTTTTCGTCTAGGCATCCAACATCACGCCAACCTTTTATGATTCTACTAAACTGTCGGTGATCAGCGAAGTATATACATGAAGTCAATTGATCAAGCGATAAGATGGCCCGAGTTGAATATTTGTTCGAACGTTCATCTAATAGCTCGCGATACCGCGTGATCTACAAAGACCCATGGATGTCCTTGCGCTGCAGGGATCACAGAAGAAGAAGCCCGAAATAGCGCCGTTATCAAAAAAACCCCAACAAGAGTTTCTATTCGTTGTTCGCAACTTCGGACCATCGGGCGAATCGGGAGGGGGGGTGGGCAGTCGATACATTTTGATCTACTTCTACTGAGACTTTGTGGTAATCTTAAGCATAGTTCTGAGCGCTTCAGAACAGCTGTGCGAAGCATTCATCTGCGAGTTTTCTGTTTCTCGGATTGTATCTCAACCACGGATTTTAAAATATTTTTACGGGGGGTTTTTCCCACGCCAGACGAGATGTTGACTAGACTAGTCAAGACATTGGATGTCAAAGGGTGATAATACTATAATCGAACAATGAGAGTTCCTCCCATTGTTTAGTTGCATCGCCGAAATTTTAAAAAGGCAAGTGAAACCTCTTTGAATTCTACGAACCATGGTTGATCATGTTGAGATAGGCAGCGCCGGGGTCGGTTACATCGCCGTAGCAGAGTATCTATCTTGGTCGTGATACGATATCCGATGTTGTTTTCCGTTGAATGAGAAAAGCGGAACCATGGTACTATCTGAACAAGGCCTGAAGGAATGGGACAATGATGGAAGAATCTCATCTGGGAATCGAAAGCTTGAGTTCTTCGACAAACTCACACCTTCCGAATCTTGAGACACTGAAATTTTTGAGATTCTTAAGATTGACCGTGATAAAGACGATGAAATACTTGTCTTTTGTGAGAAATTTCTTGGATTCTAGTTTCAAGATCATCGTTTAGCGGAACGAACGGATAGCCTCCTGCCTGTTCGAGAGAGCCGAGTCATCCATCTCAGTCTAGGCACCAATTCACACTATATTGTTGCAATATGCGCGTAAATTATTTTGCAAGCGCCAAGCGCAAATAATGTGTGAGTCTGGATAACTTCACCTTTGAGGGCTTCATATCAATACATATACATGTTGGCTAGTAGTTCTGTGCATGTGTTCTCTTCCCACAAAAACTTGTCGGCAGCACTATAGGACACCACAAATGATATCAATACACAAATTGTGTTAACCCTATGAAGACCAGTAAAACAATCACTCAAGTAAATTGTGATAACCTACTGCAAGTAATATCCAGTTAGCCATCTCAATTTCGGAATTGTCGATCATATTCCGTGAGATGGACAGCACGGAAAATTCTTCCATGTTGTTTTTAAGTTACAAGTTTAATCGATCAAATGTATCGGTTCGCTTGCTACCTTGACGTCAAATATCCTTGTGGGTCAACCATGAAGAAACATGGTCGCTAGATGCCATATTGGGAATAATCTTGTCTTCGTAATGTTAAGGCTTGCAACTGATGCAAGGCTCCGCAAAGTAACTACTCATGTGCATATGACCCTAGGAACACTTTTCTGGCCAAAATATTAGATCTGACTGAGATTATAAGCCGACATTATAAAAGACCTTGCATTTGACGTCTCGTGGCGTTATCGGGCCGGATGCTTATCGATAAATGCTGATCAACGAAAGCTAGATGGCTGTTTGTGAGATCATGTGTATGGCCCGATGTCGAATTTGAATACTTGATAATTTCCTAGGGTGACACCCTCATATTCACATGATTTAATGGATATTGTCATTTTATTCGTGGGTAATGCTGTAGCAAATAAACATACTGCACAGTTGCCCCAGACTCTGACCATTGATTTCGAAATTTCTACGTCTATTGAACTATTGGCGATGGTATGGATATCCTTGTTGCTTCAGTGAGCAGATTGTCACCACATTTCGCGGGTTTTGATCTTTCTTTTCTTTTCGTCCTTGATTGCCGATCACGAGATATTCATAGCCAGGACGCTTTACCTATCTGTTTACTGCTAGTCGCAACTAGCACTGGGCGCTACACCAACTGACTTTCAGCGTCATTTTCACTGTCAATTTTTGAGCTGGTGCCTGCATACTTGATGCGGTGAGATTGACCGAACCTTGTTCAACATCATATATTTCTTTAATCAAAATTGATAACATCTATTGTTTCAACAAGCGCAAGCACGCATTGTTCTTTCAAGGTTTCGAATCGCGATTGTATGGTTAAGATTCGAGCCACATACGGCTGGAGCGCATGCACCTGACATTTGTAACTTCCTAAAATATCGGACAGAAAGCTAACATTATGATGAGGAGAACTCAAAGCTTCAAGATAATGTATCATCGGAACGAAGGCTACCATTCGCCAAGAACACATTAAACGAAAACGACCACGAGATGCACTCTTGGCCTTCAGCTGTCGAGACGAAATTTAATGATACGACTAGATGATACCTGCAGACTCCGTGGACTCGAAAATCTACCTGTAATTGTTAAGATGTACAGGCCGACTATGTTAATAGCCGTGTAATGATGTTGGTGGAGTTTTCTTCTATAAATTCAAGCTTGTCGCCCTCATCCTACTGCTCTCTCCATAGCCAACAATCAACATTGTCTTCATAGAATAAGCCTTAAACCATTGACTCTATTCTACTCCCCACGTCGATATAAGTCTTCTTTCAAGATGTTGAGCCAAGGTTTCATTTCCCTGCTTGCGATTGCAAGTCTCGCTCTCGCAGGTCCTATCCACAAAATCACGAACGCTGGGCGACCTGGAACGATAGCAGACAAATATATTGTCGTTCTTAGAAAAGATCTCTCAGATGCGGCTGTTGAAGCTCATACCTCTCGTATCGCTTCACTCCATGCCAACACAGCCAAAGATCTTACCGGCGCGAGGTCTCATGGTGTTGAGAAGAAGTTCAAATTTAGCTCCACAGGATTCCAAGGCTACTCTGGAGGTTTTGACGCGACCACTCTTCAGCAGATCCTGAGATCCCCAGAAGTCGATTATGTTGAACAAGATGCCATCATGAAAATCAATACGGAACAAACTGATGCCACCTGGGGTCTTCACCGTATCTCGCACA
Organism: Arthrobotrys entomopaga; assembly: GCA_012184315.1. Lineage (NCBI taxonomy): Eukaryota > Fungi > Ascomycota > Orbiliomycetes > Orbiliales > Orbiliaceae > Arthrobotrys > Arthrobotrys entomopaga. The sequence continues at coordinate 84,403 of LDDX01000020.1, forward strand.
AGACACTAAGCACTCCATACACCTATGATTACGACGAGGATGCTGCTGGGAATGGCGTAACCGTCTATGTCATCGATACTGGCATTCGTGTCACTCATAATGTAAGCTGCCTCGTAGCATGATCGATTGATAAACCAAGCTAATTTTCAATAGGAATTCCAAGACTCTACCGACGCCAGATCTGGGTCTAGCTCTAGAGCGAGTTGGGGATTTAACGCCGTTGACAGCTCCAACAATGACGGCAATGGACATGGAACCCATTGCGCGGGTACTATTGCCGGTAAGACCTACGGAGTGTCGAAGAAGGCGAAATTGGTGGCTGTCAAGGTTCTCAATTCCAGTGGCTCCGGTTCTACTTCTGGCGTAGTTAGTGGAATGAACTGGGTTGCTCAACATGCAACCGCCAACTTTTCTGTTGCTAGCATGTCCCTCGGTGGCGGTCGATCTACTACTATTGACAGCGCTGTCGATGCCATCTACAACCATGGAATCACTATCGTCGTCGCTGCCGGAAATGAGAACCAAGATGCCTCAAACGATTCTCCTGCAGGAGCTCCAAATGCCATAACCGTTGGCGCCATCGATGATACAAACACGATCGCCTCGTTCTCAAACTGGGGTCCCACTGTTGACGTTTTCGCCCCGGGTGTTAGTGTGCTGAGCTCTTGGGGTACGGGCGATTCTGCCACCAAAACTATCTCTGGCACATCGATGGCATGCCCACACATCGCTGGTTTGGCGGCATATTATATTAGTGCCCAAGGATCTGAGGGGTTTGCACCTTCTGACGTCGTCGACAAGATTACCGAAACGGCAAACTCGGGCGTTAAGGGTAATATTCACGGTGCTCCCAATAAAATCGGTTACAATGGCTATGCTTGAAGTTACAGATGCTGCAAACTAACACTTGAGAATCGATAACTTAAACTGGTGGTTGAACCGATGAAGTACTGGTCGGATTTTGAAGATGAGAATGAAAGGGGAGAGGCGGGTTGATAGTTGTTCATTTGTTTTGTTTCTTGTTTCCACTTCTATTTGATACCCATCTAGCATTTGTTTTTGAAATCAAAATGTGAAAATTAAGGCTGTGGATTCGTTCACGTGGTTGGCCAATTGGCCACTAGCCAACGACCTTATTTTCTTATTTTATCAGTAGTATTTGTTAAGTAAATTATATACCCAAATTCATCCTTTAACATCAACCGCGCCTCATGGTTAGTTAGTCTTTGGCTGATAGCTCTGCTTATAGCATGGCGCCCACAAATTTGAAAAACCTGTTTACACCTTCTATTCACAACTTATGTACCATCTAAAACACGTGAACTAATACAGACTAGTGGGGATCGAGCTTGTGGCTTTACCTAAGACTGGATGATATTAATGGCATAAATGTCGTGATATATGAATCACCGAGTGCATGTTGATGATATAAAATAAGGTTGCCCGAGTACACGCTAAATGTTCACCCTACTATATATATATTGCCAATTTGGACGTCCACCACAACAAAATCCTATACAAACACATTGTGAGGCCTTGCTCACGATCCACTGCATTATAATAGATTTTTTATAAGTAAGTTAGTCAAAGGTCTCTTATTATAATCCCACCTACCCCAGCTTATTTATAATCTATTGATGAAATAAGTGCGGGTTTGGATGGTTATTTATATGAAATTTTGAAAATTTACATAACAATACTTCAAATTTGCATAACACTCATATAAATTTATATAAGTATTACGCAAATTTAAAATATCTTTAACTTTTATATTATAGTAAATATAATTATTAAATATTATAT
>LDDX01000223.1:0-84512 GCA_012184315.1 Arthrobotrys entomopaga
ATATATATATATATATATGTTTGAGTCTCGTGATATACAGGTGATTAATAACACCAACAGCTATTGTTGTTTGATCCATGGTGACACTGAGATTTTCGGACGATCCCGATCTAGCTCGTGCGAGATCACGAGCACGCCTGGTCTGGGGGGGAGCACATCTAAGAAATGCTGTGTTTATCCAACCATTTGCATTCCATAGGATGAAAAACGCCATCAATTACCGTGCACCTCTAGCTATATAGGCTATTGCGAAATCTTACATTTTAATTGACTTAATCTCGGCAAAATTTCTAACCGCGAATCTTTACGCTCAATAGGCATCTGATTTCGCACTCAAGATATCGATACTTACCGAATGTGTTAATTAACAAGAAGTCTTTATATCCATCCAAGTGGAATTTTTTACCGACACTTTGCTTTTTGTTAAAACAAAATTTATGGGTTTTCTGGTGCCTGTACTACCCAAGTACTTTAAGTAAAGTAGTTAACCAGGGTTGAAATGTTCGGTGGCATTCGCGCTTAGTTTGCGTTCTAGTTGCATGTTCCAGCTCAACCGGCCATGTAGGTCAAGCGAGAAATCGGCCGTCTAACCACCTTGCCTATCCGGGCTTGAATTATACGTAGAAACCCCAGAAATGTCAAATCATGCCCCAACCAATGAGCCAAAATTTCGCCTACCAAAGTCTTGAATTTTCCTTATCAGTGTGTGTATATATATATGAAAGTTTCAGTAGGGCTTTGGTGAAACTCTGTGCGAGATCGTGCACCTCGTCCCTTTTGAACTATAATTAAACAGAATAAATTTATAAAGCATCTATTCCTGCTAGGAGAATCCCATTCAGGTAAAATTGGCCATCTTTTACCCGTTTTGAGCTGAATTTACATCGGTATTTCGATCACTTACGACCAATGATATATCATCATATGACATCCATTTTATTTACCGTATATATCAAAACATTTAAATAACCATGTTTGATATCTACAAATCAGTGATGGGATGGACCTTTTGTGGTAATACGGCTTTTCCGAACCAAAACTCTATCAAATACCACGAATGTATGTGGAACCGTCTATCTGCTGAATATCGCGGGTTTCTTCAACGCTGATCACTAAATACACGCGCAAACACACCCATAATTTACGTCAGCTGCCCATACGCTTGTATACTCGGGTGCTTATCTTTCAGAAATTCCGCCTAGGCCACCTATATATACTTAAGTATTTAAACAAAGAGATGCTATCGATACTCGACATTCAACTCCTCGATCGCGACAGCGCAGTCGTTTAAGCGTTATACGTATATCTGCGAATTGTCTCCGCCTTCACAACTTGGAAAATTCATAAGCTATTTTACGTATCAATATATCGCAACTTATGGAAACGCCAGGTATATCAGGCGACGGCTCTAAGAGCGAAACAGAAGATTATGATAATACCGGTGGTTTACCAGAAGACTTCGATCCCTCCGAAATAGATCTAGTACTCCATACCGAGCTCGAGGCCGAGATGCTTTCAAATGAGAACGCTCCTCCATCACCACGGATCACGCAGACTCCCGGAGTTGTACCAAGACTGGAAATTCCACACCCTGTATACACTCTCCAAGAAATTTCAATTTTCACCAATCAACATAGACAACATTCGTTACCAATACACATGCCATATCATTTATTCACAGGAGCCACCTATATTCTCAAAGAAATCGAATCTCATATCGCATACGAAGTTAGCACTTGCATACTATCGAGAGAATTCCCACTACCCTGGTCGAGAGTAGCCGAAGCGTTAACCGCAGAGTTTGCAAAGCCTGAAAATACGTCACTTTGGGCAAGTTTGAAAGACCCACCAAGAGGAGAAGCAGCCAGAAGAGAAGCGCTTGCGAGGAGCATAGAGGGTGCAATACCGCTGAGTCGCCCTTCGATAAATGTCTACAGAGAATATCCGGAGAATTTCCGATGGGCGAATGCTTTGGTGAATGTTCTCGTTGAAATGGGCATTATTCCACAGAATTGGGCGGTTACCCAGTCTTTCAAATGGACGTTAGTTGCAAAAACCGGACGCAGCTTTAGCGATTGTAGTGGGACTATGGTGGATTTAAAAGAATGGAGGACGACGATTTTAGCATTTTTGAAGAAGCTCAGGGTTGGACAAAAGTATCATTGTCAAAAAGAGGCTTTTCTAGATGTGGTGATCGCTGCGGAGAAATATTTTATGATAGATTTGGAATTTCCTGAAGCTCATTCCTGTGACTTGCTTCTGAATTCTAATAGAGTAATAGGCTGTGGAAATTTCTCGCTGTGACAGAAAGATTTCCAGTGTACAAGTTAATATCGAATGACTCAATAATATCACCGTTTCGAGATCCTTATTACAATAACCAAATTATACAAAACAATATACCTTGTGTCTTTTCCCAATTAGATACTGAGACATCTCCGTTTGGACACGCTGAGCCACACATCTCCACCGCACCGCCACAAGCTGCAGCACCGACGAGGTTCGGAACTATTAACAGAAATTCGTTATAAAGGGCGGGGTGATTTAAATTTCTTTATCTGCAGAGGTTGGAATAAGATATCCAAAATTGTTTCTCATTTCTTTTTTATCTCATACCCCTCAATTATCACTCTGTATAGTCGTTGAGCGACTGGTTATCATGTTCTCCCAGATATCAAAATCACTATCAAGCATCAAACCGAAGCGATCAAAATCCCAAAAACCTGAAGGATTCACAATCCTATTGACTCCCGAGATAGCGGAGCTAGTTCTACTAGAGATCCCCGCAGTCGAACTCCTAACAACATGCCGTCTTGTCTGCAGGACCTGGAGAGACTTAATCGATACCTCCTCTCCAAAGCTAAGATATTACTCCCTCTCCGGTTTAAATCTCCATGGCCAGCAAAATCCGAATGGTCAAATTCTTACGCCGCTGGCAATCGAAGTTCTATCCATCTTTTGGAAAAGACTGGCACGAAAAAGCATAACTTACACAAAACCAGAGCGAGAGCGCCGCCAACGTCGAGGTCTTACCAAACGTCTGCTGGGCACCCAGGTCGGGGAAAGTTCAGATGATGTTCCCATTTGGCGAGAGAATATGGTCATCTATCTATCCCTCCTCATATTCCCTTTTGCCGCTCCTGTTTATCTCACATGGACATTCGGCAGACGTACGATAAAGGAATGCCGTCTGAGGGTGAAGGAACGTCTGAAGTTGCAAAAGGTCCAAAGACTTGTCAATCAATTCCGGGGAATATTCGGGAAGGTCAAGATATTTTGGGATGAAGAGTTCCTTCATGAACCTTTACAAGTCGTAGCGACGACAAATTGGAAAGACACGTCTCCCTGGTGGCGTGAAAGGAATCCTAGATTTCGTATCTCTGACAATCCCGGTAAAATACCGGACACTATCCTCATCATTATGAAATACCTCGGACGAGCGGTTTACTCATTCGAGCCGAATCAAAGTGCTTACGGCCGCTTAGAGGCTGTGTTGACGGTTGATCTCCTTCGTGAGCTCAATAAGAAAGAAGTCCACCAAACCGAAGGGGGCATTCGGAAATATTTTCCTAGTACAACTGGTGATAGCATTTTCTTTGGTAGCGATGCTCCATTTGAGACCACTCTCCGCCATGGCTGTAACACCAGAGATTACTACGGGATGTGCAATATTGATATCTAAGATGTTTGGCGTAAAGCTTCTATTTGTTTCGTTTTAATGCAGAAAACTTTTATTTTTTGAGAATTCTAATGTTCGTACATTCATATTTCATTACATTATTGTTTCCTGCATCCGTCGACTATTTACACTTAATTAAGTACTTAGGAGAGGTAATAAAATATACAAGAATCATTCCGATAACTATAAATGTAACAACAGCTTCCACTCAATGCTGACGAAACAGTAGAAGAGGTTTTCTTAAATCCCTTCTGGGTCAATCTTGCAATTTGTGCTTGGATGTCTTGCAGATACTGCTTATCTTGACCGCTAGAAGCTGTTTGCATCACCTTCTTCCAACCATCTGCGCCTTGTAATTGCGAAAGCCGAATAGCTTCGAGAACATCACCAGGAACGTCAATAACGATAACCGGAACTCCAAGCTTCCCACCTAAGAAGTCGGAAATTTTACGGCGAGCATTTTCCATAACCGCAGGTCTATTCGGCTTCTTCGCTCCTTTCTTCTCACTTGGCCAAATGACGAAGGTATCCCCATCGTCAATGTAATTGTGGATATGACCATGGCCGTAGCCAGCAACGCCTGCACTAGCTGTAACCCCACCTTTGTGACGCATACTGGGCAAAAGATCTTGAGTGCTACTCAACCTCCGACCCTTCAGCGCCGCCTCACTCGCCTCTTTCTTTGTCATATCTCCGACTTCGGCGAGAATATGGTTAATAAGCGAAGTTATGAGCTGGTCTGTTTCTTCTCCGGTTTTGAGATTCCTCACTTTGACAATTTGCTGTGTTGCGATGTTGCTCTTGATGATGATTTGCCATCCGTATTGTTGGTCGGTATAAGACTTTGCGGTACCCATTGATATATCGTCGTCCAGCTCAGCTCTAATGTTGCTGGCCCAAAGTGATGAGGCTATGCGTACGCCGTGAGTCTTAAGATCTTCCGTACTCGACGCGTTGATAATAACATCGCACTACGTATGCCTGTTAGCACCAGAGGAATAATTTTAAGGGGAGTATACTGGATTAACTTACTCTTCGAGTGGACATCGCAGAGTCATCTTCGATGCCTTGAATCCTCCTCTTCTTCGCTTTGTTCCCTAGACTGCGTGAATGATGCTTCAATATTGCCCGACTGAGCGAATCAAAGCTGAGCTTGAACCCAACAGCATGGATCTTTCCAATATCCTCAGGTGTAGAAATAGGTCGGGATGAACGTATCAAATCATCATACCGCCCGCCACTGGCCAAAACTTGTCGGTTTGATACACCGTCGCTAGAACAGCTGAAAGCAATTCCACCCTGGTAATATTGATCATTATAAATACTTAGGGGCGTAAAATACGACTTTCTCTTCACGCCAAACTTCTTTAGGTAGTCGAACAACGTTCTCAGATGTTCGAAGGCCTTAGAGCAAAGGGCAAAGGTTTTGCAGGAGGATGTAATGCCTTTGAGTCTCTTATACCCCTTGTCAAAATCTTGTTCTCGCCAGTCGAAGCGTCGAAGTTCTGCAATCGATGCCGCGGAAATATTTACTTTTGCAGTCCTAAGATCTCGAATGATGCTGTCCCATTTTTGATCCGTGGTCCACAACTTGCTCAACTCTTTTAGCAAGGCTTTCCGCTCTGCTTGCTCAATGCCGCAAAAGTCGAGGATGAGCCTTAAAACGTCTGAGTGATTGATATTAAATCCCATTTTTGCATTTTTGAAGAACGCGAAGCTATCAATAATCTCATCGACAACTTTGATCGTTTCAGCTTCTTTGAGCTCGAAATCTCGGCTTGATTTCGACATGATGTCAAAGACGACCTCTCCATGGGTGCTGGGTTGTCCGAAACCATGGGCGTTCTCGCGGAAAACGATTCCGAATGAATAGCTTTTGGGGTAGCCCTGTTCTTGTATAGCTAGAAGCCTCGCATGGGGCAAAACTTGGTCGTAACGGAGCTGAACCAAATCGCCTCGCTCATTCATTAACCTCGAAGCATCCTTTTCCTGGTAGTATTGAGAATCGGGGACCAGGAAGTTCTTGGTAACTTCCACGGCGCCATGTCTTTTGAAAACTTCAAGGAGCTGATCTTTCACGTGCATATCCACCACCAACTGCTCGACTGAAGTCCCACTCTTTCCAGGTTTGTTATCGAAGAAGGGGTCGTTAGCTGGCTTGTGAGCCTCCGAGAACAACTTCCGTAATATTACAGCCTTTCTGGTTTCCTTGGTGTTTGGATCGTCAAGACTGTCAATAACTTTGTTGAAATTATCATCATTTATTCGAAGAGGAATGGAATGGTTCGTTAACAAATCAGCCGCATCAGGTCTCTCCGAGGGTTTTCGGTGAAGCAGTTTGCGAATTATATTGCATTCGTCTGCCTTGTCTTCTGGATTCAAGCAACTAGGTATCTTGATTTCTTCGCTCTTCAATCCAGTAATATACTCCTGCAGCTCAAAACTAGTACCTGCAGGCTTACTGCACATCTCGAAGAATATGATACCCAACGAGTACATGTCAACCTTTGTCGTGTAGTGTCCCTTAGCTTGCAAGACTTCTGGGGCCATGTAAAGCCGGGTGCCGATTTGAGTTGTCAAGACACTTTCATTACCATCTTCAGATTTGTGAATTAGTGTTTGAGCATTTGCGTGGGATGATTTTGGACGGTGATATCCGACACTTGCCGCAAGACCGAAATCACCAATTCTTGGCATATTGGTCTGGCTCAAAAAGACGTTTTCTGGTTTGAGATCTCGATGGATGATGCCCTTTTTGTGAATATAATCCAGTCCATCGAGAATTTGACGAAGAAACTGCCAATAGTCGTCAGGCCGTAGGTACAGATCCTTATCTATAGCATCTCTAAGCGTCTGTTTGTCGCAGTACTCCATTTGAATATATAGAATCATTGGAACTTGATGACGCTGTTCCGAAGATCTAATCTTCTCAAGACCGAGGCTGCTGTCTTCATCGCCAGATTCAATCTCATCAGGTTTATTCCCAGTTTGCATGCGACCTGTCTCGCGAACCTCGATTCCGTTGTTTTTATGATCAGTATTTTCACTTTCACTCTCATCATCACTCTCAGCAAAAAGGTGAGTCGCTCCATTCTTAGCCCCTCCACCGTTTGCCCGAGTTTCCTTCCGCTGAATACCATCGTCTCCTGCATCAAAGCGACTGCTGTCATCACTCGCATCTTCATCACTGTCGCTTTCGAAGACTGCTTTATTGCGATAATCACTTCCGTCCGAAGAATATCCAAATTCAATACCTCCTGCATCCCTCAAGCTGATATAGTCCAAATGAGATCGCGAGCCTTCTTCTAGAGTGCTTGTCCCTGTATCGTCCAGACTGTAGCCCTCTTCGCTACTTTCTACTCCTTGGAAGCCAGACCTATCACTCTGCTCCATCCAGGTGGAATAGTAACGGACGACATTTGGATGATTCAATTGCGAAAGGAGCAAGACTTCTTTCAATACAAGGTCTAATGTATTTGAAGAGGTTTCGAGTACCTTTTTGATAGCGTAGAAATGACCATCAAACTTGTTTCGTGCTTTCACAACTTCGCCAAACCCTCCACGCCCAAGCCTTTGGATTTCATCCCATTCTTGGGCATAACGTCCCAAGGGTGCTGCTGGTGCTCCGCCAGAACCGCGTCGCCGCCTCATAGGTGACATTGCTGTGGGGGCTGTTTCCGAGTCTGTGAGTTCGTCGTCGTAGAGGTCATCACCTTGACGGAGAAACTCCATTGGAACCAGGTCGAAAGCGCTCAGTCTTTTGTTCTGATCTTTGATAAACATCTTGCCCAAGAAGGCTTTTAGTGCTGTGGAAATTCTTTCCTTGCTCAGGGCGATTTGAGGTGATATGTGTTTGTAACAGATGTCAAGACCATAAAGCATCTGCATCATCAAGACACCCAAGTCCCAGATGTCTGTTTTTTTGGTCGGGACGCTGGAAGATGCCAATTCGGGGGCAGTCCAAAAGTTTCTCTCGCTCTGAAGTGTGTCTTCAACACCATCTTCATAGTTCTGCAGGGCGTGGAGACGGTATGAAATGCCGGGATCTGCGAATTTGGCAATGGTATTCCCACCAACGGAAGGACGAAACAGGAGAACGTTTCGAGGGTGGATTTTACGGTGGACTATACCCGCTTGGTGAAGATCTCGCAGACCGTCAAGGAGTTGAAGAACATACGTTCGAACGATCGAGGTCGAAAGTCTGCCCACGCTCTCAAGTAAATCTTCGAGAGAGCCTTTATTGGCAAACTCCATTAGAATGTCGATCCGAAATCTTCGCTGTTCGACCTCAGAGAACCTATCGATGGGTAATTCTGCTATGTTCAATGCGAAAACCTCGACGATACTATGGTGGCGCTGGTTTTCTTCTGAAGGTATAAGTTTTGCTAGATCGGTCTCGAGTTTCGTCAACAACTGGGTTCCCTCTGTTGAACTCGGGTGGGGATTCGTCCACTCCACTTCTTTTAACGCCAAAGCTACATCGAAATCTTGAGCAACTTCAAATATTGGGCGGACTGTGTATAGGCTAGTGCTTCTATTCTTTTGTAGCAAAACCATGCCCCCGACTTTGCGAAATCTGCCCGGCTTCCCTGTTTCATCTTTGACGATCAGTCTTTCAGAAAAGATACGACAGTGATCATCGGTTTCTTCTGTTTCCAAGTCGTCATCGAGAGGATGTGAGATTTGGAGTTCCAGCCTCCTCTTTTGCTGAGCCTGGTTGAAAGCTTTTTTAGTCTTTTGGCGTTCAGCTTCTGCTTGGCGTTCGGTTTCCTCTTTTCTTTTCTTCTCTGCTTTGGCTTCTTCTTCAGCTAGTCTTTTCCTCTCGGCTTCTTCTTTCAATGCTCTTTCTTCGAAAAGAGCCGGCTTTTGGGCGTCGGCATCCTTTGCATTGCCCCTTTCATTGAGGTACTGTAAGACTTCTTCGATAATTACAGACATCATCTCAGTGCCCATGCACGAGGCTGCCGCTTTGTCGATGACATTCTTTATTGCTTTCTTGTGTTCTGGTCTCAATCCAAGGGCATTGGAAAGTTCAATTTTAGGAGATACCTTCGGATATACAGATGGAAATTCAACGTTGAGAGTTACTCCGATTTCACTATCTGATTCAGCCTTTAAATGAAGCTTGAAGGAGTGAACCGTTTTGGCCTATACAATATTCCAACTTCAGCTGAACATACGTTGTTTTCAATCTGATCTCGATGATTACACTTACGGTCCACGCACCGGCAGCTTTTTCAACATGCTCGAACTCGTTCGCATAAATAGCTTGAATAGATTCGACTTCATCTCGTTGGATATCTTCATAATCTGTAACCCCTCCTGCAGGTCCAGGAGGGTTCACAGCAGCAGTAACATTCTGAATGGTTTTTGTTCCTTGATTCTGCGCATTGCCTTTGGCGTTGTTCTTCTTCTGATTCTTTGGCGGCATTTTGAACGGTTAAAGAACAATTACAGTGTTGTCTTGGTTGCTTGAAGGGTTGCCAAAAGGGCTTCGATGCCAACCGTTCGCAGTCTGCAGCTAGAAGCTGCAGGTTCAAGGTCTAGTTACAGCGGAACCCATAACGCCGGGTGTATAAAGAAAGAGTGACTTGGGATAGTTCTGGATTCAAATAACGATGTGGCTTCGTAAATGGATGGATGGTGTAGATGTCAGCGTGAGCCTGGGGTTTGCGACTGGTTTGGTCTCGCTGTGGACTGGTTCGATTTCTGGACCAACAGCTTGAGTTGGTCTCGCTAGGGCCTTAGTTGAGTCACGCTTTGGGCGTGCCGAGACTGGCTTTGGGCTTCAACACATTCGATATACGAAATCCAACACGACACTGCATGATGTATTTCGGGAATTCGGACTCGGGAGATGTCGAACAGCTCGGGCCGAATACTCGAGGACTTGATATTTGATTCTCGCCCTTTCCATTTTTTCCCAAAGGGTGCCGGCCTTTGCGTTTCGAAAATTGGCTCCCTGTTGCTTTTCACTCAAGATTCCCGTTAAAAATAGCACAAGCATACTTCAAGGGTTTTTAGAAATGCATGCTTTAAACGCACATTCGTAATCCACGGCACAAAACTCTGCAGCTACCATTTCTACCCCTGTTGTTGAGCTCGTGATTGTTTGAGGATGGATGTATAGCAATCTTTTAATGCACGCAGCACCCAGGATCACTTTACCAATGGATACGAAATTTCATCACGAAAGGCTAACTCCGCTAAGTTCAAATCTAGGAACTTTCGGTGCTAGTTTAGATCGAAGTCAATAAGTCTCGTCGCCTCCGTTTTCTTAAAATTCTTCGACCGATTGCATAATACTGATGTGGTAGCCTAATCCTCATTGAATATCGAAAGTTCCTGGTATTGCAAACTGGTAACCTGTTGGTATACCGATACTCCGAACAAATATGCTGCATACGCATCTAATTGATTTGGGAACAGTTGTTGGCCATATGATCCATGAAAATATAGAAGGAAACTGATTTACGGCTGAAGAGCTATTAGTAATATCAGTGCAGTGATAATAGTACTATTGCCGCCATGCATGGGTTGTTTCAGGGTGATAAGAAAAAAACATTTTTTATCATCATTGCCTAGATGGATGCCGATATTTTAATATTGGATCTTCTCACTACCATTTGATATTTGAAGATTTTCAACCGATGTCTATCTGTCATTATTAACCAAAGCTGCGGAACCTACTAGTATTGTTTCCTGCGTGGCTTGATCAATTGATCGACGATCCATTGATCTCGGAAATGTATACTGAATTCCTATTGCTTTGAGGTTGAGATACGGTCACGGTATTGGAAGTTCCATTCGTCACGAAAATGTGGGGTGACAATTCATAAACAATGTACTAGCGCGTAACTGAACTAGAAAAACTCGTCATGATGCTACCTAAAAGGTTAGGTGTGGAGGGAATACCTCCATTACTTCCGATGGCTTCGGTCTACGCCTGCTCGGGACAAATAAGTCGCTAACGAAATCTGGGGGTGTGGGAGAGAAAAAAAAGCATTTGAGAACATCACATTTGTGAAAAATGCAAGGTTGATGAGGTGTGATGTCTAAAACTCCTTCTTGGCAAGGGCTTTTGGTGCAAATGGGGGATGCAGTGGAACCCCTCGCATTAGGAGTGATTGGTTTGGTATGGACCGGATAACTTGGATCCAGCTCGGTCCAGCTGGTTGGGGAATGGTATGGCGAGAAGTTAGGCACTGCGGATAAAGCAAAGAGCAGCAAAAGGACCAAGAGGGAGGCATCAAAAAGCGAAGGGCTCCCGGCGAGAAACAGTGGAAAGTGAAGAATTTCAACGGAATAATAGACCCAGCATCAGCCTTTCGATTCTACATATCTAACCTTGAAATAAGTTAAAAAAAATTAGGCCAAGGAAGAGAGGACGTGATAGAAATACATCCCATCTATTCGAATAACCAATCAACTATCAGTCAGATCGATATCAACGAACGAGGTCGTGAGATGCCGCAATAAATGGGAATGAACGGGTGAGGCAAGCTAAACTCGAATGCCGCAGGACACAGCAGGACGCTTTTTTGGATATATCGGCTCTGGGAACGAGGCAGAGAACGGATACTCTTATAATTTTAATCATAATACCTGCGTGTACAGCAGCTACGGTGGTTCCAGCTGGTCTAGCAACTACCAATCCAGCTCTTCCTGGTACGGTGTGAATTACGGTTCAGAGTGTCAGAATAATTACGAGCAAAGGGGTTCCTCGGGGATCTCTATTCAGTTGGACATCTCGGCATTTCTCGAAGTTCTCTGGCCCGAGCTGATGGCCCCACAGCAACCACAACAACAACACTGCGATGAGCAGCCGCGAAAATCAAAACAACAACACGAGAAATCAAAACAATCGGCTCCCCCCTGTGATAGCCTCGCGGCTTCTCATCTGCCAGCCATCCCCCACCAATACCACCCTTTTCCCTCTTCAACCACAACAACAACCGTCTTGTCTTCCCCGTATGATAGCGAATCACCTGCTGAATCCTCTACGTCTCAATTGACTTCTCCTCCACTTACGAATTCACCCCCATTGGAATATCAGAAAATTGACAATTACTATCTTGAGGAAGAAGACTTGGTATTCGGTGACGAAAGTCCACTTCGTGACAATTTCTTACCCGAAGACGCTCCTCGAAAGGGAGATACTTTCACCAATATGCTGGCCTGGCTTAGAGGTGATCAACAGCCGGGTGAAGAGGAGGAAGTAGACCAAGATTTGATAATCCCAGATCATGAGCAACCTGAAGAACCTGGTACGTCCACTCTGATAAATAATATTTGAGTTCGTATTTCTAACCATTGTGCGGAATAGAAACACCTGGACCCGCAGCTTTTGCTTTCAATGCTTTCCGTACTGGATTGTTCGGAACCCCTAAGCCTGACCTTGAAGTCCGTGAGCACGAGCGCCGTCCGAGATACGGAAGGGAGGTCTTGAGTGATGAGGATGTGTTTACCAGTTCAAGAAAGCGACCGGAGAGTAGGAGCCCAGGTCGCTTCAAGACTTTCGAAGATGTTGTTACTCCTCCAAGGAGAAATCCGCAAAGCATATTGGTCACTCCCGGAAACACCCTTAGCAAGAAGAAAACTGTATCTTTCGGACCCGATCAATTCCATGAGGACACTATCTCATATGAAGCGCGAACCGGCCGTGTTAGATCTGGCCTTCCCGCTCAATACCCAGGGAAATTTCCTAGCCCATGGACACCAAAAATTACGAACGATTTCCCCAAGAGAAGGGGAAAGGATTCTCGTACCGAAGAAATCGAGATCTTCGAAGACCAGAATAAGCCTCTGCGTCCAATCCAGAAATCCAAATCAAAGGGTGAAAAAGAGGCAATTCTTGCCTCTAGAACAAGAGAAGACCCGAAATCCGTTGACGACCAAATCCAAGCCCTTCGAGAGAACACAGCCCGAATCAATGACATGATCGAAGAAGCTAGCGAGGAAAACACTCATGAAGGAGATGTTACCGTCAACCTCGATGAACCTCGATCCAGGTCAGGGGTCTACTGGAAAGAACGCTACTCTAGTGACCTCGGCCAGGCCGAGAAGAAAGTCGAATTTTACAAGGCTCGAAAAGATACATCGGTGGAATTCGCCTCTAGAAAGGACGAGCAAGCTGCTCATCTTGCCACGCGGCTGAAGGAAGAAATAGAACTTCGAAGGAAGATGCAAGCCGAAATCGATAAGTGGCAAAAACTTGCCATGGAATCTCGTCCCGATCCCTCTACAACTGTGAACGCTCCACTTACTGAAACATACCAACAAAAGACCATTGAACGCCTCCGACGAGAAACCTCAGAATACCGAGAAATCATTCGTCAGAAAGAAGTGGAAATGAACGATCATGAATACCAACTTGACCGTCAGCGAAGCGAAATCGATCGTCAAGCTCGCCGCATCAAAGAACTCGAAACCGCTCTCAAAGCAAAGAAGGAAGCCGCTGATGAAGTCTCAATCTACAACAACAATGCCGAATCCGAAATCCGAAATCTGAAACGCGAACTCCGTAAGGCAGAGGGCGCTGCTGCCGGGAAAGATCTCATCAATGCTAAATACGAAAGCGCCCAACGTGAGGTTGAAAGGCTTAGACAGCAGATATCTCTTGTGAAGGAAGAAAATATACGTCTCAAGATTCAGCAAAAATCCACTAATCCGCTCGCGGATATGGATGAAGGCCCCGCCATGTCACACGCAGATTCTCACCTCAAAACTCAACCGCCTCCTAAGTCTAAACCGGAACCAGAACAAGATATCTGGCAGTCCCTTTCTGCCGCTAATGCTCCCAAGGATAAACCACGAAACCGTAGTCCAAAGGTCACCGAACACTCTGCATTCCCTAGTCTCAACCTTGTCGATTCAAAGCTAGAACTTGGCGGTATCTTCTCAAAGAACCCAGGCCTCTCATTCCCTCACACAACGGACAGAATCCCAACTATTGAAGAATATCTCAAACAAGAAGACTCTGACTCGACTCTCTCTGGGCATCCGATGCCTTCTCCAATTCTCAAACCACTTTCGATAATGGAACCCATCACAAAAGCTACTCCCAACACGCGCAAAGCCGTTGTTTCTACGACTGTCATGTCTGAAAAAGAGATTATGCAGCAGCTTGAGAATACTGATATTTCACTCCCACCTATTTCACCAACAGTCGCCTCAATGTCCGACACCGACCTCGACAAGCTGAAAATGGTCTCCAAACCCCTTCCCCGCATGAGTAAGGAAGATCTTGTAAAGAGTCTGAACCTTGGGGCCGCCAAACCAAATGAACCCTTACAATTTGATGCCCTTAAAACCTGTCCTCTACCTGAAATTGGAACGAAATACGACACCGACGAAGAAAAGTTCACACTCCGAAGATCAACAACCAGCCCGATGCCTAAATACTTCAACTTTGAAAAAACACCGACTTCCCGCAGGGGCAGCTTTGCCAGCATGCGAAGTTTTGTTAGTAACAAATCTCTTAAGAAGACTGGAATGGATCTTTCCGATGCTATTTCTCTCAAAACTTCTGCTGCAGTTGCTGCTCCTGTTGTTGCCACTGGTGTTGGGATCACCACAAAGACGAGTCCTAGTTCCGACACCGATGCCAAAAGGAAGCTTGCAGCTACCAAAATGGCAGAGATGAAGGCGAGAATGAAGGCCGCCAAGAAGGAAGGTAAGGCTTGAGATCTTTAGTGCGTGCCCTCTTTCGACCGCCCTTCATCATTATGCGTTTCTTCTCTTGTTTTCGAAGTGAAATGTTTTTATTTACTTTCTTGCAAAAAAGTAAAACCTTACTTTACCTTTTTTTTTAACCTTTTGAAGCGACTAGCGTTTGTTAATAATATTTCCCCCACGATTCTTACTATTTTACACTGGGCGAAAGGCAAATGGCGTTTTTTGGAGTAATATCTGCCGAGATATCCTCTTGTGTTTTCTTTGATGTTTTAACGAATTGCTTTTTACTGGCGATTTTATTTTTTCGTTTTTACCTGGGCCTTTTTACCTTTTAACCCATTTGAGACGCTATTACCTGTCAATGTTTTGTGATCCAAGTACATAGGACATGACTGATTGAATGAATGACACATTTATATTCAATTACAAACAATTTCTCTCATTGCTTACTAAGTAGTTTGGGGAGTGCGTGAAGATGCTTAATACTTTCGGTAATTTCTCTGTAATCGCTCTATCTTATTTCGAACGTTACCAAATTCTGAATTAATTTTGCTCCATAGCTCATGAGGGTTTTGTAAGTATTTTCTTTATGGTACCGTTTTTTGAGTAGAAGATAGGGCTTTGAGGATCAAAGAATGTTCTATCATAGATTCTAGAGAAAAATCCTGGCAAGTCTGAGTATTGCAGGATGGCGGCGATCGAGACCAAAACAGTTAGCCAGTTGATGGTATTATAAGCGGATATCGATCCATCTATCTAAAGACCCTTTTCATTTTAAAGGTCTTCTAACTAATAATTTACCTGACATGGCCGGAACTTCGAGATGTGGAATCTCCACAAAGTGAAAAGAAGAATTAACTTGTAATATATAGACTGAAAATCGTACTCCATAAGGAATGCTATGGTGTATGTATACCTCAAGCCCTAGGCTAGGACCTCTAACCGATTTCCTCCCGAAGAACAAAAGAAATAAAACTATATATTGAGAGATAGAATGATAAAATGCCCATAAAAGAGAAGAGATAGACAACCTATGAGACAGGTTTATATGCAGGCAATCTGATTACCATGCTACATATCAAACGGCTCTCAATCGAATCATATATTACACAATAATCTCTCCTACACCATCTTCTCACCATGGCGTACGTATTATGCTAAACTTCCCAACTTCCCCGTCTCCACTATGCCATCATCTGCATCAACGAACTCTGCGCATACGCCATAGGTTTGATATTCGGATGTGGCACCGCCTCAAATGTAACAAAATCCAACTTGTAATCCTCCCCAACGTTGATATAAGCACCTTTATTCCCCGTCGAATCGCAATAATTCGGCGCCGAAAAGACGGTAATACACCTCCCGTCGTGTTCTTGCTCGTATCCACCCATTCGAACCTCATGACTCCGAATAACCGCCGTCAATCCGTTTCTCTCACAGAATCGTTTTGTAACGTCCGGTCCGAACTGTAAGCCTACCCCACGCTTCGACGGTCCGCGGCCGGGTTCAGTTTGTGGATCTGTCCACAGCATTTCCATCATGAGACCTTCGTTACCCGGTTGGCGTTGGGAGTGGCGGTCGAGTTTGCGGATGTCGTCAAGGGTGTACTTGTCGTCTGAGAATAGACCGCCGTGGAGGACTAGGTATTTGGAGCCGATGAGGTGGGCGAGCGGGAGAGCCGAGAAGGCTTCTGAGAAGAGTTTGTAGACTCGTTCTGTGTATTTTGCTTTACATTCGCCTATCCGTGCCACATGTCATTAATTTTTGTTTCGAAAGGAGGCTACAATTGGAAAACGGAACTGACCTTCGAATCCGTAAACCTTGTTCATCTGGTCTGCTTCGTGGTTTCCTCGGTTTACGAAGAATCCGCTGGGATATAACCATTTGTATGCAAAAAGGAGGAGTGCAATCTCCGTTGACCAGCTACCTCTATCCACGAAATCGCCATTGAACAAGTATGCGTGCTTTTCACTTGGATAACCGTTCTTGTCGAAAATGTTGAGAAGGTCAAAGTATTGTCCGTGAGTATCGCCGCATATTGTGAGTTTGTTACCCTTTTCGACAGTGATGTCCGGCATGGTGTTTTCGGCACAAAAGATGTCTTTGCATTTGAGAATTATCCTGAAAACGTATTTTTTGTGCAGTTTCTTGCCATCTTTGAAGCGTTGGATCATGTCTTTAACGAAATCTAGGGTCATCTCTTCGCCTAGTACTGCGCCGTCATAGGAGTCTTCGATTTCTGTTTATGGACCATTAAAACATTAGATGGTGTGCGTGTGTTCTAGCGCTGAAAATCCTGAGCTTACGAATGCCATCCACGTCCAGTCCTTCTGCTGCAGACGGCGGGTCTCCCACTTCGATAGCTTTGAGAAACTCCGCCTTTTGCACCATCCTCTCGCATTCCAGCAATTTTAACCGAGCATCCTTGTCCGTCGGTGCTATTGAACCCCATGAGTCGTTAGAACCGAAAAATCCGGATTGATATATTTGATATATTTCGGAAGGAAACCGAACGAACCCAGTTTTACCACAGTTTTGAAATCCTTCAATGCCTCTTTCGGTTTTAATATCGCGGTATTGGCCAATGCTCTTCGATAATACGCCTAATAGTCGGCCGTTTTAGTATTCTTCTAAGAGGTTATTCGACGTGAGGTGGCAGGTGTGAGAATTAGAGCACCTTTACGAAATTCGGATCGACTTCAAGAGCCTTTGTCGCATCGGAAATCGCGTAGCCATAGGCTTCGGTTTTGATATATGCCTAAGATTCTCAAGTAGTAGGTTAGTCGTGGAAAACAAAGACGGATTGCAACTGGGGGTTCAAGGTGTACTCGGGGTGAAGGTGGGGGAGGGGCAAGAACGAAACGAACCTGAGCTCGATTGGAAAAGTATGCTGGAACGGTAGGATCTAATTCGATAGCTTTAGAGTATAGATCGATAGCTTCGTTCCAATCCTTTTTGGCGAATGCAGCATTGCCCTTATCCTTCAGAGCCGCGGCGTCCGCTTTCGTGGAAGCCATATCGTTTTCCTTTGTGTGAGCCGGCTTCGCCGTGGAGTTGAAAAACCACTGCAGTATAGTGAATGTTTCGTCCTTTCTGACGAAAGATCGCTCGGAGAATGGGGAAAGATAGCGTACAACGATGCAAATGATGAATATCGCCACTGATAGTGCCGATGGGTAGTAGAAAGGTTAAAAGTTGTATAGATGTGGGGAGTGGAAGGATACAAAGGTTGGGTTTGGTGTTTTGTTTTATCAGACGAGCACATCCTTTCTTCGCCTTTGCCCGCGTCGGACGACGGCCAGGGTCCCCACCCCCACGTGTAGTGCGTCCTCCCTGGGAATTATCCCTGCGCACCCTGTGCGACAAAGGCCAAAAAGACAATCGCTGCTAGTTTTTTGGTCTGAATACACTCGTTGGTTTGGGCTTTTGAATATTTCTGTAATTTTAAATTTTAGAGTGCGATAGTACAGCTGGGCTTGGCATCTTAGTTACCGGGACGCATGTATTCCCGTGCAGAGAAGAAGACTATATATTGAAGAGACGGTACGATACAGGAGACAATGACAGTTCGTGTATTTCAACCTCCTAAAGCGCCTTTAGAAACCAAGTATTACAAATGTGAGAGCAAAGTAGGTCATGGTGTGATAAGAGAGGAATTGTAGAGCTGATGGGTGAATAAAAGGATAATATCTGGAGAAAAAAAAAAAAAAAAAAAAAAGGGAACCCCATAAGGCATGCACGCTAATAAACTCATGAAGCAGAAAAAGACAACCGTTGATCTTGAAGGGCGATAAAAAGTAAAAAAGGGTCTAACCCAGAGGCCACGGCCTGCTCGGATAGAACAGAAGACAGAAAGAAAACGACGAGATCGGAATAATATCGACCCTTTTTTTTAAAAAAAAAAAAAAAATCAGGGCATATGCTCATATATGCGTAGAATTATTCCTTTATGTCGGTCGTGGAGTGGCGGTTCGGGAGCTGTCCTCAACGTTGAGTCCAAGGACCTTCCTGTTGGGAGTAGCCGCAATCCTTCGAGCGTCTTCTTCCGTCTTGTCGTCCTCGTCCTCTTCAACATCGTCATCTTCGGTATCGTCCTCACCAGCATCGTCATCCTCATCTGTAGAAAACAAATGTGTTAGAACATATTTTTGATAGATACGTGACAATGGGTGGTATTTACCATATGTCATCTCGGCATCGCTTCCACCAAAAGACCCCTCGTCACTGCCACCAAAGGATTCGGCACCAGAGTCGTACCAAAAGTCATCGGAAGCCTCGTCTTTCGGTGGGGGTTTGATCTCGGCGGAAACCGGCATGATAAAATCTTCAGGGATATCCTTCTTCGAGGCCTCGACATTTTCTAAATTCACCATCGTTAGCATTAACTAAGGTTAAGAAAGGAGATATGGGATACCTACCGCGAACTCGTTTTTTATATCCTTCTGGATCTTTTCTCAACATTACTCCGGCGTCTACATTGGCCGCCGAGGAGACTTCGGCATCATCTAACAAGCTGAGAATGGAGATGAGGACTGATTCGACATTTTGGACTGGCGACCAACGTTCCTAACAAAGAAAATATCAGCACAGCGTCTCTACAATTAATCGCAGCCAGAAATCTTCATACGCTAGCGAGTTCTCCAGACATCTCATCTTCACCAGGAGGGTGAAGGATAGAGATACAAAGCTTGCCATCGGGGTAGATGTTTGGATGCCACAAAGGACGAAGGAAACGGAACTCTGGAGGAGAATATGGGTAGTTCTTTGGGAACTTCAATTCGGCCTATGACGAGGGCGTTAGAATTCGGGTAACTTAGGATCGTGTGTGTTGACGTTTTCGGTGCTCGCCTTGAAGTAACCACCATCGTAGAGAGAGGTGGGGTTGACAACAATGATTGCAACGTCCCACATGAAGAGATCATCTCCTTTGCCCAGCTATATTAAATAGAAACCACGATGGAACATTAGCACTAGGTCTGCGATGTGAAGATCGCCTCCCTGGAGGCGCGATTGGTGATGTATCATTCTTTGATTGGTTTTGTCGTACCTGGACATTCAACCAAGGGATCTCCCCTGGTTTGGAGAGTTTTTTGAACTCGTTCATAAGGATTCGTTCCGCCATGTTTGTGGCAGGCTAGCTTGCGTGCTAGGGGCTTATATAGGTGTTCTTCGTCTGAGTTAATTGGATAGGCCAGGGGTGTGGTGAACGATTGGGCTTTCGCGGGGTACACGAGCGGCCAAACGAGGCTGGTTGGTGATGAGATAAAGTGATGATGAAATGAAAGATAGAGTTGAAAGCTTGGTACGAGTGAGAGTATTGACTGACGTCCTCTCTTTGAGATTGCAACGGGTAAGAAAGAGCTTCAAGGTTAGGGAAGGGATGGGAGGTGGCTGGAAGGAGAGAGATGTGAGGAGAAGAAAGAGGACGGATGATGAGCGGAGTGGAGAAAGAGAGAAAAGGCGAGGTTTCGGTTCGGGGATGCCAACAATGAATAAGACGAAACAATAGTGATATGATTGATTTGATATCGAGAGAAATGAGTCTAAGCGAAGACCAAATGAACCCTGCCTTCTTCCCCGTAGTAATCACTCCGAACCCTAGTCTGGGGCCTCCCAAATCCTTCGTTCTTTTGATAACTTGAGTCGAAGAAGTGTGTGATAGACCAATATTGCAATTTGTGATTTCAGCTGTCTTTCTTTAGTATTCTTCTGCTTCCTATCCTTCTCCTTCGTTTTTCTTCTCGTGGGAACCAAAGAATTGAAGTATATTTTTTCTAAAAACGGACGCCCGAGAGAGAGAGAGATGGAGAAAGAAGGAAGGGAAGGGTGGGAAGAATGATGCGCGGATATGGTACGGACTTTCGTTCCCCAATGTTGTCAAGGCTCACGAGGGCAGAAAGGACGGCCACAAAGGACGGGCACGATCCGGAAGCGTGGGACTCGGGCTTGCAAGCTTTTGGTTTGTGCACGCAAACAACCTGACGAGCCCGTGTGGTTTGCCGGTCACCTCAGTCCGTCACTCAGCCAGCCAGTCGTCCGGTCAAAATACAAAGGCTCTAAATTGTATAAAATAATACTTAGTTATGCAAGTCAGTCCGTTTTGTGATTTTGAAGGGATTTTGGGGAGGGACGTGGGACCGGTTGACCATTACGAATCAATCTCGTAATACGGTACGCCAATATCACTAATAACAAGTCTGTTCGGGGACGGGACCGGACCTTACTAGCTCGAGCTAGCTCGGTGCCGAACCAAGTAGCTAGATGGGAATAGTTCCATGTTCAGTCCATCGCGCATCTCGAGGCTGGAACGAAGAGTAGCCCCTACCTTGCATAAAATAAGTATATTATATCCCAGGCACTTAAC
Organism: Arthrobotrys entomopaga; assembly: GCA_012184315.1. Lineage (NCBI taxonomy): Eukaryota > Fungi > Ascomycota > Orbiliomycetes > Orbiliales > Orbiliaceae > Arthrobotrys > Arthrobotrys entomopaga. Next base: position 20,721 of record LDDX01000223.1, read on the forward strand.
TACTTGAGTATTTAAGTACCTGATATTCGAGTGTATCGATCGATCCGTATGCGAGCGCACGATTTGGCCCGTCCGTTTCGTTATCATCGATTTGTAGATGAGGCGAAGTACTTTGTCGTCGTCCGTCGTCCGTCGTCCGCGGGACAGCTGGCATTAGATGTGGTTGCACAGTCTAACAAAGTAAGTACTTAAGTACTTGAGATGTAGTTGATTGATATTCGAATGTCGATGCGTTGCCGCGTCGTCATAAGTTAACCTTCGATGCAGGCCTGGCCCGCCGTCGACTCATCCTACTACTATTCTGTCCTCTTTCCTCGACCTGTGCTCTCTCTTCTATTCTCTTCCTCCTCTCTCTCTCTCTATCTCTTTCCCCCTTTTCAGCTTCACCATCTTTTCTCGCGTGAAAGCATTTCAAGTAGCCTTCCCAGCGTATTTCTTTTCTTACTCTGCTCCGTTGCATGATCCCGTCAGCCGTGTGGCTTCACTCTCCGTTCCCTCAACGTTACCCACCACCCCCACCACGCCTCCATCCGGGGTCCTTCCTCATGCACTTGTGAAAATTCTCCACATATCCACGAAACACTCCCGGATATCCCGATAACCACCCCCTCGTCTACGGCCCGGCATGGCCTTCTCATCATTCCGATCTTCCCGTTCGAGGGTCCCCGAAATCGCATGTCCGCTATGCACATACACGGCTGATGATCCTCAAATCATCCAACTACACTTCGAAGCCGTCCACGATGTACCTCGCCCCGTATCTCGTGCGACTGCCAACGTTGCCACCAGCTCCAAACCTGCAGCTCCAGCCCCACCTCCAAAACCCGAAAATCTCAGACGACAGGTAAAGTACAAGTTACCTCTCGTCGAAGAAGATCCGTACAATCCATTCAAATATCAAGTCCCGAACAATAACAGCCAAGAAGTCGTCGGTCATCCGGTTTATAGAGAGGAGCCGTCAGCTCGAATCTCTCACATGAGTTCTTCTAGTTCTGCCGCTCGCGCTACTCCACGTCCTGTTGCCCCTCCTCATTCCTTGAACTCATCGGAATCCGAAATCGAATATATCCCCTGCGAGTGGAAAGGATGCGGTGAGCCGGTTAGTTTGATGGAACTGGAGGAACATATTGCAATGCACGAAGAGATGATGGAAGGAATGGACGATCAAGACAACGACTACATCGATGACGAACACTTTGCAATAAACACACCTTCTGGACAAAGAGAAAGACAAGGGGAAGCCTTGATGGAAGCCTCGAGCAAGAAACGACACCATTCGAAGAAAGCAGGACCTAGTGATCGCCTGCGTAAGAAGATTGGCCAGATGGAGAGAAGGCTGGAGAGCGAAGCTCAATCTCAGGATGGCGAGCTGATATCGAAATTGGATTATGACGAAGATGAAGAAGATGGTGTTAAAATTCAAAGGATTATCGAGGGATTTGAAAGCAGCACTCTTAGTGATGATGATAACATGTCAACTAGTAAAGAATATGACATCATTAGTAAGGATGACATTACGGAGGACGACGAGAGGGAAGTCAGCTCCGAGTTGGGAAAATTGAGGGAGGAGACGAAAAAGGAGAAACATAACGGGCATCATCATCATCACCACAGCAGCAAGAAGCTCAAAAAACAAGGCCACGGCGGCTATGAATCTAAGGAACCTAGGCGAAACCCAAAGAGATCGACTGCATCTGTTGCCTCGGGCTGGGTCCACAAGCCTCAATTTGTAAGGTCTTTAAAGCTCAATCTGCTGGTGTGAAGCTAACCGTTATGTAGAAGAAATCAGAGCTTGGGCCGTACGCCAATGAGAATCGAATGCCTGATTGGTTAAAGGATGCACTCAAAGCTGGAGGTAAGGAAGTCATTGTTAAATACATTGGCGCTGATGGCAACCTTCATATTCGAAAGAGCTATGAAAATGAGACAGCACACTTGATTCCTGTCATCCAGCAACTCCTCAACCTCGATCCGAACGTCGCAAAGGCTTACCTCTGCAATCCTTGCGTCAAACATGTATTCAAAGAGCACCACGGTGCGAATGGATTTTGCGGATATCGTAACATCCAAATGATGGCATCTTACTGTCGTAAAAACCTCGTCCCCGGATGTGAGAGATTGTTCGAGGAGCGAATACCCACTGTCATTCAGATACAGAAATGGATCGAGAATGCCTGGGATATGGGCATCAACGCCCACGCACGGGAAGAAACCGGGGGCATCCTATACACAAGAAAGTATATCGGCTCCTCGGAAGTTGAGGCCATGTTTACCTCCTTCGGCACTGCCACTATTCCTCGACAATTCTCAGAGCCGAACCAACAAGCCAACGCTCTTCACCACGTCCTGAACTACTTTTCCGCCGGATACGGACAGTATTCCGACAAGGTTGTTCAAACGGACAAGCCACCAATCTACTTTCAACACCACGGACATTCTATGACCATCGTTGGTATCGAACAGTACAAAGATGGAAACCTCTGCTTCATCTGCTTCGATCCGATGTTTAGCCCTACCCAGAATATCAAAGCGCTTGTAGGGCATAAACGCCTTCATGCTAACACACCCCACGGGAAATTGCTGAAGCAGTTCCGAAGAGGTGGACCGTATCTGAAGCGGTACAAAGTTTTTGAGATGGTCGAGTATGTTATATCTTCTCCTGTTCCATTGAACACTTACTAACGGCTGATGACTCAGGCTCGCTCCCGTCTCTGAGCCCGAATCCTCCCTCTACGAATGAGGAATTTGTACATGTGCGAGATGAGGTTCAGAAACGAAAGGTAATATTTTATGAATTGAGCGCGCGTACTAACTATGACTTGTAATACCGTTGACACATTTTATACTATTTATGGTCTTAGTATTAGGCCACTGCTTTTTGAATACAAAGGAAGGCGAATAGGGAGGCAGATGGCATTGCATTTCTGTACTTTTGGCGTTCATTTGACCATATTTTTCTTTTTTTTTTTTTTTTTCAAGTGGAATCATCTGGCGTTCTTCTTTGGTCCGGCTTCTTTGAGGGAGGATATGGTATTTGGTGTATGTAGCATGGATTCGCGCCTTCCCTTTAGCGTTTCTTACAAAGCTGGCCTTCAATGATATGATCATTTTAACGTCGAATTGTGGTGAGGTTATGAATTATAAGAGCGTCTATGTGGCGCACCTCTCACAAGCGTTTGTGTTTTTCAACCAAAAATACCACAAAATTAATCCTCGCACCTTTCTTAATTTTGTAGTCATATAGACTGGGTTAGAAGACCTGCAATCAAATACTATACCTTCCATTGAACCTGCGTCCAACCCGCAGTTTTCTTGTAATCTGTCTCTCTCTATTTTTTTTTTATCACAGCACTAAAAAGTTTAACATAATATACAAACAACGATGCCACTCGAAAAGATCACCTTTGTGACTGGCAACGCGGGTAAACTGGCGGAAGTCCAAGCCATACTGGGCAAATATATCAAGATTGAGAACCACGGGTTGGATCTAGAGGAGATTCAGGGGAGCATCGAGGAGGTATCGTCGGCGAAGTGCAGAAAGGCAGCGGAGATTGTACGTTTTTCTTCTCCTTCCTTCATAAATGCCATGTGATGTGTGACACTTGCTCAGGTGCCGGTGGATCGATGCATGCATAGCGTGTTGAAGAATAAATAAAATACCACCTTTTTCTTAAATAGATTTTAATGGAGAGGAATATAATATCGTGTTGACTAGTTTTGGGTGTGGATTGTAGCTTCAACGGCCGGTTTTGACTGAAGATACTTGTCTCTGCTTTCGTGCGTTAAATGTGAGTTCTGCAGATCTGTATCCCCTCTTCTTATCCATCATGCTTTCTATCATAGACTCGAACTGACACATTTCCAACCATGTTATAGGGTCTACCGGGTCCATACATGTAAGTATACCCTCCACTCATAACACCCCATATGCACATATTAATACGTAGGGGAGAAAAAAATTAGTAAATGGTTCCTGCAAGGCGTAGGCACGGAAGGTCTAAACAAGCTCCTCGCCGGCTTTGAAGATAAATCCGCCGAAGCGGTTTGCACTTTCGCCTTCTCGGAGGGACCGGGATGCGAGCCGTTAATATTTCAGGGACGGACGGAGGGACGGATCGTGTGTCCTAGAGGACCGGCGAATTTTGGATGGGATCCCGTGTTTGAGTATGAAGGACAGACGTGAGTTATCTTGAGAGCCCCCTTTCCCGATTATGCATGGGCGATATGACGGCTGTCTAACGGGCTGTGGGGGAACAGATACGCGGAAATGGACAAGGAGAGGAAGAATAGCGTGTCTCATAGATATAAAGCGCTTGAGAAGTTTAGAAAGTTCTTGGAGACTTATGAGAAGAAAGATGACGCTTAGCTTTATCTCAAAGGAACGATAGGATATCCCACGGTCAATCATAATAATATATAGATTACTTAAGACCCCACCAGTGAATCCATTTTGATTTCCTCTAGGGGACAATAGAATGGAATAAACTTTAATCCTCGTCTTCATTATTATTCTTTTTCCACTGCGCAACCCAACTCGTGATCCTCTCAACGTTACTCTCAATCTCCTCACTCTCATTACTCTGTAGCTCGATCACAATCTCCTCGTCATAAGCGTCTCTAGCTTCCTCTAATATCACCTGCATTATCTCCGCGTCTATATTCTCTTCAATTTTTTTCTCTACCAAAACGAAACAATACGATTAGCTTGAAGGCTAGAAAATGAAGATTGGCGGGTTATATTTACCAGAATAATCCCTATATTAAATGAACATTTTTATAAGAGTTAGAGATTATAATATTTAGAATGAAAGACCGATATGAGTGGTACCAACCGTGACTTCAATCTATCGAATAAAACGGTATTATCCGTCCTCAACACCACCACTAGATCGATCCAACTTTTCGGGAAGATTTCACAGACGTGCCAGTCTATTATATACCCACCCTTTTTCACATCATCTTCAATAGTATCCAGTAACTGAACACACCACGATCATTAGTGCCATTCTTCCTTTAAACCCCCCTTTTTTTTCTATCTTGAGGTACCAAGAAAAGCAAGCAATAAAAGGAACCAGTTTAGATAAAATGTGTAAAATTGATGATGACTTACTTTATCTTCATTCACCGTCCAAGATTTCAACTCATCGTCAAAAGATTCATAACAATCGTTATCTTTGGCGATCTGATTGATCGAGAGGTGTTTTAGACCTGTAGACTCGGCTAGCAGTTCACAGTGTGTTGATTTGCCTGTATTTAATTGCAATGCAATGGACACAAAGAGGGTTAAATATGGCTGTGTATAACTCGATGATGATTTTATTTGTGGTTTTCTTTTTCTTTTTCTTTTTTAAACGCACCTGTTCCCGGCGTTCCGGTGATGATTATGTTGGGTAGTTTCGTCATTGCTGTCTGTGCGCTGATTGAGATGAGAAGGGCGTAGTCGATGAATGGATGGATCGTTTGGGGAAAAGAGTTTTTTTTTTTGTTGTTGTTCTGTTGGATTAAAAAGCCCTTGTGCAGTCGACTAGTCTCGGAAGCTAGACTGGGTAGCTACTGAGACTCTGGAGCTTGTAACTAAGTAGCTTCCACCCGGTCCCGATAACCTGGCTCAAGAACTGACAACTGAGATCCGAACAGCACAAGAAGCTAAAACATATTACGATTGATTCAAGGTTATCATAAAAAGGGTATCATTCATAAAACTATACATCTAGATGAGTACTAGAGTATACTATAATCCAAGATCTATAGCAATCCGTAAAATAGAACCTTGACCATACCAGTAATAACACCGCTGATATATCTCCCACGTAAAAAACAAAATCGCAAAGTTAATACAAGGAGATGAAAGGAAATTCCCAAGCTAATCAACCATCGCTTTTCACTGTATTGTACGCTGTTCGTGTTAAACAAGTTTATTAGTTTGATCGTTTTGAAAAAAAAAAGTCATGCATCTATTCTTAAGTACATACCACGAAGCCGTCAATACCCAACTCAAACATCTCGTTATTCACACCTTCTCCGCCAGCGTGTTCCACAGCTATGATTTCAAGGTTTCGGTTAGTCTCTCATGCGATCAAGGGGGGGCACGGTTGGATTCTGACATACGCGACAGTGGGTTTTTCACGACTTTTAAAAACCCCCCCGGAAAAAAAAAGAAAGAATAGAGTTAGCCAGTGTCCCCACGATGCATATGAGCTGCATTAACGGCCTTGAGATGATCGTCTGCGTACCATATTCAACGTATAGATTCACGTATATCTGATGTAATGACAGCTTTAAATTCTCCGTCCGAATATCCGTCAACATCACTAACCGTAAAGACGTTATCGTTTCGTAGTAATGTAACTTATAATGACCGGTCCGATAACATAAAAATGAATCATCACTAAGAAATGACTCGTCAACTCCCCTGACTCTACATATGTGATGGGGTTAGGTAGGTTCCATGGGAGGCGTACGGTCCACATAGCTTCTTAACCATATTTCGTAACGAGAATATAACGCCGAATACCAACTTTGCCTGCTCCGCCATGCTCAGCTTGTTACCCGAAGGTGGCTTTTCGGCGGTAGATGTAGCGGTCGTGGTTACAGAGGAAGCTGTGACGGGACGGGACAGAGGTTGTGGTGGGGCAGGTGTGGAAGTGGATTCGAGCCATTGCCGTATGTAGATGCATTCGCCTGAGAGGGAACACCTGGTTAGCGATTTGTTTCCGTTTGAAAACGTGAGACAAGAGAGCATGTCGGAAACGTGAGAGTTTTGTTACAATGTCTGTCGAAGATGAAGAAGCTATATACCACCATCGTGGGCTGCGCGCACTGCTGGTCCGCTGTTGCTGGCCAAAAGCAGTCGGTCTTATAATTAGATGTGGTCGCGGTAGTGCACGAGTGTACCGAGATAAGTGGTGGCGGCGCGACGTGCTCCTGTCCTTTGTGTCAGTTGTGAGGTCGTCAGAGTCTCAAAGTCGGCTGTGGATTGAAGGTGTCGGGGTTGGAGACGCGAGGTGGATTGGTTGCTGTGGCTCGGACCAGGCCAAGTAGCTTAGCTTACCATATGGTGCGGTGTAGCTGGCTTTGTTCGGTTGCGGGCGCAACTCATCGCACGTGTTGCATCTTGAACGGCCTACTCCGATTTTATGCCCGTTCCAACTGAAACCCAGGGAAACTCGGTTTCATTCCATATATATCTTTATTCTGTGCGAAACTGATCAATAGGCTCTGCAAAAATAAAGTTGCGACGGAAAGATGTTGTCTCGATCTCGGAAAAATGCTTGTAAAATTGGATTAATTGTAATGTTGTGAGTAGTCTGGGGCAAGTTGAGATGGTACGTACCATGACCTGGCCATGGGATCGCACTATGGTCGCATATTAATATGGAGATAGGCAGCTAGCTCTAGAATTAATGACCACTTGTAATACTTTATTCTAGCATTCGTTTAGTTGATAACCATAAAATTATTAATATATTGATAATATAATTGATGATGATTTTCTAGTTATATAATCTGTTGTTTGATAGAAGTCGTAATATAATTTTTTGCAATACTAGTACATTAAGAATACTAAATTTCTAATAAACATAAGTATGCGTTACATAGTAATATATAAATTAATAATCCTACCCTTACTACATTTACAAGTTTCCCATTTTTGTTATATTATATTGTAATGGCGTATGACCACTGCGTTATTACGCGCACGACCAAAGCGGTACGCACAGGAGGTATATATAGCGTAAATCACGTTATTTTTATGTTCTTACGTATATATTTGTTAGTGATGTAGCTAGTGATGTAGTTAATAATGTAGATTGTAGTGGCTACTAGTTTAGCTGGTCTGGTTTGGCCTGGTTTAGTTGGGTTGGGTTGGGCTACCAATGTTATAACGATCGTTTATGGTAATTAATTATCTACAACTATTATTTATAGTTAAAATTGTAGTTGAAACGTAAATTAAGGTTTTATTTTTATCTTTGGGAGAGGTATATGGTATGTAGCTTATAAAGGATGCCTCACATTTTGATCAGTTTTGTATTGTAAAATTAGATTGGGGGACTGCATCATCATGCATCACCAAGTACTCCCCTAGCGCATCGGAACAAGACTCGCCTCAGTTCACTTCGGGCACGACGGCTCGAAACGTTTTATAAATTGGCCCAACAACTGTAAAGCGATCTTGGGCTCCAAACCGATCGATTACCTTATAAATATTTAAATGGGCTGCTTTATTTCCAAGATCAATTGATCAAAGACTTGGTAAGTCGTGGCTTAGATTGGGTGAAACTACAACTGGAACATGACGATCCCTTGCATTGTTTCGTTTCACAATATATCCTTTTGAAATATCGGAAACGATCTTACCACTGGCAGGACTCTATCCTTAATCCCCTCTAGGTTAATAATTCTACGCGGAGTTGTCTTCGTCACAGTCCTCAACTTTGCCAATAACTCTCCGATTAAAGATTTGCCAATTCTGATTATAACCATGAAATGTTAAGCACATAAATAGGAGGTGTATTGGCCAGATCTAGACTTCCTAGATGTTTTACACGTATACACTAGAGCCTAGGTAGCGTATCAGCGTGTATATATATATATATACACTCTAATTTTCTGGACGCGACCATGCGATTTTCATTTCCCCTCCATTCTTTCATCTTATATTTACCTTGGGCTGCTAGTGTCCCTACATCTTCAAGTGTAACAAACCAAGATGGCGTCCAAATCGCTGAAACTGCCGTTCCATTTTGCAATAATCCTGCACCTGAGACCAACTCGAAATTACCGACGAAAACACTGAAGCGTCGAGCTGGCGGCGTAGATCCAAACTTCTTCGTAGGCAAGGTATCCGTACAATGTCGCAACCCAGAAGAGGTTCTCGACGGGACGGTCAGCTCCGATGCTGAGGATTATCTTGACATGCTTGGTCTCAGACCCGCGGACTTTCCTAACTGGGCAGCTATATCAAAACCTTTGAATATTATCAGCAGTAGGCAGCGCAATTGCCAGGATACTTGTACATGTGACCCTCAGACGCTGCTGCTGAACTGTGGGATAAATCCTAAAAAGGTGGCAATTTGTTCGGCGGTGCTAGGCAAGTGAGCTCCAAATTTGTCTCGTAAACCGGCTCCAAATCGTGAAAACGTATCATCTTCGGGCATCGATATCTAAGCAAGCCTTAATGTTTAGGAGTTTTATTTCTTTATTTTTTCACAACCTCTTTCGATTCAAAAGGGTTATTTTACTCAAGTGCAAGTGCTGACATACCATGTGTAGGCTGCTTCTGCTCAGCTGAGCTCGGAAACCCTCGGCCGACTAGCACTTCAGTCAGCGTATCAGATTACAGAAAGGCACTCGATGAATTACCAGGATGGTTCAAAATCGGAAATTCCGATTGGACCTGGGGAAATGGTCCTCTTGACATTAATGGACGTCGAATGTCATTAAAGCAATCGCAATCTGAATCTCGATATCTCTCCGTGAGGCTTTGGCGTTTCAACTTGCTGCTCATCGTCGTCTAGCACCTGGTACTAAGGAGCCTTATTATGTCGAAGGTCCCAGCGACGGACTTAATTGGGACTGGTATACTAGCGACGAGCTTGGTGATGACTCTGGGTTTAAGGGGAGAGTGCAAGCAGTCCAAAAGAGGTAGATTTGAAGGAGAATTCGAATTAATTTGACTATAGAATAGTATCAATTAAACTGTTGAATATATATACAAGTTGGCTGAGCTATTATCGAAAAGCTGTTATATCCATTTCTTCTTCAGAATCTCCTCTAGTATATTAATATAGCATATAAAAATTTAATTTAGATTACCTAGCTGCATTTTTGGTTGTCTGCGTATGTCCTTAGAGCTTGCTTACCATCGAATGAAATTAAAAAGAGCTTGGGAGAATTCGAGAAGAGAATTGCAAATCTAACAATTACTATCTCTATTGGCCGATACCGTTTGGTTAGAACCCTAGTCTTAGAACTGCTCCCTTACGGCCTTGAGCTCAAGCTCGTAGCACACTATTTATTTATATAGCCCTGCGTATATTATTATGTGTAACGATTGGTACGCGCGATCAAGCTGTCAAAAGCGCGTTGCCTGACGTCATAGCTCGAGCTCTCTCACCAGCTTCACAGCTTTAACATGTCCTCTCTCCCTCTACTTCTATCCACTTACACCTCTTCTCATTGCAATCGATAGCTAATTTATTCGAAACAACCACAACTATCAACAATGCTCCTCCTCCGTCCCATCGGTCTCCGTCTCGCAATCGGCATCTCCGTCCCCTCACTCTACCTCTCCTCCCACCTCTTCTTCCCCCGTCGCACCTCCATCATCCAATGTCAATCAGCACCCTACCTCTCCGACCGAATCGCCGAAGCCCGCGAATCGCAATCCATCTCGGACCGTCTCCGCCAGGAAAAAGAAGACAGCAGATCATGGTTTAACCCTGCGAATTTCCGTCAAATCTCAACCGGTTCCTTCGCGGGTGTGGTGACGGGGTACATGATCGGACGATGGTCGCGAATGTTATTCTTCATTGGCGTCCTCGTCGTCTTGGTCGTACAGGTAAGCATTTTTGCAAGGCCCTAACGAGAGCTAGCTCGTACTATAATAGTAGTACTACTACTATTATTATATATCATAAAATCATCGAAGAGTTACTACAATAGTATAACTATAATAAAATCACACGAAAGAATGCTTGATTACAATAGACAATGGAGAAAACTAACAGGAGAGGGAATGGGTATATATATATATATATATATATAGTACATTGAACGCCGCGGCTTCACGGTAGTACCCTACAAACGTCTGGACAAAATCGCAAGCGAAGCAGATATCAAACAAGCGCTGACCAAAAACGCTGCCTTCAAATGGACTTTTGCTACAACTTTTGCCCTGAGCGCCTGGTTCGCTAACTAGCATGAAGGCGTTCTGGTCATGGAGCTCGAAGGGGTGGAGGGTTGGGATGGGTTTTTCGTCCTTGAATTGGAGCCTTTGCTGGGGTAGTATCGGATTGATATCTGATCTTTACAGGGGAGGTTTTTTGTTATGTAGGGTTGTGTATATCTACATATTTATATTTGACATTAGATAAAGGGAGGGAGCTTGACATCGATATCGGGAATCGGATGTCGTGGGTTTTTTTTTAGAAGCGATGTATTATTCTGGATGCTTTACTGGCGTTACATTTTTAGTTTTTTTTTGAATGGAAGGTTGGACGATTTTATGATTTGTCTCCTCAGATTTTCTACAAATCCAGAAGCAGGTAACTTTGAGCTTTCATTTCGGTTCATGAAGAACATGATGTACTATATCCCATCATTTGTACATACAAAGAAAATAAAATAAAATAAAAGAATGAAAATGTTCGTATTGAAAAAATATATAAATAAAAAAAAAAAGCACGAGAAAGAAATCAATAAAAGTCCAAGCAGATTTATATACCCCCCCAAGCGCCATGCTAAACCAGAGCAATATGCAAATGCAGAGTAAAAGGTTTTGTCATCGTGGGAATCATTAAAAGGGGATAGAACAAGAAGAAGAAAAAAAACAACTGATACGAGCTAGGACTACCGTCGTCTGGTTTGTCCAAACCCAGTGCTTTTATGTTCGTATACCGCCGATGTATGGGACCCATCCCCTTCGTACGAACTGCTACCGTAGCTGCTCGACCTCCACCCGCCAGGCCCGCTATACCTCACCCGCTCCCGGGGTACCTCCCTCTCCCTCTCCCTCTGGAGCTCCCTCTCCCGTTCTCTTTGGCTCTCACGTTCCAGTTCCCTCTGGAGCTCTCTTTCGCGCTCCCGTTCGTAACTATCCCTTCTACTCCCCTGACCCATCAGATTACCATTATTCGCCAGATACGTCGCTGCAGCAGCTCCACCAGCCGCACCGGTAGCCGCGCCGGTCCAAAACCCCGGCCTCCATTGTTCTTGCTGTTGCTGCTGTTGCTGGCGTGCATAAGAGCTGCTCGTCGTTCTCCTAGACGACGAGGGGCGGGGTTTGGTGAACCGTTCATCGTAGGGTGGGGGTGGTTCGTCTCTGTATCTTCGCCAGTTATCTCCTCCTCCTCCTCCTCCCCCTCCTCCACCCCATCCGTCTCCCGGCCCGCCACCTCCACCTCCATCGTTTCCACCTCCTCCTGCGCCTGTGATTCGTCTATTAGGCCGTACTGCGTCGGGTGGTATTTCAGGCGCGCTGTAGGCTCTGAAAGCGATAAAGGCGAAGAATCCAAAGATCAAAACCAGCCATAAAATAAACTCAATCATACCGGACCAGCCTAAATTGATCACCAATCCATTAACATCCCCTTGAGCTATATAGAAAGAGGATAAGAACTCACTAGCGGAAGACGTTGTAGCGGCAGCTTCTTCTTCCTTTTTCTTCTCCTCCTCTTCTTTTTTATCGTCGTCTTTTATCTGTTCTTCATGCGGTTTCGGGTATTTCTTATGTCCGGCTTCGGTCAACTATATCGATTTAAACCCCCAAAAATAAGAAATATCAGCAAGCCATGTAAATTTATATCAAGACATCCACGTAAAGAGGATGTTAGAGTCGAAAAACAGGAATTGGGGGAATGTGGAAAATGGCGTCGGGTGGACATACCATAAGAATATACTCGACCCCACAACTACCCTTCAATACAAACGGATCGTCTGCACTGGCGTAACCTTCGCATATGACATCTGTGGCTCCGAGTCTGGAAGTTGATCAATCGGTTAGTGTTTTAATCGTTTGCTTGAAAAACCGGAGCATTTTGCCCATTATGAATGGAGGCTGCTTACTTGAAGAAATGCGGTAATGTGGCTTCGCAACTCCATGATACACTGTTTTATATAACTTATTAGCTATTTCTCTGGGTTTTCTAGTGAATAATTCTGTTTTAGGAAAGGGAGGAAATATTGAGTCTGCAGTAGAGGTACGATGGATCGGGTTTTCGGTGTATGAGAGGAACATTGGTGTGTCTGATATATATAGAGGATGGGATGTAAAGGTAGGGTCGTGATGTCATTTCGCTGGCTTGAGGAGAAAGAAGATTTGTATTTTATAAGAACATACGATAATGAATAGCTGCCGAGCCGCAAAATAATCCGGAAATCGAAACCAATTCCTCAACGTATGTTCTTCAAAAAATATAAATCCTCTTTCCGAAAGAAAAATATAGCATTCTCGGGCCGCAAGTATTTTATGTTCAGGTGTTTGGAGGATTTGGGATGTCGAAAGTAAATGCGGTGGGGTCGGGAGAAGAGAAGTGAAAATGTATGTACGTACTCGTCGTCATCTAGTTATATTTTCCATATTCAATTAGCTTCTCTCCAAAAAATATTAAATTTCTAATGTATGGTGAGAATAGGAATGCGAGAGAAATACCATAATCTGCGTCCATGTTTGTGCATTTCATGACATCTACGTCCTATCCTCCCAGAAAATATCCAAAAAGTAAGCCCGTCTGACCCTTCGAATGTGAATACCCAACAAAAAAAAAAAAAAGAAAGTCACTTCTTCTCAAAAGCGAACACAAACCGATCTAGGAGGGAGTAATATCACAAACATGATAGCCTTTAGCATCCCCGCCGACACATTTCAACTGAGGAATCGGCGAAACTCTGCGACTGGTGGTCATTTGTCCGTGTCGCAACGTGAGGCTCCGTATTCGCGATAATAGAATTTTGTCGCTCTTGGCTTTTGTTTTCGCGGTTGTGGTCGCGGTGGAGGCGGAGACAGCATCAGGGTTTGCTGCATAAACGGCGACGGAGGAGAGCAGGAGGAATGAGAGTAGGGTAGCCGCGGCGGTGGCGGCTGCGGGGAGCCGTCTCCGTAGTCGCATGGTTTTTTTTTTTTTGGATATCTTTAATGCTTTGTTGGTTTTTGTCTTTTTCTTGCTCTTCTTTCCGCTCGCTCGTTTCTTTATTTCTCGTGATGAAGATTCGATTAAAGGGATGGATGACCAAGGATCTTGTTCTCGTTATGGTGTTCGTTTTCGGGGTAGGTTTGTCAAGGAAAGGGATGCTTCTATGCAACTGTAACTCAAGGACTTGTTTGGGGCGAGTCGTAAGTCGTATATAAGTACTTAAGTATATAATAGGATAGATAAGGAGAAGGGGACCGGGAGGTGCTATCTATCCGAGGGAAAAGAAAGGAGGGAAAGATGGAGAGGGAGAGAGAGAGATGGAGAGGGAAAGATCGTGTACAACGACGACGACGGGAAGGAAGCAAAAAGGTGATGGGGGAAAAGGGAATGTGATCTGGCAGTTTGCGGACGTTTCACGTAGACAACTCCGATACACACCTATTTACATACTTCCCGCGGCACATAAGTACTTTGTAGTATACTTTAATTAGTTTGATCGCGAGTCGCCTGAATAATAAGAAGTCACTTATGCACGAGCGTGAAAAAAAATGAATGGCTAAAAACGAGAGGGAAAAAGTGGGTCTGTCTGCTTCAGAATGACAAGTATGGTAGAGCAAGCATGCATATTAGAAGAGTCTATCGACAACGTGTGTGTGCATAGCTCGCTCGCTCGCCGGCACAGCTGCCTTCTTCGGGCTGGTCCACGCTCGCTCAAGCTTTAACCCAAGTCATGTCGCTCTCGTGATATGAGTTCTCTAGTCGAAGCTTTCAACCAGCTTGTTCATTCATTCATTCATTCATTCATTAATTCTCAGAAAGAAGATTGTAAGATTGTTGATTATCGAGATAATAATAATACATACATACAGCCTATCGATAAGGGTCTGGTCGTGCGCCATGCGCAACCCAACTCGTTTCAAAACCGAAGCTTAAGGCGCCTCTCCTCTGCATCCCTTTTTTCCACCCTGATATCTGATATCCAAAACTCCCGTCAATAATATATTAATTCATTTAAACCAATATGGCTAAATTGATCCTAGAGATAATACTGTAGCGTAGAATATACAAGCACATGTCAGCTATGAGATTTTGTAACTTTCCCTAGTAGAAACGTCAAAAAACGCGGGGTTCGCCGTACATCCCAACGCTAGGCGCCGTGCCCGTGGGACATGATCCCAAATGCCCCCGCATGCTTGTATCCTCTATAGTAACTAGTGCCTAGGTTATATTCAAACAGCTTCAAGTACGCTTATGCAGATACCTCCGAAAGACCAGATATTAGTATGTCACGTCTTGATTCGTCGTACGTCTTCCCCCGAATCGAATCCGACTCGAGTCACAATACCCACATCACGTTGCCAGGGTTTCCCCACCACCCGCCAAACTACGTCACCCCGAAAACAAAAAAAAAACCCTACAAGAAGAAATATGTAATTATGGTATGGTATATCATGAAGAACAAAAGTATAAAAAACAAATATAAAACTTATTAAAATTAACAGAAGATGCTCGGAGAAGGGAGAAAAAACCTTGGTATGGCCAAGATGTAATGCAGTGCTAAGCCAAGGTTCCTGAACATCACCACAGAAAAATTTAAAACCCCCCGTTACGAATGCATATTTTACTGTATCCCAGATCTGCGGCCGTATACGCGTAGTGGATGGAAATTGTCTAGCACGGTATCCGGAATCAGAAAGAGTTACAAAAACACGTCCTATTAATATTATATTCCCTTAGATTTCATTTCACCAAGAAGGAAAAGAAAAAAAAAAAGAAAAAGAAAAAGAAATAAAACTCGTCAGATCTCCTGGGGATAAGCCATCTAGCTTTGGCGGAAGACCATCTGACGAAATATCGGATCCCGCGGCGCAAGTAGCAAATGAATGGCAATGGCAAAAAATTCAAAAATATATATATATATATATATACCGGAAATTTTGTATACATGATATCATAACCCCGAAAACATTCGATGCTTATTTAAGAACCTTCTAGTTTAGCTTCTTACCCGCTAATTACCTAACTGATCTAACGGATTCCCGGCCACCCGGTTTAACGTATGCACGATTGATCGCGGAACGAACGAACGAACGAATAATAATAATGATATATTTAGCATTGAATACAAATATAATCGCCAATACGTAGTACTGTAACGATGAAAAGGCTAGGTGGGACATTACTTAAACTTATACCACCTGCTAATTATATATAGAGCAAATTATATACTATAGTAGTGAAAGAACAAAAAAAAAAACGACATGTATATAGAACGAGCTAGCATGCATGCACCATAAAGAGAACAGAAGAAGAAAGTAAAAATAAAAATAAAAAATCGATATCGATCATAAAGTTCATTAATTCATCATCAAAAAACAAGAGACAATAAAAAGCAGGAAGAACAAGAAACCAAATCGCCTCGAGACCGATTCCACCAATCTCTAGCGTTAGTTAGTCTCGTGAGCGATCGAAGCTTAGCTACTTAAGCTTCTCAGTAGTACTTAGTATTTGAGGCCGATATGACAGCTTCCAAAAAGAAAACCTCCCATTCAATGTCAAGAAATGTATGAAAGTCGTGATTGCATCGCAATCACCCAAGTCAAAAGGAAAAAATAAGAATAAAGTAGAAACAAAAATGTGAAAAGAGAATTTCGAAAGTGAAAAAAAGGATATTGTCTTTGTACAAGGAAAATCGTAAGATAACCGACATGAAAATGGTTCCCGACTCCAATATACTGTAATACACGTACGTTCGTTAAGCATAAAAAAAAAAACAAAAACAAAAACAAGAAAAGCCCGCCGGAATGCACAAATACAAAAACTGAAAAAACAAGTATCATAGGGGGGATCGGGGGGGAAACGCCATATAATCCATCGTGAACGAGAGTTGAAAAAAGGGTGAGAAATGAAAATCAAAAAAAAAAAAAAAAAACTCCTCGCAATACTAATACTTAAAAACCCAATAAAATAGAAAACATACTTTATTCCGCCGTTACATCTTTTGTAATTCTAACCAAAACTGTCAAAAAGAAGTAGAAAAAAACAAAAAACAACCCCTTCCCGTGCTTTTCTCTTTCAATTGTACTTTTTGAGAATATTTTCTTTTGTTCTTTTTCGTTTCCCTTCTTCCCATCAGTTTTCGTGAGCCACCGTGAAGCAAAAAAAAAAAATGTATAAGACGGAAACAACGAGAGTATATAAATACAGTGTTTTGAAGGACAAAATTAGAGCCGTAAGCCCTACTACCAGGGAAACAATTAATTGTAACAACCTTTTTTCTTTTTTTCAAAGTTGTTGATGTTTCGTGAGACCTAGTGGAAACCTGTCCATCGATAAAAAAAAAAGAAAGAAAAAAAAAGAGGGTGACAGAGCAAGAAAGAAAGAAAGGAGGTAGGCGATATTAAATGAAAGTAATATGCCAAAAAAAAGCCCTGGCTGGCGTCTAGGAAACTGAGAAAGTAATACGCTCGTCAAAGGCGTAGCGAATCGAAAAGGAGTTGGGAACATCCGCTGAGGATAAACCATTGGAGGGATGGCCACGCGCATCCAAGAAGAGAAAGAAAAGAAACAATTCTAGAAAAAGCCCTTTAAATCTAGGCTTTTACTTGCTTAGAAGCCTGGGCGCCCTCAATCGAGTTAGTCGTCGAAGTCGAGAGATGTTGGTGGTTTCGCACGTTCGGGTTATCACCTTCTTCGCCGGCCTGGCAGACTCTGATTTCTCTCCCCCACTCAGACTTTAATACCTGAGAGGCAGTGATACGACGAGTCGGATTTGGATCTAGAATGGAATAAATAACGTTACGGCAGCGAGCCTATGCGGATTTTCAATTTTTGTCAGCAATCGTTCAAGACGGGAAAATGAGAAGGAAGGGTTGAAAATGCATACCCTGTGGAGACTTTCAATAGGTCCGTAGCCTGCCTCATCTTTTCTGCCCTCTAAATATTTTTGGAAGAACTCATCTTCCTCCTTCTTTGCGACACGCCATAGATGTCGTCCGGTTCTCATTGCCATGTAGATAACTCCAGTAGCCCAAACATCGACTGCTCTTGGATCGAATTCCTTCTCAACGTATTCTTCGGGTGAAATGTAAGGAGCTGACCCGCAAAGACCACAAGTCTTGTGAGCTTCCTTCTCCCAAGCCATGCGGAAGCACTCCCCATTCCCAAAATCAGTAATTTTGAGAGCTCCGCGGCTAGTGAGAAGCAAGTTTTCTGGCTTTAGGTCACGGTGAGCAACACCCATTTCGTGCATATACTCGACACCTCGCATCAATTGCTTGAAATAGCAATCGGCCTCGGCGCAGTCGAGTTTTCCAGCGGACAAAATAAGGGTATA
This sequence comes from Arthrobotrys entomopaga, assembly GCA_012184315.1. Lineage (NCBI taxonomy): Eukaryota > Fungi > Ascomycota > Orbiliomycetes > Orbiliales > Orbiliaceae > Arthrobotrys > Arthrobotrys entomopaga. The sequence continues at coordinate 38,913 of LDDX01000223.1, forward strand.
AAGATCACCTCCGGCGCAATACTCCATAACTTCACAATAATCACCCTTGGCGTCTTGAAGAAGATCCAAAGTGTGGATGACATTCGGGTGGCGTAAACTGGAAGAAATGCAAAACTCGGAGGTTAAGCGTTTGGTGTATCGTTTGGCAGACTCCTGGGGACGGCGTCTAAACTCCTTGACGGCATAGAGTTGTTCCTTGCCCTCGGGGTCAGCTTTGTGAGATATCCTGACGATACCAAAGGCGCCTCTTCCGACGACTTCCTGGCATTTGCCATATTTCTCGACTAATGTTGAGGTTGCATTGGGACCACCTTTCTTATCCGAGGCGAGTTTGTCCTTGTCGGCTTTCAGTTGTTCCACCCAAGAGGAAACGAGGTTCAAGTTGTCGTGTTCGTAGAACTCGTCCTTCTTTTTTCCCAACAAGAGATCGCGAAACATGTCTGAAAGCTTCTCCTGTCGTTTAGCACTCTTCAAGTGATGCGTGTGTGCGCCGTCGGCTATTATTTCAAAACGTTTCAGCATCATCGCTTCTTTTGTTTTGTCTTTCCCATTGGTCATGGGTTTCGGAGCCGACGACGACGACGGCTCCTCAGCGAGAGTGCTCTTCCTCATCGGCGTTTTCGAGTCAGCTCTCTTTTCGACCCCGTTCGCATGCTGACGCTCAGTCGATGGTCTCTCGCCATTGACTGGTGTAGAAGCTGAAGACGTAATCGGCGTAGATTCCAGTGTCGAGCTCCTGCCTGTTCTTGAGAACATGCGTTGTAAGGAGTTTTTTGGCTTTTGTGGAGTCGGAGCCTGAATGGCAGGAGATGGTAGTTCGATGGGCGACGATGTTTTCGACAATTGGGCGCCGATGACAGGGGAGTGTTTTGTCGAGTTGCCGGGACTTCGTTCAGAAGCCGAATCTATGGATGGAGCGGCAACACCGTTCAGCTTTGGGCTGGTGGTGGGGGTTGTGCGACTGAACTTCTCGACCAGACGACTGCTACTCGACGAGGACCGAGAATTAGGCGGTTTTGACGACGAGGTGCCTTCTGATTTGCTCTCCGTTTCGGTGGCGGTAGCCATGTTGGGTGGTAGGTTGGAAGAAGGATAGAAGAGCGAGTGATGGATGGCGGAACGGGTGGGTGAAGGTGGTGGGTGAGAGAGATTTTAGGTGAGGTGGACGGATGTGTTGAGTGAGGTTGGGTGATTGACTTTGATGTGCGGTCGAGCAGCTGAGCCTGATAGTTTTTCTTGGGGGAGGGTTGAGAGAGTATAATAAGAATAAAATATCACAACGGAAAGTAATAAAGGTTAAGTAAAGAGGTGGTTTTATGGGGGAAATGATCAAGCGGAGGAAGGATAATTATAACATAAGGAGGTGAGTAAGAGATCTTCGAGATGATTTATGTGTGACGGATTATAAATCGGACTTGAAAGAGTAGACAAATACTTCTGTTCTGCTACTGGTAAAATATATCGATCGTAAAAAACTAAAATAAAATAATAATAATAATAAGAAAAAAAGTCGGTTTTCGAACAGAAGAAAGAAGAAGAGAGACGAAGAAGAAGGAGGGGACCGTTATACTTTATTCTTTCAAGCTTGCTCAGTGCAGTCAGTTGCTCGGAAGCAGCCAGCTGACCCGCATTTTACGGAATGGATTGGGTAAACTTACGAGAAAAGACGCAACAAAGTCTCCAATTCCTGCTGCCCCTCGAAACGTTCCTCTGCAACCAGAACGAGCCCCCTAGGCGATTCGTCCGATATCCTTTTCTTCTTAAAATGCGACCAACAGTCCAAGCAGCAGATGTATGGAGCAGCAACCGCCAGCAGCAGGTCTGGTTGGCTTCCCAGGATTCAGGGTTCCCTAGGGGTGGTCGAAGCCAGAAACGTTCGAAAAAAAATGGCTGACAGGCAATTGGAGGAATCGAGCAGATTCCTGTGGCTTTGCAAGATCTGCTTTGTTAGCTTAGTTCGCTATTGCCCGGATTCAGGTACCTTCTTTGAAAGAGAGGGACCAAAAAACAGGATATTCGGTTTCGTTCGGCCGGAAAAAACTGGATATCCACCTGGGGAAAGGGCGGTAAAAATCGAATCGGTTTACTGGTAGGGAACGAGAGAAGGGAAGGGCGAATATTCGAATGGGTGCTTTTATTTTATTTTATTTTTTTTTTACTATTATCATGACGCTGAACTCAAAGGAAATACTCGAACCAGGTTGAGTTTTGTTTGAGAGCGAGCCACTCACCCCCCATCTGAACCCCCCAAAAAACTTGGATCAAAAGAATCAATAGCAGACTTTCGAATTCGGTGGCACTTGACTTGCATAGCACGGAAGCAGCGGTGAGCACGGGAAACATTGCACAATCTCAAGCCTTGTCGATGAAACAGAATTCAAAATAGCCAACTTGCAAGTAGGTACTTGCTCTTTCCATTCCCAATCAAGTTCGCACCTGCATCCGAGCTGCTCAATGAACGATTCATGTCGGGAAACCCGGTAGCACATACAATTCCTGGACGCAAAGGTTAAGGTCCAGCCGAGATCTGTGTTCTCAAGTTCGAAATCAGGATAGGGGGATATTTGCGACCTGAGCCTTATTGACGGTCTTACGTGGACAAATCTACATGATGGCCAGTCCTCAAATTGCCCTCTTCTCATTGTTACTCTAGGTACTCAACCGTCAGGCATAGATCCTCTTTTTTTTTTTTTTTTGTCCTTTATTCTTTTGCCACGAGTTTAGGCGATTTGACCTTACCGTCGTTTCCAAGGAACACACATTTTGGACTGTGACTTTCTGTTGGTTGGTCCCTGTCGATTTCCAATCTCTACCAAATGGGTCTAATTGGGGGTTCTCCAATTGGACGGTTCTTCCGCTACATGTGGTGCTAAAATTGCGGTTTTTTTTTTTTTTTTTTTTTTTTTTATAGAGTGCTCATGTTCTTCTCGGCTCTGGTTCGAGAAAGAAAAAATTGCAGGCAAAAAAAGAATTACGGTTCTTATGTGCAGGAGCAGGATCGAGAGAAAATTTTGCCTTGTCGATGAGCTCAACAGTGAATTTTTTTTTTTCTTACATTTTTCTCGAGTAAGCAAAAATGAAAGTGGCTTTGGCGGGAAGGGGGGAAAAAAATCGTAATTATTACGGTTGGAATCGGATTTCTAAGCTCCTTGAGTGTCGTCGGTCAGCTAGCTCTAACAATGGCAATTCATGCGGTTGCCAAACAAGGACTGGTTCAGGTACTGACCTCTTCTGGCGCGGTAGAAGATCTAAGATACTGATAGGAAACTCGGTATCGAGATAAACGAATATATGTTAACAAAATTGCCGTAGATATGTTTGACCTTGCAGAATAACTCAATGTCGGCATATACCGCGCATATATATATCTCCGTGTATGATATTATTGTGGTGATTTTGATGTCGCGGTCTACTAGGGAATGTCAACAGCCAATCGGGGTCAAATCTAGCTCTCGATCCTGGAATGGGAAAATGCCTCTCTGCTAACTTCTTTCTGCCCCAGCAGCTTCTTTTATCGCTAGTTTAGCCCAGCCCTTTGCGAAGCCAATCCAGCTAGCTCTAGGGTTTTGTGGCTCTGCGCCACCGAAGCTGTAGGGTTCATCCAGAAGCTCCAACATATTCACGAAAATTGGATGAAATGGAGCTATTTCCTATGTATCGAAAAGGAATAAGGATCGCGGCTACCACGGGGGGAATAAAAAAAATCACAAAACAACGTGCATCAAAATTTCGAGGCGGGAAAATCGCCTCCACGAGCTTCCAATAAAACGATCCATTTCGCCGATGCCGCCGTCGAAACACATGCCTCATTTATTATTATTTCTGCTTAACTTTGAACTTTACAGACAAAGCTGCAGCTCTGGAAAGCTATATCAGAGTCCTGCATACTGGCTGCAGCGCCGAGAAAATAAGCTGCTGCCGTGAATCAATATATCTCCCTTGGCCCTTCGATTTCGCAAACATTTACTGCAGCTCGAAATGTAATTGCGTGGGATAAATTCGCAAAAACTGTAGCCAGCCGTCGGCTGGGAACGGGGTACAGCAGCAGCAGCAGCAGCAGGCAAGGCAAGGGCACCGACATGTCTGAATTGGAAGGCTCAAAACTCGGAGGACCTCGTAAACCGTACCATATATTTATGCAGGTCTGCAATATCAAAACTGCAATTAACCAAACAGATATTCAACCGAACCATGCCATGCCATGCCATCCACCCCCCCCGGCTGGCCCCCCTTCAATGGCGATTAATTCTCCCTACCTACAGCTCACACACCGAATAGTGTCCTCTTTTTCTTCGAGCTTTTTGAGCTTTAGTTCTCTTCTCGAACCAGATCAGCAAATTATGAGATAATCGCACATGCAGCTAGCAAGGGCTCTAAACGATGAGGATCCACTTTTTACCTTTTTTTTTTTTTTTTTTTTTTTTCTTTCCCTCGCCAGGCCAGTGTGCCGGCTCCCCAGGCTAGCTACCTACAGTTAACCCCAGTTCCAATCGTGAGAAGGAAAACGACCCAAAAGACCCATTGCATTTGTGAGCTAACAAAACAATTGTTCAAATCCTACGCTTGCTTGAGCTAGTTGGGAGGCTCGAGACTTGATTTAGGCGCCAAGCATGGTGTCAAGCTAACGAAGCTTTGAGCACATGAGACTGCTAATTTACATGCATCGGTAGCTCATTCCGAGGGAATTTCGCTATGTGCCAAAAACCTCACCTCGCTCGAAAATCTTCATGACCTTCACACCCGGCAACCCCCCTCCCCTCCCCAAATCTGCAATCTTCACCATGCTGTTCAGTTACCATACATTCGGTTCCAGACATTGGGTAAATAGGTGGGTCCTCCTTTTTCTACCTGCATGCAAGAAGCTAGCAAAGAAGCAAGTAGGATGAATTGAGAAGCTCCATCCCCAGTATCTTTTATATATAAAGTACTTAAGTATATATATTTTTCTCACGAGGGGTAGCTTAGCTTGAGCCAAGGAAAAGCCGGACCCGTGCTAAAAGGGCGAGCAGCGTAATGATTGCAACCCAAACATTCAATGTCGCTGCAGCTGCACACCGCTGGCGTAGTTTTTTTTTTTTCTATTTTCGCGCAAAAAGCCTTTTGGTGGTTTCCTCCGCTGCTGCAGAGTGAGGTAGGTAGCAGCGATGGTCGGCTTTTCCCCCCAATCGTAACCGAAATCCACAATTAGACGTATGTACGCACTGTCTACTTTTACGCGAACGCAAGTTTGGTCCCGACTTGGGCGTAAGGAAAGGGGAAATGGGAGGAGTTGAAGAGTTCCAAATGCAGAGCTGGTGTCCTGCGTACATACTTGGAGCTCCCACCAATCCTATCAATTGTGCTCTCTCATTCTCCCTCTTTGCGGTTTTTCAAGCTCAGACCATAAAAAAAATAAAAATAAAAATAAAATAAAATGCATGCTGTAAGATGAGAGTGAAAACATCATTGCGTGCTTGCAGATTACGGCCCTGGATGTGGTATAAATAGCTATTTTGTGACATATGATGATATGATATCGGGAAATATTTTATATATCGAGCGACGGATACGTTGGTAAGCATCTGACACTCCCGTCGTTAACACGGCCGGGTAGCACGACACGGTTTGACAGACAGAGCCAGGAAGATTCGGGTATCCTCGAAAGCGCTGGAGAAATAAAAAATTGTTAATTCGCGAGCGCGAATTTTGTTATCATCAATCGCATTGGGTACACAAGAATTGGTGCTTGGGTCAGAGATAGGAAACCTTCAGCTCAGCCAGCTGGAGGCCAGCTTGTAGCTGCTTACAAATCTGGGGGAACCGTGGCAAGCTCGAGCTTGAGACCCGGTGGCACCCTTAGGCCTTGACATGAGCCGTTTTCAGTGCCGGTGAAGAAAATCTAAAAATCATAATGACATGTCTGACGAAAAGCGCAGTGCGAGTGAGCATGGCAAAATGAAAAGGGAAAAAAAAGGGATATGAACAACTGATCATGTCTGAACATTGAACTGATCCATTTTTGAAGAAAAAGGCGAAGTGCAAGCGACAGGCTAAAGTTTACCTCGGTCAAGCTCGCACCATCGACGTTACCTTTCCCGTCAAAGCTTTCTAGTGTACGCGCGGCTTTTTCTACTGTTCTCCGAGGGGCTCGAATATACAAATTGAATCCTCGAATACGATCTGGATGAGCATGTCCTCGTGGGGAAACGATTGAAACATTTAGCATGGCTTTTAAATTTTTTGTGCTCACTTGGAATACCCGAAAGCAAAAATGCGGACCTGGGCGAAAGGTTAGTGGACCCAGCTCCGATATCAACCCTACGTCAGACAACCGAATACGCGAATGAAAAAAATGGATTTTCTTAGACCTTTGAAACCCAACCAACATGGCAGCTGACAGTACTTGAACAGATCGAGTGGTTCTATTGCCTCCCGATTAATTAATTGGCTGATCATGGCAGTGGAATTTAGAGGAAAAAAAAAAAAAAAAAAAAAAAGTTAATTAACTGCTTCCGCTACACTGTGCACATGGCATGCATATCATCAGCATTATTACTTTCGTACATACAAGCAGCACAGCAAAAAATCCCACACACACACACACACACATACACACATACAAACCCGGCCCCTGGATGTTGGTTGAACTTGGTACACACCACTTCTGAGATTCGATTCTCGAGTGGCTGGAGAGCCCTTTTAATTTTTGTTTTATTTATTTATTCAATTGTCGCGCTAAGAACACCGTATTTGGCTGCAAAATTAAGAAAGTCCATGACGTCCTGAATGAGACGGTTTGTCGGAGCGGCAAGCTAAGCTTAAGATATCTACCGGATAATCAAGCTCCATTTGACGAACCGACGCACAATACCCGTTGGAATAAGAGGATCTTTCATGCAAGCCAATGGTATGTACATCATTTCTGTGATATCGACTGCTTCGCCCGATCAATTGAGCAATAGATAAGAACGAGAAAAAGCATATTTTGGCTAATTTGCGGCCGGAGGCTCGATTTGAGTGAGTTATTCGCAATTAGGTATAAATTCAAATGAAAATTATACACCAGCTAGACTTGCACATTTCTAGGTTACGATATAATAGCTCCATATGTAGTTAATAGTAGAAGATATCTTGCTTTCATATAGAGTGAATAATTTTATACAAATAACCATAGGAATTTGAATACATATATATATATATCCAAGTTTCGCTCCAATGGCCGTGATATACAGACCGATCTAGTAGTTAAAACCGAATTTGATCGAGCATTATCCATCGACATCGAATTGGCCTTTCAGAGGGGAACTAGGAATGCAGTCTAAAACTGAGAACCCTTTATCTCAAAACGTTAACATCTTAAAAGTAACCTCAGAGTATGAAAATCTTAAAAGTGCCATATTATTTGATTCATACCAAGCACTTGGCGAGTTGGACCAGTACAAAAACATCGAATCAAGTGGAACTTGTAATCTAACATCTTGTGTCACTCAGAAACATACTCGTGCTATCTGCTTTAATTCGAAAATAGAATATTATTATTATATTGCCCATTAACAACGAGACCACCATTAACTGATCGGGCGGCATCGAGAAATGAATAAGTAGGTCACTCTATCAAGCTCGTTACAGAAATGATCAATCAAAGTGGGCTGCTTTTGTTGCGAATAATTCTCAGCTCAAAACATTGATATAGAATCTATACTGGAATAAAGGGTGACAAGATATTAATAATGTTGTCTTGCGAGGAAACTGTCAACACAGAGAGGGCGGAGAGGGGCGGCGTGCAAGCTATCTTTCACAAATGGGGACAAATTATTGATAATTTCAGCTAACTATGAATCATTCTGCGAGTGCGACCGATACAATGGGGGACAGTCTTCGCGAATTAAGTTAGCGTTTTAAAAAACCTTAGCTTGTTGCAATATGACGATACCCCAAAAAGTCGGCACCCTACCCGTTACTCGAGTTTCTGGGCATGCATAGCGAAAGAACAAGGAAAACAGGCAAAGCTAGCCAATTCTTCATATTATTCTATCTAGGCCACAATTAATTGAAGCAAAAAACAAAGAAAATACAAAACCAAAGAAAAAAAAAAAAAAAGGTATTTTGTCCTGCCGCTGAAACTTGCATTGCATGCGTGGCCATTACATGGATTTTGTTTTCTCGTCACGCATTCACTGCATGGAATAAAGCTAGTTTTTTTGGTTTGATATCGCTGCATAGCCATGCCCGCGGGTATCTCCCTCGCTCGTGATAATGCCGGGATTCAAAGCCAAGGTCTCCACAGCCATTGCATATTCGAAGCACGAACCCACAGCCCTCCTCTGGCGATCTCAGAAGAAAAAAAATGACATTACTTGATGGTCGATAACAAAGACATTATCAAAGCTATGTAAATGCCTCATGCAAATAAGGAGAAGGTTCTCCAAGCCACCAGTAAAACTCGCAAAAGCTCGAATGAAGAGAGGTAGGTGGTCATGGTTCTCGAAACACTAAGCTAAGCCCTCAGCTTTCACAAACAGTACGCTGCATTGTAATTAGTTCAACAAATATGGTTTACCTTACTCCAATAGCCAGAAGATATTTCAAATAATTTGTCATGTATATCAAGGTTATCCTGTCATGAGATGCCGTTTTGTTCGGGCACGCTAGTTAGCTAGCTGGCGAACTAGACTCCGTCTCGAGGATCGGAACTAAATGCCACAGTTTTGCGCTAGCGACGATATAAAAAAAATTGTAACCGTCTGTGTCGTTTTATAAATTTCGTTGAACTGCAGTACAGGTTTTATCCCTCAGTAGGAAACGTCCGAGTGAAGCGAGATCCTAGCAAGCTGTGCGATAAGTTCTCGTGCATGCAATATGTTTAATTTCTGATAACCATACAGATTAGTTCAATATGAATGAAGAAATGATTTGACAATGCCCTCCTGCTCTTTGGTATTTATTTAAACGGGGAAAAGAAGAAAAAGAAAAAGAAAGCGAAGGAGAAGGGAATAGAAACAAAAATGAGCGGACGCTTCAAAGCAATTGTATATCTTTCCCACAAGTGACTCCGCTGCCGCCGCTGAAACAAAAGAGCTGACAACAAGGTTAGAAAAATGACAAATGAGCAAGAGAGACTCAACAGTGAAATTTACATTTTTGATACTCGCAAATCCATTACTTTGACGATCTATTTGGTAGCGGCCTTGAGTTTACCCCATTTACTGCTGCTACCCTCATCCTTTGATTCATCGACTCGGCGGTTGGAGAACACGGTAGCTCCATTTCCTTGCTCTCGCTGTATGCGTTGAACGTCATCCTGATAGGCTGTTTCGTAAATTGGTAGATCTGTCGGTGCAGGAGAGCGAGTGATGAAGTTTCCGGCAGGATGGTGGCTGTCTCCAACGTTTAAATAAGGCCGCGAGGTCTTATCTTCGTAGCTATCCTGGCGTTTAGGGATGATCGCTTCCTTCAAAAAGTCATGCCAGCTTTCCATCGTTTCTTGATCTGCGACCGATGCTGGCTCTGAAATTTGGAAGTGAGGTGCCGGCAATCCTGAAGTTGAAGACGAGTCTAATGAGATTCCGCTGTCCTCTCTCTTTGGGAGAGCTTGTGAGAGAGTGCTGAGGTTAAAACTTTGAGGTTCTGCTGGAGCATTCTGATTTCCAAGGCCACCCTGTCCATGTTTCCTATTGTCTGTTTCCACACTCTTTGACCGGTGGTAGTGAATAGGCAACAAGGGGGGCGTCAGAGCTATTGGAGAAGTGGATATCACTTCGGGGTCATCTGTGTATCTGCTTTCATTGGCAGTTTCAGCAAGCATTCTCTCTTGTCGTCGCTTGACGACTAGCTTTTTAAACATGCTGACTGCTTTCACGGCGGCAACTACATTTCTGATGCTCTTTGTGATTGCATTCTTGATTTCTTCGTCAGTGGGTGGCTCGACAAGATCCGAGATGTTCTCTTCTTTGGAGAGCAGTTTGTCCTTTCCGTTATTGGTCACCCATGGATGCGTTCTTAACTCATCCATTGATATTCGCTTCGTCGGGTCTCTTTGAAATATTCTTTTAAACAAGTCGAGAAGCTCTGGTGGCGTGTCATCCGTGTATTGGATCCTAAAAGCATATTTAATCGTGTAAGCCTGTGATCATCACGCCATTATATTCTTTGGAACGCACGGTTCTTCACGGATACTTTCGTAGAGTTCCATGATACTATCGTGATCGAACGGCAGCCGGCCATAGAAAAAGCAATAAAGGCATACACCCATAGACCATATATCTGCGGCTTTGCCATCATATTCCGTATGTCCGATTGTGCACATTTCAGGTGGTAGAAAAGCAGGGCTTCCAGCCGACTTGGATGTCTTCATTGCTGCATCTTTGTCAAACATCTCTGAGACGCCGAAATCAACAATCTTCAGACAGTTTTGATGATTTAGAAGAAGGTTGTCAGGTTTTATATCTCGATGAATAATGCCCTGGGCATGTACTACGATCCTATTTTAGTTTTATATTACCCTGAGCATCAATAGAGGAATACTTACAATATTCAATTCCTAACATCAAATCTCTAAACCAATACCGACAATCATTTTCTGCAAAGGGTGTAGCATTTTCTCCGATGCCTACTTGCATGATTACACCCTTCGAACACATTTCCAGAACCATGTACAACGAATCGCCATCAGGGTCATCAAGAACTTCTATCAAATTGACAAGATTTTCGTGATCAAGCTTCTTCATGACTGCAATCTCACCTCGGATGAGGTACAAGGGGTTGGCGGCCTCCCCTTCCGTAGCGAGATCAGAACCTTTGCGACGGTGCATGGGAACATTGAGTCGTCCGCCTCGAGCAGTTGCTGTCATTGTATGGGGACCATGTCGCATCAAATTAGATTTGATTTGCTTTCGTAAACGGGACTTTGAGAACTCTTTTATCGCCTGTGTTTGAGATATGAGACGATTGATGCAAACGAGATTTCAAAAAGAACAAGCAGGGGCATCTGGCATCATACGTAGTCAATACCATCCTGATCTGTAGCTAGATGAACCGAACCGAATGATCCTCTCCCAATCTCTTGTTTTATAATGTATTGATTGATGCGTCTATCGTCGTTCTCATTGTACTGCATGCTCGCATCCAGGGTTTCCTATAAAACAAAAAGTTAGGCTAACGCTGCTTGCACCTAATATTTGCGACAATACTAACCTTGACTACCCGACGAGGTGTAGAGTGTGTTCGCTTGTGATGCCGGGTTGGCGAACGAAAAAGTGTCGCCGGGGACGACATGTGTCGATGCACCGGCGGCCGTCCCGTAGGAGTGGATTGCCCAGACTGATTAGTACCATCATACACGATTTCCTGGGTCGCAATCGCGCCAGTAGAGGAGTCAATTGGGAGAGGCTCTGCCGTAACATATTGGAGGCTGCTTTCTTGCGCCATGACGACGTATCCTATTATGTCTTCGGAGAATTTGAGAGTTGGCGATTTCGAGGAGCGTAGCTGCGTCTAAAGCAGCTGATAGATTGCTGGGCGCTCGGATCTTACCGAGCTGAAGAGGGGAACTCTTGGCTAGCTGCTGGCGGTGTGTTTCCGGAGGGGCTGGTAGAAAGATTGTCCTTTTGAAGACTAGAAGGTTGACGGGTCGCGATAGATCTTGGCCCTTGAGCCAAGGAATCTAGAAGTATCGACGCTCCGACAATGGGCAGCGGGGTTTGAATAATCATCGTAAGGGGAGGGACTGAAGGAGGAGCGTTAGCTGATTTTCAGTTCATTTCATTTGCGCAGTTCGAAATCTGAACGGCAGCTGGCCGGGCACCCCGCTCTCCAACACCGCCCGAAGGGTTTCTTCGCACGGCCACTATTCGGGCGACATCTAGTGCTCGGGAAGCATTCAGCCACGTCTCGGGGAGTCCCCGGGGAGCTTGTCACACGCCCGGTTTTCAAGAGCTCACGAGCAAGCACTCGCAAGTGACCTACCCCTTCTTGAGCTCGCGTTAGCTTTAGGACGATGATTACTACGTGCAACTTCCGACATCTCAACGATGAAGCGCCGCGTTACCTTCATACATTCTCCAAAAGAGGAGCTTCGCGAGGATAATCTAAACCTCTCGAAAGATAGCCTGCGAGTAAAGGACCTTAAAGCGATCCGAGAAGAACGATTCACGTTTGCGTTTCACGAGCTCCCACAGTTTGTACGTAGCTCCTGTCCTCCAGCGACCGGCCGTAATCGCTCGCTAATCTAATTAATAGATTCAAGATGTAGTCAGGCAAACCCACGAGCTATATATTCGTTTCGATAATGGCAAAGATTACGCTGAAAAGTGGAACGGTCCATTCGCGTCAAGACTACCGCTTGGCGTTCACGTCTTCGCAGTCCCGCTGAGAGAGTCCAAAATGTAGCCCATGCTTCTCGTGCAGGACAGATGGATGATTAAATGCTGATGAAGGGAGATATATAGGGGAAATCTCTGCTCATTTATGTCGAAATATGCGGACATTTCTTGCAGTTCTATCAAGGCAAGTTCTCCATCGGAGCTAAATAGTGACTACAGGATAACTTCAGTCTAATATCCTAAGATTTTCATTAGGACAATTTCACAGATCACAAACGATCCAAACAGTTTTATACACCAGATCCTGTTGTTCTATCCAGACTTCTCAAACCTCTTGCCAATAAACTTTGCGGAATAACTGATAAGTCCTGCAAAGAGAGCATCTTGGAATTTGGAACCGCTTCAACTATAGATGTCAAATATGACGCTATATCACAAGTCTTTGAAGTTAATCTCCTATGGAATACTGCTTCAGCTGGAAATGCAAAAGATGGCAGTTGGGATCTCTTGATAAAATCCGATACACCTAAGAATAAAGTGGAGGTCGCAGTCTTCACCACCGGCGATAATGCTGACCGGGAAGAGATCAAGTTGCAAGGACATCTCGCATTGATAGGACACGACGCAGAGTTTAGTATGGATACCCATTAGATTCACGTCTGGTGTCAGTCGTTTACTAATGCTACAAATCTGCAGAGGAAACCGTGATAGTGTTTCCGGCAAGACACCATCCTCGTCCTAATATTTATATGGCGGATTTCAGCAGACCGACAGGGTTACATCCAAAGCTCGAAGTCACAATGGCTTTGGGCGGCCGCTCTCCAAGTGAAGAATGCACACTAAACACCTTCTTCACCGTTCCTCAACCCTTCTTCGTCGACCCGTATCAACTCGAAGACACCAAGCTGATGAACTCGTACGGAATAAATAAAGTCCGGGTCGTCGAGGGTGAAACCGACCTGGAAGCTCCAACGTGGGCAATGACGAAATGGGGCGCGATGGTTCTTGCCGAGTTGGATGTCAAAGAGTACCTGAAGGGATGGTCCAAAGACCGCGCTCCCATGGAGTTTACATTACCGTTGCATCTTCGATATCTGCCGACACACCCTGAAAAACGGAAAGAAACGGCTACGCTGCCGTGGCCGATGGTTTTCTGGGCGTGTCACTGCGAACAATGTGGGTCTTAATCGTCTGTTCGATTCCAGGCTGCTCTACTAACGAAAGATTTATAGGGAGTAAAATGACCACCAATCCATTCGATAGAAGAATGTTGGGTTACGAAGATTATTTCCCAGAGCAAACCTACTTTCACCATCTGACACCAAAACTTATAAATACGACTCTTTCAAGATCGAGTTTACAAGTTCCGATACTTAACTCTGTGGATGCGCAATTTATTGAATGGGGGACTATGGGAATTGTGGTGGTTGGATTTAGTTGGGTTCTTATCAGAACTCTAACCAGTCTTTTAGGAGCCGGAAGTAAGAAGGTAGAAGAACACAAGAAGAAAGAGTGAGGTATCCATCCGCTAGGCTGGTCTCGTACCCAGACGCTAGGCCTATTACTTGAGCACTGGGAACATTGGAAAGGTCGGATAACATGTCACGGTAGTATATATCTATGCATATACTTGAGCTGCATCCTTTATGGCGTCGAATTTGCTAGTTGTATCTCGTCTTGGGTTGGAGAATCATTATTATACAATAGTCTATCCATACAATTTCGATTCGCCTTTGGGATCGAATCATGATCTTAAGGCTATATTTTAGTTTGATTTTGAAGGCCTCTAAGTCTTTGATAGTCCTTGAACCGTGGATTTAAGACTACTCAAGTCTTTTGCATTCTCGGCTAAGCTATTGATTATCCGGGCCTAAATTTTTTGGCGTTGCGCGCTAAAATCTCAAGCTAATTTTTGCAATTCGAATATTTCATGATATCATTTTCTTCGAACCATCATTGTCCAGCGCTCAAATCATCATGTCCGAAGCAGTAATCGTAGATTGGTTCTCGCGCAACAGCGCCCAAATCCATCAGTCTCTCAAAATTGCACAATCACACTCCGGAGAAACGGTAATTGGTCCGTCAAAATCTTAACCTCAACTTCAACCACGGCTGCAATACTGACACCCTTCTGTCAAAGGCACTTCGGAACCAATACCCGCCTCCACAACTATCCTAAGCATACCCTCTGATTCGATATTAACCCTATCAAACAGCCCTCTTTCGACCCTCGCACCAGATCTCCATGAAAAAGCACAATGGACAGCCCTCATAATCACAATCATGTACGAAGCCTCGAAGCCAGACTCGAAGTGGCGAACATACCTCGACAGTCTACCCAAACAATTCGACACGTTGATGTACTGGACACCCGAAGAGCTCGAAGGATTAGAAGGGTCAGCGGTGATTAATAAAATTGGCAAAGAAGAATCGGAAATGTGGTATTCCGTCGATTTTCAGAAGTTTCTTGCCAAGCACGGGGCGGAATTTGAAGGTGTAGATGTATCCCTGGAAGCTTTTCACAGGGTGGGATCATGGATCATGGCTTTTTCATCGGATCTGGAAAAACCAGCAGATGCGGAGAATCCGAGGGATGAGGATGAGATGGAGGAAGATGATATTGAGTATGATGCCTTGGATAGTTATAAAGCCATGGTGCCGTTCGCACATTTAATACCATCAGATTGCGATTTGGCCAATGTAAGTTTGAACAATCTATACCATCGTTGGTAAAAATATAATGCTGATATGAAAATAGTGCGAGCTTACGACCTCGGAATCAGCGGTATCTTTTGTCACCATAAAGGATATACCAGCCAATTCGACTCTCTACATCGACCCCGGTCCCCTTCCACGATCCGATCTTCTACGCCGAGTCGGAAGTTACCCGCCATCATCGGCACAGCATGATGTGGTGGAAATAGACTCCACACTCATTATTTCCGTAGCGGGAAAGGCATTGTCTGATACTGCTCGAGACGCACGGATAGAAAAACTGGTGGAGGAAGAGATACTCGACGATTCGTATGATATCGAAGCAGATGGCGGTGTGCCCTCCGAGATTCTCTACGTAATTCAAGGTTTTATCGCCGATGATGAGACGTTCAGATCATATATTGCGCAAGAGAAATTTCCAAAGGCCAAGAAGGACGGCACAACGCGAGATGTTATTTTGGAGGTGATAGAGAAAAGAAGAGAGATGTATAGGACAGGTATAGAGGAAGATATATCATTATTGAACTCGGACACGGGACTGGGAAGGAGGGAGAAAATGGCAATTGAAGTAAGACTCGGCGAGAAGCAGATATTGAAAAGAATGGAGGATACGGTCAAATCTTGGGGTGATTCACTTGTAGAAGGGGGGGGTAGCAGAAAGAGATTGAAGATGAGGTGAAACAGATAAAGGAGATAAAACTAGAGTTGGTTGTACGATACGTAGACAAATTAGACATCAATAGAGATTTCTAAATGTTCAGATATACTGTTACAAAACTTTGCTAAACTAGTCTACTATTAAAGCTTGAAATATGTATACTTGATGACTAGGGAGATGCTATTTAATTTATAACCAAAAGCCTCAGAAGCTCACCAATATCTTTCACGCTCATGTTCAATGATGTATAAACGCTTCAAAAGTTCTTAGTATATGCACTGTCGCAACAAAAATGCATCGTACAATCCCAATTCTATAATTATTTAGATCCTCATTTCTTCTTCTAAAAATTTGTATTCCTTTCTCTTCTTCTTCAAGCTCGGACGTAATCGAGCCTTCGTCTTCCCAATCCACCTTGCAAGCCCCACAAATATCTTCTTTTCACCAAACCAGCTAAGCCCAAAGCCGGCGATTGAAATCAATATAATCACCAACTTAAATGAAAACGACATTTCTGTTAGCTCGATGAAGTCCATGATGGACCTTGCCGGGTCGAGTAAAAGATAGGTTACAATGCTGAGGGCGACAAAGATTGTAACAACATATGGGACTGATAACTAAACGTTAGCAATCACTTGGATATAAATTTATTTCTTTAAGGACACTCACAATTTTGTGACATGGGTTTTCTAAATGGCGGCCCAACGCTCAAGATTACACTGGCGAGAATATATTGATATCCTGAAGCCAAGAACAAGCTCGTATTTTGCGAGTTCAGGATATTTGACTTATCCGGATCGACAACTGGCGGTATATAAAATGGTTGTTGTTCGACGAGTTCAAGCACCACGAGTTGAATGACCAGACATATGAACATTTGTCCGAGAAGAGGCGTTAAGACCTTGCGGGAGACTAAACTTGCAGTTGGTCGTTTGACAGAGAGTTTATCCGATGGATCGCTCCAACTCACTGAATAGATCGTTAATTGACGAACCATGTCCCGTATACCAGACGAACCGGTAGTTTAGTTAGGATGGGGACTTACTGAAGATCGCAATGGGCAGGATGAGTAACAAATCAATGAAGAGGTACTAAAGAGGGGGTTAGAAGCGTTTTTCAAAGTGAGAGATGAGGTGTTTTAAGTACCTGAAAATCACCCAAATTCGAACCCGATTTATAAAGAATGCTGACGCTGGTGAACTGGATGGCTGAATACAAACTCATATACTTGAAGCAGCTAAAGCTGGTTACAAGCGAGGCTCGGCCCTCTCTGATTACTTGCGGAACACAGGAAATTTCAAAAACCCGGCTTGTAAATGGTGCTGCGACCGAAGCTTCGGCTTCTGACAACGAAATACCAACGTCGGCGGCCTTCAAGGCACCACAGTCGTTGGCTCCGTCACCACAGAAGCATACAGTGTAATCCAAGCTCTGGAGTTTCTCTACAAGTTCGTGTTTTTCGTCTGGCGACATGCGGGCGAATACTTGTCCGATAACCAACATTCGCTGCATCACTTCTACAGGTGCAAAGTCGATCATCCATCTGAAGACTTCTCCGCTAACAGCTATCGAATAATTCCGCATGTTGTTGATATCATATGGCAGAGATAAGTCACCATCCGGTGGAGCTGGGAGTGGTTGTAGTGTATTCTCATCGAGTTTGAAGATCTTATTGTCAATGCTTTCCCATTGAATCTTGGATCCCGAAGTCCCCGAATCGCCCTCGACGAAATGAGGAACAAATACATGAGCCGTTTTGTCGATAAGCTCGCATTCTCGTGCGACAGAAATAGCCGTAAGAATGTTGTCACCGGTGCACATAATGCGTCTGAGATTGGCTTGCTTTAATTCCTTCATAACTCCAGCTGTACTTGGTTTCAATTTATTTTCGAAAACAATGAAACCGCAAAACTCCAGGTCCTTTTCAGCTTCTTCGCGCTTCATCTTTTGAGCTTTTACCCAAGATAACTTCTTGATATTTTTTGTAGCGCAGGCGATGACGCGGAAACCTCGGTGCGTATAATACGCTAGTAAATCATCATAGTCTTCTGGGACTATCACGGTTGTTAGCCTCCTACGAAATTATGTTTTACTGGTGTTTTACACTCACAGCTTTCCTGTTTGCAAATCTCGGACATGCACTCCGGCGCACCCTTGACGTAGATATCGCATCCGCTTTGACCGAACTGTTTAACAATGACACTAGCGCGGCGAAGTTGAGAGACAAACTCGAAAGACTTGAAAACACCGAGCTCTAATGGAACTTCACCATCATCACCGTCCCCGTATTTCTTCCCAGAGGGTGGACGAACGACAGGTGGTGAGATCGCATTGGCTTGCGCGGTTTGGACTTCCTCGCTATTTCGTCGTTTATGCGAGCCGGCTTCTTCGTATGACCAACCTGTGAACTCGAACATCTTTTGATCCAAAGGATCACCAATGAGTTCGCCATCAATGAGTCTGAGCGAGTGACAAGTCGCCATAGTGTGCAAGATTGCTTTATTTGTAACAAAATCGATTGATGGATCTCGTTCGAAGGTGTTCGGTGGGAGGAGTGCAAGCGATTCAGCATAGAGGTCTGAGAACTTCTTCAGACCTCGCTGAACAGCTCTCACACCCAGTACATCGAGCCCATCCTCTGTTAGCGTTCCCGTTTTATCAA
Organism: Arthrobotrys entomopaga; assembly: GCA_012184315.1. Taxonomy (NCBI): domain Eukaryota; kingdom Fungi; phylum Ascomycota; class Orbiliomycetes; order Orbiliales; family Orbiliaceae; genus Arthrobotrys; species Arthrobotrys entomopaga. Next base: position 57,247 of record LDDX01000223.1, read on the forward strand.
AGCATATCACGTCCAATTTTCCGGCTACATTAACTCTCATCGGGCTAATACAGAAGATTTTGAGCTTCTTAAGTCTTGCGAGTGCAAAGTTTGTGCCAATAGTCAGAGTTGCCGGAAGCGCAGGTGGAACTACAATGGTGATCAAATCCAAGGCTCGAACAACAATTAGGTGAGGGGCAAGCTGATTAAACAATTAGCGATCGGTCGCGACGAATCAAATGATCGAATAAAGCTTACCCCAAGTTCGATAAATCGTATAAGGGTTGCGATAAAACCAAGCATGGCAATAACGGCCATGACGCTGATATAGTAGAAACTGTCGCGATAGAATTTGAAACCAGTAGGTTTTGGGAACAGCATGCTGCGAACAAGGGCACCTTTTGTAGTATTGAAACCGGTACGCACTACGAGAGCCAATGCGACAGCCTCTTCGTCCCGCCCATCTTGCGGTCTCCGTGCACGAATGATCTTCGTGCCACAAAATAAGAAGTATTTAGAGAAAGCAGGTTTGACTGAAGAGGCGCCGAGGTCTAATTCTTGTAATGCCTCATCTGTACAAGGTACTTTTGAAACTGGTACGGATTCTCCCGTAAGCATGCTTTCATTGACGATACAGTCGCCAGAAAGCAAAATACTGTCGCAAGGGAATAGTGTCAAACTCGGATCGGTCACTTCGTAAACATCTCCGGGTACCAAATCGGCCGAGGAAACATATTCCCAATAACCGTTTCGTAAAACCCGGACGTCGCAAACGAATTTGGATATTTCGCGCAATCGCTTCATAGTCGACTTGGTCTCGATGAGTGTGCTGGTGATACTGACAATCGATATGAGGAAGATGCAGCTTGCGTAGTAATAGTATTGGTCCATAGACCACAATATTATACTGGCGATTTGAAAGACATAGAACGGGTGGAACACTTCATCCAAGAACAAGTTCATCGTACTCTTTTCCTCAATGTCAATCACATTGGGGCCGAAAACCGAGGCACGCTGGTCCTGTTGGTCATTGTCTACACCTTGGCGAGCGGATAGAATGCTGTCCCATTCTGGATCTTTCCAATGACTAGTGAGCATGAACTTGTCTTCGATAGGGTTGTAGCAAAAACGAATATAGCGGTAGTCAAGGTATCGTAGGTAGTTCAATATCGGGTCATCATCCTCTTCTGCCTCCTCGGCAGCGGCGACGGCCTTTTCGGAAGGCGGGCCGAATACCGTCGACAGAACCATCCCGTAGGTGCGTTTTCTTATCTGGTGCAAGCTAAACTCGTTCCATTGATTCTGTTCCGGAGTGTTAGCATCATAGTTGAAGCCATGTCAGCACAAGCACCAACCTCAATGACCACCCATTCACAATCTCTCAGCGGACATGGCTTTCCGGTCAAGCGCACCCTCCACCGAGGCATCCAACGTAACATTAAATAAAATAATCCCAAAGTAAAGAAGGATAATACGGTCACAATTGCTGATCCTAGTTTACTGGTTCTAAACCCTCCCACGATAATTGTAAGGTCTTCGGTAACGATATGTATTTTTTGGTTGGACCGTAACGGCCCTCGAAGAAATAAACGGCTTGTATCGGTGGCATTTGTGTCCTGTCTGTCTAATAACGGAAGTTCCTGTAAATCTCTCGAAGTCCTCGGCGACCGAACCAACGATTGACGTCGAGACCCGGCTTCAAGGTCAAGATCGATATCTCCGTCCCAAGCACCGAACTGGAATTCATCGTCGTCCTCCCCATCGATGATGGCCTCTTCGTTATCCCAATTATCCACTTCATCTTGTTGGAAAAAAGTGAAACTGGCTTCCGAGTCGGTGCGAGATCGCCGTCGATGGGCGAACGCGGATACGCTGGATGGTACACTTTCGGTGATCGGACCGCTAAATATATCTTCCTGCGACATCTCCACGCCGTCGGCATGAGAGTAAAAGCTAGCATCGGAGACATTCGATTCTGCACGTGGCCGAGGGCCAGGCCGGGGTGACGGCGATGGAGAGGCCATCGAGTATCGCGTGGCTGGCGTCTCGCATACAGTCGACGGTCGCGAGTCGTCGTATTCGGTGACCGGAAGGCTTGAGAGATGTTACGGACCTGGGTAAAGGAAGAGAAGAAGAATAGAAGAGTTTTTCAGCAAGGCACCAGACATTCTAATGTGCCCGCACGGGGGATGCTGAGAAAGAGGAAACTCGAAGGACCCTAGCAAGTTCAGTTAGCCCGAAAGATGCATCATCGCCAAGCCAAGAAGGATGCAAGTCTCTCGCCTGCCTCACACGCGCCGCTGCCTCTCTCTTTTGCGGTGACCAATCGTATTCTGCGGCAGCAAAACACCACACGTTCAACGCAATAATTAGCTGGGGTCAAATTCCAGACATGACTGATAGGAATGCACTCCTAGGCTCCTTTGTAATATGACTTTGACAGATTCTATTGGTAAAAAGCGTATATATGATTAATATATATACCCAAGTAAGTAGTTATCTTGTAGATATTGCATCAATATTTAGTAAATAGTTATTCTCGGGGCCAGCGTTTCATATGATAGTAACGGTTACACTTAATTTGAGAGTGCTCAGTTCAATCATTACTTGAGATAACTGACATGCATCAAAATTGTAAGGAAAACCCCCGTTTGGGAATTCAGATTACGACTATCTTAATTAAAAATCGCTAGGCACTATATGATGCCCGCATACTAAATCACGTCGAAACAATGCTAGATATCGACCTTTGCCTCGTGTGCCTGGATTCGAGGCTAGATATCGACAGAGTAGCCTCCAATCCAGGCGCTCGAGGCAGGGTCGACAGAGGTGGGATTGGACATACACACGCATGTTAACATTATATTTTTATCATCGATTTTGGTCTGGTATCGAGGCTAGACTTTGGTTAGATGATTCGTACAATTATAACTATACTGACGCTAGTCTTTCTCCCACATGCACACTGCTGCAAAAACAAAAAAGAGAGCTCTAGCCTCGACAACCAGAAGAAGGCTCAAGAGGGAATAGACACGCATATTGTATTCTAGAAACCCTCAATCATGATTCCTGCAGCGAATCTCCCACATTTAAACTCAGCCTTTCTTCTTTAACAGGTTTTCAAACTATTTCCAATCTCTCAAACCTTTTACCAACCTCACTCAATTGCGGTGTATCTCTTCGTGCTGCGCGGCTGGTTTACGAGACAAGTGTATCTTTTATCCTGGTATCTTTTGACATCCATAATCACCTAGAATCGCAATACAGCATCAATTTCTGCTTACTATTGAAGAGTTGAACAATCTCTACAGGTATATCGAATAATTGATCACTTTGCATCAGCTGTCTGCTAACAATAAGAGTCCATGATGTGTAGCAATACCAGATTCTATCTCCTATCCATCCACCATTCGATATGACCATACCTGGAACTTCTACCCTCATTTTGTTCGTTCCGATCACCGTTGAGAAGAATGGGAAGCAAAAGAAAAGATGGAGTTTAGGAGCACGAGGTGGGAAACGATACCACTTCATTGACAAAACGAAGGAGGATTCCCAGTCCGAGAAGCCATCCGATACCGGCAGAAAACGTAAGTTGGGCGATACCGATTTCACCGTCGTTAAGGTTGAGAAACGTGACGGAGATATCAAGAGGTGGCTTGTTACCGCAAAAAATCCAACGTGTTCCCAAGCCTCAGGAAAGAGGTCGTTCTTTTTAGACTATTCCAACGAAGGACCAGAACCAAAGCGACCAAAGGCTTACCTTCCAAAGTGCCATGACGGGAAATGCACGGCAACAGATTGCATCGCGAAAAGCACATTGTTGGCTCTTTTTGAAGCACCGCGGAAATGATTAAATTTTAACTTTTGATGATTCATGGGATGACTTCTTGTATTTATTTCGACCTTATGGTAGAATCCGCAATGGTGAGTTAAAAGAACCTCTTTGAGCAACTGAGTCTTCTAGAACCACTCCGAATGCTGGGATGCTAATATAAGGTAATATGATGGCTTTCTTTAGGCGGTTTAAAAACATGATCGATCTTTAAGAATCGTTATAGTCTGCAACTAGAATATATTTCTCAGTCAGGTGATCCAATTCTAATCCAGCGAGCTCTCAAAATCTTCGAGTTCGAGATACTATCCCCTATGCTATATATGCTATGCATCAAGTCGTTTTGAATTTAAGCGTGTGTACATAAGTACTTAATTACTGACTAAGTAGTATCTGTTTTTGTTGTTGCGTGAGCTTCGGACCCCGGGGGCTTCCCGGAGGTAACACCGGGGCGCGGGGACCAATCAGCAGGCGCAAGTATCAAAGACTCAAGCTAAATTTTCGAAGCTCCAACATCTCCATACTTAACATTCGCCTCCACAGCTTGCAGACAACTGATAAGATACCAACATAGCCAAAACGAATCTAAGTTACCAATCGAAAATAAGCAATATCCAGAGGACCCTAAGCTATCACCACCATGGTTGCCCACCATACAGGCCTGAAGCCCAAGGACAAGGGTCTCACGACGTCCGAAGCAGAGAGATACGCCCAAGCATGCGCCGAGGTCGCAAACCACCTTATCCAGCTTCATGAAGAGACGGGCGGGAAGGGAAAAGATGTCAACTTGAACTCCTTGCGAGGGATGGTTGCTAAAAAGCACAAACTCACAAGAACCCCACCTTTGACCGATATTATCGCCGCCGTTCCAGAACATTATAAGAAGTATATTGTGCCCAAACTAGTAGCGAAGCCAGTTCGTAAGTATCTAGTACAGTTATGGATTAATTAAGATGAAAGCTCTAATAGTAGACGGTATTTAGGAACAAGCTCGGGTATTGCGGTCGTAGCTGTCATGTGCAAGCCCCACAGATGCCCTCACATTTCCTTCGTATGACCATCCTCACCCTTTGCAATTCGACTCTTGCTAAGTTTCGCAATAGACTGGAAATATTTGTGTTTACTGTCCCGGTGGCCCAGATTCCGACTTCGAATACAGCACACAATCCTACACCGGATACGAACCCACCAGCATGCGAGCAATCCGTGCTCGCTACGATCCATTCGAACAAGCCCGCGGCCGAGTCGAACAGCTCCGTCAGTTAGGTCACAGTGTCGACAAGGTCGAATATATCATCATGGGAGGCACATTCATGTCTCTCCCAGAGTCTTACCGAGATTGGTTCATCAGCAACCTCCACAACGCTCTCTCCGGCCATACAACCGAGAATGTAGACGAAGCTGTCCAGTTTGGCGAACAATCGCAGACAAAGTGCGTCGGTATAACGATCGAAACTAGACCAGATTACTGTCTTGATACACACCTGTCGTCGATGCTTCGGTATGGTTGCACACGTCTCGAAATTGGTGTTCAGAGTCTATACGAGGACGTCGCACGAGATACAAACCGGGGACATACTGTAAAGGCTGTGTGTGAAACTTTCAAATTGGCAAAGGATGCGGGTTACAAGGTTGTTTCGCACATGATGCCTGACTTGCCGAACTGCGGAATGGAAAGAGATCTGGATCAATTCAGAGAGTACTTTGAGAATCCTGAGTTTAGGACGGACGGATTAAAGATTTACCCTACTCTGGTCATTAGAGGTACTGGGTTATATGAGCTTTGGAGAACGGGTCGGTATAAGAACTATACACCGAATGCTTTGATTGACCTTGTGGCAAGAATCATGGCCTTAGTACCTCCGTGGACCAGAATCTACAGAGTTCAACGAGATATCCCGATGCCGTTGGTTACTTCTGGTGTTGAAAACGGGAACCTGAGAGAATTGGCTTTGGCGAGAATGAAGGATTTTGGTACCACGTGTCGGGATGTCAGGACTCGAGAGGTCGGAATCCAAGAGATTAAACACAAAGTACGGCCTGATGAAGTGGAGCTCATTCGAAGAGACTATACTGCAAATGGCGGATGGGAAACATTCTTGTCTTATGAGGATCCGAAGCAAGATATCCTCATTGGCTTGTTGCGACTGAGAAAGTGTTCAGACCGTACATTCAGGCCCGAACTTACTGGTCAACCAACTAGTTTGGTCAGAGAATTGCACGTCTATGGTAGTGCTGTCCCTGTTCACGGCAGAAACCCAAAGAAATTCCAACATCAAGGTTTCGGGACATTACTAATGGAGGAAGCAGAGAGGATAGCAAGAGACGAGCATGGAAGCGAGAAAATTAGCGTGTAAGTTTTTATCATTTTTTCGAAAGAATAAAAACTCGAAACTAACAAATGTTATAGTATCAGTGGTGTCGGTGTGCGCAAATATTATGCTGGGCTTGGCTATTATCTAGATGGGCCGTACATGTCTAAAATACTCGTTTAGACTTTTGAGAATATATTACCAAATTATTCACGTAGTCTTTGGATCGGTGTACATATTGGCAACTGGGAGGTAGTATTAAGGTGTTCGGAGTTCTGCAAAATATTTTGGGTATCATGAATTCGTCATATCTATCATTTGCATATTATACATTAGCCGCTATAAAAGTACAATCTGACCAAACACAAGAACTGTTAGTCGCTATCGTCGTCACTACCGTAAGCGACCAGAGGACCTCCACCAATCGCTTTCTCCGCAACTTTCACATTAGTGCTGTTCTGTGTTTTCTGTGCGTAGCTCTTAAGAGCAGCCAATGTGCTTCCCGATAGAATTCCTCCTTCTGTCTTTGCCTCGTCTAGCGGGGCTTCAAGCAGGCCTGCCCTATCACCACCTTCAAGTTGCTCGTAACCCTGCCTTCCAACTGGGTTAACGGCGTCCGCTCCTCTGTTATACCAAATCTCCTCTGGTGCCTCGTAGCCCTGTAGCCCAAAACCACTTTCCATCCTTCTTCTCTTTCTAGCCTCCGGGTCTTTGCCCTCCAATTCTGCTACGTACTCCGCTGGTAACGCTCTCCTAATCGCCTCCGCAGCTTGTTCTTCTATCCTCCTTTTATCTCGTGCCTGAGCCAGCGGATTAGGATCGACCGTCGCCCACCTCACGTTTAAGATTTCGTTATGATCGAGAGACTGGTGTGCCATAGCTTCTTTTGCAAACTGCGCATTGGCCTCGTTGGTATATGTTACGAATGCGACACCGCGAGAATTCAAAACTCGTACTATTTATCAATCAGACGTTAGCACATTCCCTTAAACATTACCCAAACAGCAGAGAGTACCGTACTTCTCTCGACTTGGCCCCATTCCGCAAAGTGCCTCGCCACAATCTCTTCAATATCATCGCTAACGTGTATTCTTCCAATGTACAATGTTCTATTCTGTCTCATGAAACTCCCTACCCCACCCATATCATCGCGATAGTCGGAATGCTTGTCTCGACCGAAAGCGTCGATATTTGGATTGAAAAGGTCGTGAATGGTAGGGAGTCGGTGTAGATATTCGCACTGGTGGCCGTGCGGACAGAGACCGCGAGCGAAAAAGAGACAAAAGTACGAGCCGGGGACTCGGTCGGCTTTAGTGTATCCTGAATCTTTCACGATGCTGCAACGGCCTTCGGCGTGATGTTTCGAGATGTACTTGTCTTCGCGATCACCACCGGACCACTTGTTGTACCAGATGTTCCAGACTGTACCGGTTTGCTGGGGTATTTCGCCGGGTTTGAAGGTGGCTTTGTCGACTTGCGGTCTGGCGGGTCGCCGTCGCTTTTTGGTTGGGGCTACGCCAGTGTCTTTGGATCTCAAGGCTATGGCATCTTCTGTGGATGTTTCTGGGGCTGTCGTGTCTTCCTGCGCGTCGGATTCCAGGGCCGTTGTGGCGAGGGTTCCATCAACCTCTGCCATCGTAAAGCGAAGTGGAGTTGTCTGTGTATAGGAGTATAGAATTGATACAGTGGCTTTGGGCTATGAGTATTGTGGGGAGCAGCGTCGATTCCGTTGAAGCTGAAGGTGCGGATTGGTAATGGGAAATGGAGATGGGTCACGATTTGCAGCTCGAAATCTTGAAAGCAATTCGGCGCGCAAAAAAACACCTAAGCCTAATTTGGACAGCTACGAAATTACAACGGCTACAACACACTCTCTCAAGAATCACGAGACGACATCTTGTGAGAGTTATAAAGACACATTTGCTATCAATACAACGATACATACGTAATAGAACTAAGAGATACGGTCTAACTTTCTAACTATATATGATCTTCGTATTAAATCTATTCTCTTTTCAGCCATTCTCTAGCCGCTTGCATCACATCTAAATACACGTTATAAAATGAGTCTGCTCTGTTAGAATAGCATCATTTTGAATACACGAAACATTACTGGACAAGACTCAGGTTTGATTGCTGCTTGGGAATTAATCCAAAATATTCTCAAAACTTTAGGGAGTAATTGACAATAGTAAGCACAAGGCCAAGCATCTCAGTATTATCCACTATCTTTCTCAACGTCATATTTAGAAACCTATAGCTTTCAATTTGAATATTGTATTCATGTTTTTATCAGATTGCTTATCTCTGTTTTTCATGGATCTATCCCTTCACAAATAAGGGAATAAAATAATAAGATCTCGGCGCTAGGATGGTTGACTCATAAGAATCAGGATAAGAGTGCTCTCACCCCGCAACGCATCTCATTTCTTTCGTCCTTGCCGCACACAAAACTCGTAAATGGGCGGTCCAGAAGTAACTGAGTGAGAGTCATTCTGAGGAAGACTTCCAATTCAACTTTTGGTATGACTTTTAATATATTAATAAATTTCCAGTCGTAATATTAGCTAATGGTCCATCCGATAAGAATGAGTGCTCGACTTATGTTGCCCAAGACATATTTGATTCTTGATGCTTGGGCACATTATCATCATGCATCAAGTGATTTAAGATGAGTTTTTGAGACACTTGGTTGCGACTTTAGGAAGACTCTTATATGTTCTTTTCTACTACTTTATGCTGAAGCCATCCATCGCTTGGCTTTCTTCCAGCTGTGCCTTCTTGGAAGAATTATTCGATTACTTAGGCAAATAAAGATACTTATATCCTTTTTCTAGTGATGTGATTTATATGACCCCCACTGCAGTCCTACTAAACATGGGACGCAGAAATGCCAGATGCGATTTTTGACCTAACGTAGTAACTCCGCTTATATGCTTTTCAATCCTTTCTTTCGATAAATTATAATGATATATTAAATATTTATATAAGCTTAAGCACAATCTGGTAGTTCGAGCCTTTAACATGCAACTTGTCTGGAGCTCCCTTGATATCAAAATGATATCAACTGGTCATATGATCTCTTCCATATATTAATTCCGTGTCGACTCACAAGCGGACATTTTTGATTGGTAGGACTCTTTAGAATGATTGTATAGCAAATAGGCCTATTTTATTAATAAGTATAAATATATTTTGCATATCGCCGCGAGTGGAAATATCCATCAAACTTCAAACCCCGAATTTTTCCCAATTTTGAAACATGAATTCGTATTTCTCATCTTACCGTCCACATAAGGCGATCTAACATATAACTAGATGAGATCTTTTCGTTCGTAGAAGATAGCTGTCGTAGATATGTATAAAATATAGAACACGCCAGATTCCGGGCCTGCTTCGTTTAGATAATAATTTATCCAACATGAAATTTTGGAACCAGGACATCTAATACAAGATCTTAAGAATAAAAATTGCGAAACTCAAAGCCTCCCGTTTTAACTAACGAAATAGCCTAATTCATTACATTGGCACATAAATCGATACAAGGGATATCCGATGTCTTAAGGCATTATTTGGTTTCTGTTAGATATCAATATATATAAGGGTATGTCTGTAGAACATTATAGTATGCAATGATTCTTTAGTATCATTTTTTCAAAGGCTCACATTTGAAATAAGAATATAGTCCGCCTTTGACAATAATATATTTACAATTCATGAAAGCGGCTCGAGGTATACTCCACAGACATTGGGAATAATCGAGCCCAGCGTGATGGTTATATATGGAATATTAACAGTGGCTGGTTTCGAGCTATATATTTCTTCATCAAGCATGGACCTAATAAGTGTGTAGCGAATAACCATGATAAGCAAAATAGATCATACAACCAAAGCGGTTTTCATAAGATGATGGTGCGATGCCGATCTCTAAAGAGACTTTTTCGGAACCTCCCAAAGGTAAACCTGGGGTGCAATATATATATATATTTTAAATATGATTCGTTGATAGTATTGAATATGCATGGCTAATTTTGCCCATTGGTTTGTCCTTGATCATTACAAGTGGGGAATATTAGGTTGGTCTCTTCACGTTCGAACTTTGAAAGTCTGCCCTTTAGGGAATCCCCGGTCATGTTTAGAGGGTATCAAATATTCCTCATAGCTGGTATCCACTCATGATTGATCAAGCTGAAAGTGTGTTCTGAATAGAATTTGATAACTCTTTGGGTTACATCTCTGTATTTGAGACTCGACCGCAAAAAAGGCAAATATATGATTGGGTTGGTTATCACATATAGACTAACCCTACGACCAGCCAAATCACGTGGATGCCCTCAGATGCTCGCCGGTCGGGTAGATATATTTCTCTGGATAATTGGAAAGTCATTTAGCATCCTAGAATCGAAGTGCTATATATATCGATCCCATTTTATATGGGTCTCGTATCCATATCCAACAACCCTCCCGCTTGATTATAATTATCGTATCATAGAATGTGTTCTAGACAATATTTTCCCAATCTTTCCCCACAAAAATAGGCATATATCCATAAGAGCATGTGTATGACTATTACTTGAGCACCATTGTCCCTCTATACACAGTCATATTGAAATTTGAAGCTGGCGGTAGTAAATGTTGATTCATCCATCTCTCGTGAAGATATGATGAATAGTAAATATTATAATTATAATAACCATGAATTCTCAGATGACTAGATGTCATAAATAAGGCGGCGAGTTCTTGCTATTTTCTAGCATAAAAAGGTACGGAGACCAGTTACCTTGATGCTCAATAATCATATAGCCTTGCTGTTTATCTTACCACAATATGGAGATAATCATCGTAGGGGTTGAAGAATCTATATATAAATCGATATGATATTGATGACATGCTTCTTGATTCTATAGCTTGGATGAATATTTATGTTTTGGAAACTCATCCTCTTTGAGTTTCTTCGAGCAGTCCTTTCAGATACTATTGAAGACGTTAAAGATTTTTAAGCTATGAGGCTGGGTTGGCTGATTGTATATTATTAGGGTATATAGTTATTCAATCACTTTGAGGTGTTTTAATTGCAATATATAAACATGTAGGGTACTTGTTGAGTTCTATTTTAGATACCGCTAAGTAGCTTAGCTTCAATGATATTTGATTCAATTGACTGGGTATTATGATACATTATATATGAATCATGAAAGAAAATATAGTAGCCTAGTCCAGTAGTGAGATGTAAGGAAGATGAAAAATAAAGGGAGAAAAGTTTGGGGAGGCTGCTCTTTATATAGTTTTTCAGGCCGGGCTAGATGTCATGTAGAGAAAGCATGAAGCGTGTGGAACATTCTCGGTGAAGCATTCTAAGGGCTTCTAATTATCTACATTCTGATCTTTCCGCTGCTTTGATCTCCTGAATCCATAGAACCCCAATCATCCGTGTAGAACACACTAGTAGGAATCTGGTGCTTCTTTGATTTTAGTCTTAGAAACATAGAATTTTGGAATCTACCAGAATAGGATAGAAAGAGCTCTGATAGTCACTACTGTCGATATCGCCATCCACCTCTCTAACCATCCCACAAGTAGGAACCTCACAGTAGAAGAAATAAGATAAAAATGCAAAAGGTGGTATATACAACAAGAAAGAAAAAGAACAGAATAGAAACATCATAAGTGAAACCGCGACCGAGCATGGAGGAAGAAAAATGAATCAATGACCATTAACGATCGAATGCGATGAAGCCACCTAGGCTTTCTTTCCAACGACCTTAAGTTGTTGATTCTTCTTCTTCTCGCTGGTCGTATCCTTTGGTAGGTCCTTTGTGAATGGGAGGAACTCAGGGTTACCAGGGATATACTTCCGTAAAACCTCGGGGACGTTGAAACCCTGCATTTCTCATTAGTAGGTTGTTCTAGCTCTGTATTTTTTTTAAAAAAAAGGGAGGTTTTTTTTTTATCTTACCTCTGGCGTCTGATAGTTTTCCAAGATACAGCACATCGCTCTCTCCGTAGCGGTGAGAGTGGAGTTCAAGCAGTGAACGTATTTCTTCACCGAATCTGTCTGTGACTTGGCACCATATCTGATATCCAAGCTGCGGCTCTGGTAATCTGTGCAGTTGCTGCAGGAAACCAACTCCTTATACTCGCCTTGGAACGGGAACCACGCTTCCAAATCGTATTTCTTCGCAGCAGCGTTATTCAACGCTCCGCTGACGATAGCGACAACGCGGTACGGCAGACCGAGAGATTGGTAAAACTCTTCAGAGTATCCAATCATCTTGTCGAACTCCTCCCAGGATTTCTCGGGATCGCAGATAACAAACTGTTCTACCTTTTCGAACTGGTGGACACGGAAGATACCCCAGGCGTCTTTACCGTGAGAACCGGCTTCGCGACGGTAACAACTAGAGAAACCAGCGTAACGCTTAGGAACGTCGACAGAGGTGAACCATTCATCAGCGTGAAAGGCGGAGATGGGCTGTTCGGAGGTGGCGATGAGGTATTTCTCATCGTCGCCGTCGACAACCTTGTACAGTTCTTCGTCGAATTGTTCGAGTTGTGCGGTCTTCGCCATGTACTCCTTGTTCATGAATTGTGGCGTGGAGATGGGAGTGTATCCTTTGTTCATCAGGAACTCAAGACCGTAGTTGATGAGAGCTTGGTTCAAGAATAGACCCCATTGCTTCAAAAAGTAACCTCTGTGACCGACAACCTTTGCACCGCGCTCCGGATCGTAGCCGTCCAGTCTCGTTAGAACCTCATGGTGGGAGAGAATATCATCCTTTCGCTCGACCTTTTCCAGGTGCTCGGGCTTCCATTCTCGTATTAAGGCGTTGTTGTCTTCGTTGTCGCTGACGGGGACGCTATCGTGGACGAGATTACCGATGGTTCCGAGTTTGCGGTTCAGGTCTGCTTCTTGGTCTTTGGCGATGGCTTCGAGTTCCTTCTTCTTCTTTTCCAATTCGCCTTTTTGTTGGAGCAACGGTCCCATCTTTTCCTTGTCCTGTAGTGATCGAGCGTATTATATTAGGAAAAGACCGTCAATAGGTTATCTGCATTATTCCGGTGATACGTACTCCCCTACATGCTTTGATTTCCTTTTGCACTTCATTGATCTTTGCGCCTTGCTGTGTTACGGCATACGTTGCTGCAAAGCCCCAATTCTGTCAGCGTATGAAAAGAATGGAAACATAAAGATACACTGTACCGTTTCTAGAAGCCTGATAGAGAGCGATAATAACATCGACATCTTCAACAGGCTTGTGTCGTCTCTTTTGCGATTCGCGAATAACATTTGGATCGCCACCACGTTCCTACTTGACATCTTAGTTATAAAAATCTTTTGGAAGAAACCAGTCGAAGAAGGAGTATGTATTGGCCGTACGGTAATGAAGGAGATAATGTCGAGCATTGTGAATATATGTTTATAGAATCTTTCCTAGAATCGCACAATCTCGACGGTTAGGGTTCGTTATTTCGCGCAACGGAAAGTTACCCTAGTTGGATAGATTGAGATTAAAGGTATACCTAATTCTTCAAGTACTAGTGAGCTTGATATCGCAGCAATTACTGTTATAAAGAAGGAGAGATGGTGGTAAGTCGGTCAATTGAGATATATCCAACAACGTAGGACAAAGAAGTAAGTTTGATGGTAACTAGACGAGCGAAGGAAGGACAGCTTGGATCGATTCCCCACCAGTAGACAATTGACAAAATGGAGGGGCACACAGTGCAGTGTTGCTCACACGCTGCACCAAAAATGACTCCAACGCAAGCCTGTCCTTTCAAACGCGCGTCTATTTTTACCCGCCACGCTGCGTCGTTCTCCGCGTGTTGGTCGTCCCCGACTTCCGAGCCAGTTCAACCTTTCATACCCGATCCATTAAACATCCCCCAAACTTCCATCCCGTCCACTTTCATATCATCGCCGGGTAATCTGATCTGATATCACAGGTATTCCTCCCTCCCATCTCATACGATCTCACAATCCTAGATTCTAACACTTACGATCAACGTTCAGAACACAATGGCCGGCGGACACGGCGGACACCCGATACACATCCATCCCGTTCGACCCCTCTACCGTATCTTCGCTACGGGTCTAGGCGCTAGCATGTGGTTCTTCGTACGTCACACACATCTCACCATCCGAAGGATATACGATCGAGTATGACTCATACTAACTTTGTGGGTGTGGGGGGAATTAGTTATTCTACAGAATGAAGAAGGACGGCCCGGTGTTGATGGGTTGGAGACATCCGTTCGAGCATTAGATACTTATATACCCTCGATCGATATTTTCGTGCGACTTTTTAAACGATTTTGGTGGGAGCTCGGTAAATGCTAAGGGTTCTACGATATAGCGGAAATGGTCTTGGCATATATGTGGAGTAATTGAGGGTTTTGAAGAGGACACTATTATTCAATGGCACATATATTTTGGACTCCCGTTCTTGTTACATATCAGGCCCGTAACCAAACCGTTACACATATTTTTTGTATATTTTAAACCGCAAGCGTTGTATAAACAGAGGAATTTATCAGAGAATTCTCACAGGCTACTGAAATATTATCGAAAAACATGAAGGAAGCTTTTTGACAGATAAGAAAACTATAAACATCCATTGAAAAGCTAAATATACGCCATGAATCCATACCGTCCATCTCTCATAAAAAGAGAGATTGAAAAAAGAAAATCAGAAACCTCGCACAACCATTACACAACCAAGAAAAAATTCCCGTACTTAACGGTTCCGCTTACATGAATTCCACAAATCACCACCGGGTTTTAACATTTCTCACCAGAATTACAAAAATAAACAAACGACCGACAATCAAAAGGAAAAAGAGAGAGACTCATTCTTCTTCTTCTTATGCCCCACCGGCGATACTCAAGTCCCGAATCTCTTGTAAAACCTGTTCAACCCTACTATCCAAATGACCCGACGCGTACTCTTCTCTCGTGTTGGCATCCAAATACTGCTGCACCTGCGCCATCCGTGAATACGCTTCCGCGCAAAACCGTAACTGGATCTTCACCAGTGCTTCGAATGAAGGGTCGAGATAGGGTACCCTGAGTTCGATCAGCTTGGGGAGTTCTGTTTGTAGCTGTTCGTTTAGCGCTTCGTAGATTTCCTTTGCCATCGAGGCTTCCTTTTCAGCCTAATCCATTTGAACAAACATCAATCCGTTAGACAACTATTTGTTAAAATGCAAGGAGTTATATATATCTGTATCAGCTCACCCTCGGTAATTTTGTCGGATCCTGGTCGGGTTTCTCCACCAGCTTCTTCACTTTACTCCTCATAGCATCATAGTCGAGCAGCTTGTTATTCCGCTTCTTGATACACTCGTTGATATCCGGGAAATAAGCACAAAACCTCGAAATGGGCTCCAACACAGTCGTCCGATAGGGTCCGTCGAGAGCCTTGATGGTCTCAACGTCCAACTCCTCCACCGCCTGCCGATAACTCCTGCTAACCCCGTCCTTGGCCCCGCTATCTCCGTAAAACGAATCGATGGTCTCCGCGATCCTCATCTGCGAGGCCGTCATGGCGCGGAGAGAGTCGAGGTATCCTTTCGCTTCCTTTTGGAGATTGTTGGCTGCGGATTCCATTACCCGGAACCGACGCTCCTCGACTTCGTATTCGCGGTCGTTGGTGCGTTCGATTTGGCCGGCTTTCATCATGACCTGGGTCGTGGCCCGGTTGACGGTCTTTTTGAAGCCTGTGTAGAGAAAGGGCATGGTTAGTTGGTTGTCAAGTCGGTTGAATTGATGGGGGGTGGTGATGGTGATGGTGTATGGGGAGCTGTTATGTGCTTACCTGCCCAACTCATATCTGCGGTATTGAATTTGAGCTTGAAGATCTAACGTGGATGGGAAGAATAATGTGTGAATGGGGGGTCTGAGATGTCCGATGGAGAGATGATCTGGGTGAGATGATCTGGGGGGGCGTGGCCCGTAGGTGCTCCGCTTTGAGCAGGAATGAGGGAGGCTGTTGGGTGTGTTAATTCTGGTTGGTTGGCGGTGGGTCGTGGGCGGATAACAGTTGTTGACTGGTGTTGTCAGCTAGCTCAGCGGGGGTGGGATGGAAGTGTTGCCCGTGCTATGTCGTTATACTCGTCGTTCGAAAGTTTAAAAACTATCACGAATAGTTTATCATGAATATTATATTTAAGGAAAAGTGAGAGTGAATTTTGAAGGAAGGAAATCAGTTGGAAGGTAATAATATAAGAATGCGGTCAGCAAGGTTTGATGAGGCCAATGTGTGCGACGGGGGCCGCATGACGTTAATCCCTGCCGGGGACCTCTTAGCCCTCCACCCATGGCCCAGCCACCATTGCACCACCCGGACCCTCTTCGCATAGAGGCTAATGGGTATAGAGGCGCAGACCAGGTGATGACGACGAATAGTCACCGAAGGGATGGGGCGGATTTTGAGAAATACATTTTATCCGAAGCTACAATTATTCCACACCTTGTATAGTTGGTCAACAAGGTTCCCAATTTCAGACCGTCGCCCAAGTTCTGAATAGCGACCCCTGGTACTGGTAATAATTAATATATATCGATCACCCTTAGACAAAACAGAATTCAAGTCATTATTGATCAAAGCCTATTCGTCCTCACTGATCGCGCTCTTTTTGTTTCTTCTTGACATTCATAATCCTCAAGTCCTATTCCATATCACGCAAACCTATTATTCCCAGCGACGCCTGTAAAACAACAGCACCAAAAAAGAAGATTTTATGTACACAAAAAGTCCAAAGTCGCTCACACACGCTGCATTAGTCGTTTCCACCCCTTCCCACTTCTATTTTCCAATTATAAGCATATAAAACCCCTAGAATCGGAGCTAATACTTTCTTTTTTTGAAGTCTCCCTCACAATTACATCCGCTGTGTCTCGATCGAGGCAGATGAGATTAAAATGAATGTCTTTACAAAACCTGTTGAGGCAATGACACTATTGTGTATCTATAATGACCTCTCTAGCGGCCGCTTTTTATCCCTCTACTCATCCGACGTATTTGTCGATTTGTACAGAATAGTACTCACGTACTATCAAGAAGAAAAAACTCATTAGCACTAAAATACTAGTTGTTAGTCGAGAAAAGGGAAGCTACTACTGACCTTCTTCTTATATCTCGTCGTTGCACTTATCGCCAACACTTGATTCCTGATGGAACTTGTCGCCAAATGATTCAAAACAACGTGGTTGGGAATCGGCAGAACGCTGCTATCGTCTCTTATCGTGTTCGCACCGTTCAAAATGACCTTGCTAAGAATCATTGGTAACGACGGCGGAGGCGGCAACTGCGAGTCAAACGATCGACCGTACTGCTCTTGCTTTTCCTCCAGGTCTTCCAAAAATGCCGGGATGACAGAGGTATACTTGCGAGGGGGTAAAACCTGAGCTTGGATGAACGAGTTGTTGGTACTGTTGAGCATGTTTTGAGGAATCTCGGGTGCTTTATCAGCCGAGTGGGTGGACAGCGTACGCTCCAACGGAGGCATATCATCCGCCACAACTTCAATGTAGTTGACCAAGATGCCAGCTGCATCGACGGCGGTGGGATACACATCCGACGTTTTCATCTGTCCATCCACCAGGAATTTAAGATGGTGAGTACCGGGCGGTAGCGGTACCACAGTGGATAAGTGACCTTCACTCCTAGTGAGTTTGTACTTTTTCTTCCAGCCGGAGAAGGTACCGGTGACGTAGACTCTCTTGCCGCCTTCGGTCCATTCGATTGTTGTGGGGATGGCCTTGGTGTCGTCAATGTTCATCTCATCGAGCTCGACCGTATCAACGGTGGTGGCACTACCAAAGCTATTCCTTCGTCGAGAAGGAGCAGGGACGTCAACGACGTTTATAATTGTATCGATTTTGTCCGGGATGTTGGGGTCCTGGATGGACATTTTGGGAATTGAGGTACCGGCGATATCCATGCTGCGCGGGGGAGACGAGTTGGAGGATGGAGTGGTGGAAATGCTGAGGTCTAGCAGCTTCTCAGTCGCAGAGATACTCGAGGCGGTGGTGGTACCGCGAGCAGCAGGAATCTCAGCTGTCGTACTGAGCAAGAGGTCGTGATCTTGGGTGGTGGAGGTGGTGGGAGCGGCCTTGAGGGGTGTGGCAGCGGAGAGGGAGTTCTTGCGTTGAGGCGGGCGGCGGGCGGTATGATGAGTGCCAGAAGAGTGGGGGAAGTGGTGATGGTGGTGATGGTGGTGATGGTGGTGGTAGGATTTGTCGGAGGACCTAGACGAGCCACCAGAGCTACCACCCCCACCGCTGCCGCTATTGTTATTACCAGCCTGATGGCTGCTGGCGCCGGACTGACCTTCCTGCTGCGATTGAGTGTTCCCCATCTTCTTTGCAGACGGCGGGCTGGGAAGAAAGGCGACACAGGATGCTACTAAATGCAGGTGGATGTGGGGTGAGAACGGGAGGTTGGAAGACGTCACGGATAAGGTCGCGAAGTTGAATCCGAATGAGTGCGAATAGATATTAGGATGGGGATGGGATGGGATGGGATGGGATGGGATGGGGCACGGAACGAATGGATGGGGTAGCGGGGTGGGCAGGTCTTGGCACACGCCGCTCTCTTCCCTCTTACTACCATATATCTACTTAAGTATCTATATCTTATATCGGGCATGCGACGTTTAAATTAAAGCTTCAAGATTCAAATCATATCTTAGCTTGTACCTCGCCGGCCTCGAGACCACACCCGGGGACCGGAACAGCCTCTCAAACTTGTGAAAAACTTTACAATTGACCAATGGTTACGTTTCAATCAATTCCATCATGCACGATGCCGTTTGCTGTTACGGGAAGCTCAGGTAATAATAATTACCACACACTCAACGCAAGCCCCACCTGTCTGCACAGCGCAATGCCATTCTAAATTCGATTCCAGCCTTTCATGGTCTCAATTATTGACCTATATAGTCTCGAGGCCAGTGACTTATATAGACTGTTATTGCCACACAAGACTAGGAAACCCAAATCCCTGTAGTAGGCGCATCGGTAAGCTTACAGATGACGATGTACCAAAGTCGGTTAGAATGGGCAACTGTAATTGGGTATGGAGTATACTAAAGACAAATCACATGAGGCCAATCCATGGTATCCAATGAAATTCTCAAATCGTAGAATCAAAGCGCCGGGCACGAAGGAATCATGTTAATATGACGGGCGAAAAGGGAAAACAGTCTCGACATTTGTATATATATAAACCTGCTCGACCACAATCATTTTGGCTAACGATCAAAATTACTACCACCATTACTATTATCGGTGTTATTAATTATTAATATTATCACCAACCACCCAGCAAAAAAATTAAATATATAATATCGATAATAATATAATAGTAGCTAGTCTCGTGGCCAGGTATACGTATATACTAGAAGCGATCTTATTATAATAGCAACAATTGCCAGGCTTGATTGCCTACCAAAATAAATGTGGCTGAGCGGAGTTATGTCCTCATCACGAGGGCTTATATATTATATTGGGACTTCCTTTGCCGGTTTCGAACGCTATAAGTACTCAAGTACTCAAGAACCTCTGATGTGAATTCACGAATAAAAACTGGTTTCGTGATACGAATAATACCACACACCTAACGCGTTAACGCGGGGCACAGCTCGCGCGCATTATAATATTATTGTTATATGTGTACCCTACCCTCTTGTCCGCCTGGTCTCGAGGCTAATGTGTACCGCTGTGTACCGTTTTATCTAGTCTTGTGGTCCGTTTTATCGTTGACTCTAACTATATCTATAGAACTAGTAAACGCATCCCAGCAGAAAGACTTAAGTCCAACTGCAAAAAATACATCGGACCACAGAATGTATCATCAAGATATGTTATCTTGCTTCGCATGTTATCTAAGGTTTACCATGTCCACTCAACACCGCGCCACTCACAAGCCCTTTTTCCACTCACAGAATACTCAAATTTTGCTGCAAAAAAAAAAAAAAACCGCAGTTTCAGCCTGAACGTTACATGCTCTCATCGCAAGAATAGTCCCCACTAGTTTAGAGTATATAAAGAAAATGGAGTACTCACCCGTACAGGTATATATATTGCTAACACTATATCCACATGCATACTTTCCCTAAGAATCCTAACCAAAACTAGCCTCGAGAACCAGGCGCTAGCTTACTCAGACCAAAACATTATCACAGACACGTATGCATATATGCAAAAGAAAGAAAGAAGTCGCTGGAAGCGGGTGCTATCTTAAAAAAAGAATTTTCGAGTAAAACAAACGCTCAAATTCGCTAGCAGAAATATATATATATACATAATAATTATTATTCTTCAGATGGATTTAGAAATCAAACTTACTCTCCCCCGCCAATTAACCCACCTTTGGGCTATCTTATTCCTAGTAATAACTACTACAATATCGACATGCGACGCGGCGCCCGCATTGGTATCCACCGTCCTTCCCCTTCCAGCTATACAAACCAGCGCGGTCAAACAGCTAGATCCACGAACCCTTCTTAATGTCAGACCCGCTTTTTTCTACGAGGGCGTTATCCACGTAGAATGCGCAGATCCTGCCGACGTCTTTGACGCTGAACTTACCATGGTTGGAAATATACCTGCTTCCGTATATCACGCTTGGACAATCGAATACGCAGATGACCGAGCCGCCGGTGAGGCATATATCGCTCGGCAGCAACAGATATGCCGCGAGTGTTCCTGTACCGACGAAGGGCTGGTAGTGGCAAACCCGCACTATACCCCTGCTTTCAACTCTCCCTCTCGATTGGAAAGAGATGATGACGAGACAAAATGCGACTCCCATACCAAGGCTGATATTTGCGTTGTAGTTTACCATGAGTATCCTAGTTTATATCTTGGAGTAAGATATAGACATATATATATATATATATGTGCTATATAATAAGAATAACGGTTTTTGGTATTCGAATACTCTCTAACGCAAATTTAAATATATAGATTGTTACTGTTATGCAATGCTTGCGCTTGCAAATGTACGCGCGGCGACGAGCTCTAGCGTTGAAGGGCCTACGACACACGATTACCTAGACGCCATGAACAGGATACCAGACTCGATCAAAGCGTTAAACCCATATTGGCGATTGGAACAATTGAAATATTTAAGTTACCAGCCTCAGAAATCATCGACGGGATCGATGCAATCGCAACGGATGAGTCGTCACAGGGTCAAAGCACCCGGTACAAAAGAGCCATACTATGTTGAAGGTCCAGATATAGAAATCATCAATGGAAATAGTGGGATATGGAACTGGTTGGCTGCCCTATCCGGGGGTTTGAAACCAGGCTTTCAGAAGAGAGATTTGAAGAGTAGTATCGAGGAATCGAAGGATACTTGTCCCGTAGAGGCACAAGAAAACGATAAATCTGACAAAGTATGCACGCATACCGATCGAGGTACCCAAACAAGCTCGTAAACGTATTTTTCAGTATATAAAAGACATAAAAACTTTTCTTCGTTCTTGGTATAATTATAATTCAAGTATTATTATAAAAAAAATGAGTTCTGATAAGTTTGTTCGGCCCGACGACTTGCCGTATTCGAATATTCTCCGAGCTATGTATATATACGTGGCATTATCGATAATTATCTACGCTCGTCACTGGTAAAGTCCTTGTCTTGGATTCGACATTGTGAATGGGTGCTTAATTGCACCATATCATGGATTCCCCGCCATGGATAAGTGTGCAATTTAAAGTTGACACGCAAGCTAGATGCCGTCGGGCGTCCCAATCCCGTAGAAATGTTGGATGTCCAACACATATCTTCACACAGTTTCTGTCTAGCTAGCTAGGCAGATCGATTGAGGTGTAACTGGTCTCGCAAAGGTTGTAACATTGTAGCTACGTTGGAAGTCTAGAACTCTGAAACGTTTGCTAGTATCTGGAATTCAATAAATAATGTAGCAAGGCCGGCAAGCGTACATACGCTGCACATGCACAATAAATAAATAGATTCGATATCACAGAAACGGGTACTCCGGACTCGTCTCGTAAATCAGAAGCTCGCGGAGCATCTGGACTAAAATAACATGGTAACAATCCTGAGGTAATAAGCCGAGCGCAAATATATCATTACACATTTCATCTTCTATACAATACAATCTTGCAATAACTACTATTACTAGTATACAACAATGTTCAGTTAATTAACAGTTTGATGTTTAGAAAAATAACTACGTAAGTAGATATAGTAGATATTTTCATTTTTTTTCAGTAGCAAACATCTTAGGATTACTATAGTGTCGGTCCCTTGGGTGCTTTCAGCGTCTAGCTACGAGATTAGGGTGCGTTATGCCTGCGCACAAACTTTCTAGCGTCGAAACTGGCGTTATAAAGTCTCGGCGGTGTTATATATCGCAGCGTTGTGAGTTTTCGTTATAGTACAACAGTAGACCTTAACACTCTGCCGAGCATTGCTCCTTCCCCTGGGACCTGGGACTGTGCCATGTGTTTTCAGTCCAGACGATCCGCACTTCTACCCCCCACCTCGTGCTCCGCGGCTAGTTTACGAGACATGGTTCTCAGATTTGCATGATTGTTTCAAAATTCCGGCCTAGTTGAGGTTGGAGGCGCTATACGCTGAGATTAAAAAGAAGAAGAAAAGAATTGTCGAGGTTTGAGGTTTTTCTGATAGCTGCATGGAACGCTGCTAAAATATAACTATACCAGAAGGGTCCTTCGGATCACTTAAACCCAACTGTTTATAAATTTACTAGTGCCTAACTACTCAATACGAGCTTGCCGCCCACCAGCCTACTAGCTGGCTACTTGCTGAACGTGTACTTGCTGTACCTCTTAACACGAGATCACCCAAAATAACACGTTTAAAGTCCACAGGGACGAGACGAGCAAGAACGTCGGTTTTGCTGTGCCGGCTGCTTCGCGCAGCTCCCTGAAGGGCCGGAAGGGAAACCTGGCTGTTGTAAACAGTCAGGCATATGCACAGGTTTCGTCATCAAAGCTACTATTATAAGTGTATCCAAGGATTTTTTACAACAGCTACAGTGGCCCCTTTTAAATTATAAATTTTAGTACTGTAGCACTAGTATACTAAGCCCACTCCGTATTGCGTATATATATATAAATAACATTCCTTCTTTGCAGCTTGCAAAGTCTGAAGGGATAAATACTTTAAACTGGGAACGATTTTTTCTACGTATACCTCATTTTTTGTTTTCTTTTCTTTTTTTTTTTCCTCCTAAATTTTCCAAAAAATCCAATTCACCGGTTGCCTAATCTACAAACCTTTGTAGAGAACCGTACAATAAATAGTTCGCATATTGTTTTCAGATCTAGATCTTTCCCAAAAAAACAAAACAAAATCTCGAGTGGACACTTATTTACATATAAAAGATGGAACCCAATCCTGGAATATCCGTTGTTAAGGTTCTACTCTTCTTCCTTTTATTTTGCTTTCCCATAACGAATTGCATACCAGTGGATACCAAGGAAAACATTAGGGACCACCCAAAGAGCTTGGATCCATTATCAGCTCCCTCCGACCCGCGGTTATCAACACCAGTACTTGCCGAGAAAGTTAAACGCCTTCAGGATAAATCCGATAAATCCCCTCAGCCGATATCAAAGCGCGTAATCGGACCAGAAGCATTCTACAGATATGGGAAGATGTATGTGGAGTGTGATCCCGCATCAACGGTTTACGATGCACCGTTACCCATCGGCGAAGGCTTTGAAGATATCCCTCGTGATGAAATACACTTCTGGTATATCGCATTCGAATCACGGGAGCTGGCTGAACACTACATTGCCCGACGGCAGGCAGTATGCCAGCGCTGTATATGTACAAATCTTGGAGAGATGACCCCTCTATCCGACATACAAGCTTTAAATGTGCGGGTCCCCGTGATTGGTGGTGGTGGGGAAGCTATGTATTTACAACCAGCATGTCCTGACGAGCAGGCGGTTGCCGTTTGCAAGGCTGTTTATCGTAAGTGCTTGCAAAGTACACTGTCACCCCCCTCCTGCTTTTAAGATTTTGTTGGTGACGAGGAGAGGATGGCTCTCACACTCACTCACTCACTCCGATCATATCTGAAAGAATACTGATAGATATATGTGTGCAATAAATACGATTAGGGTGTTATTGTTTCGCGAGGCTATTGCGCCAGGATCGTATTGCAAAGCTCAGAGGCGTACCTGGTGATGAAATTCGCCAAGCTCTCAACCAAATCAGCAATACAGTTAAAATGCGAAATCCCGGCTGGGAATACAGAAAAAACCCGGGTGATGCCGAATCATTCCGCTGGGATCCCATTGATTCACACGAGTCGAATAATTATCGAAGATTGGCTCCGGGGACAAAGGAGCCGTATTTTATCGAAGGACCAGATCAACTCGGGTTTGGTCAGAGCTGGACCTGGCTTCAGGGTTTGAAAGGCGTCGGATTGGGACTGAAGAAGAGAGAAGACTCAAGCGGGGCTGCGCCTGGTGTCGAGAAGACTTGTAATGCCGATGGTGATGCTGAGGATGGAGATAAGAATATCTGCGCTGTTGAGGGGGAACGGAAGGATGATGGAAACTCCAAGAAAGTTTAGATGTATTTCATGCAATTTCACATTCACATACACACACACCTATATATATATATATATATATATATATAGCACGGTGTATTTCTATATAACAGAGAAGCTGATATATTCGGGTGATCGCTTAAAGCTTCGTTCATTCGAATTCTTGTTTACTTGTATATATAAATCTTTCTAGATTTCTACTCGAGCAGAAAAACATTCTATTTACTTAAGAGTACTTACTTAAGTACTTGGTAATTATTAAGGTGCATGCACCCATACCAACGTTAACTCCAACTGAAAATTTAAAACCATATGTGTTGTTTGTGGTCGATTTCCAACAGAAACTCGCTGGCGGATCCGCCCGCATTATATTAGCTAGCTCGCCTTTCAAACGAAAGCCAAGCTAAAACCTTGACGACCCTCATATGCTCATGTTCCTTGATCGGTTCGTATACCATATTCGAGTGGCGCTATCCTTGCCGCATTTTGATTGATTCGCTGCTGCGTGACATTCCGGCGTGATTACACTTACCATACATACCATCTTTTTTTGGTGTAAAGAATCCAGGTCGGTATGTGAACAGCGAATAACCACGACAACGGCCGGCCGAGTTTCACCGGTGCCGGGCACCTTCCTTAAAACTTTCGACCTCCATCCCTTGTGGTCTTTTTAGTCTTGTGGTCGAGGTCTTCACCTTTAAGCTTTATGAGTGATATATACTTTTAAGTAATCACCGTCGACGAGAATACATATCACATCTAGTATACCCAGCCAAACCGACTGGTGCCATAACCGAACCGAACCAAAAAAAAAAAAACACCAAACCCGAAATTTCCAACTTTGAATTAAAAGGCTGTTTGGACACTTGCGATATCGCGATGGAACTATGGAACTGACTGATATCCTCTTGGTCCCTCTACGGTTCGCCCTTGCCGTCATCTTATTCCTAATATCACCTCTGACGGCTCTGGCGTCCTACTTTTTCGACCTGACGGTGTCGATTTTAAAGCTTCCCGTGTGGGTAGCCCAGAAATTAGAGGTGAGCCACAGAAAATCTTGATATGAAGAAAAAAAAAAAATATCCACATATATAGTCAGATCCTAGAAGAGCGATATTGAAATAGATGCTGATACGAATATAACTTTTTTTATTTTAGGTGATTTACATCTACCTCGGCGCCGCCTTTCTGGTGGGTATATCCCTCGGCATCATCTTTTCATTCTTCTCCTCCGCTGTCTTTTCAGCACTCGGTCTCGATAAGAAATCGTCTTCTCCTCCTCGTAGCCCGGCGACGGCGAAGCGTAAATTGAGGAGCAAATCACCCATATCCTCAGCGGAGAAGAAAACCTCATTTACGATTCAGAGAGAGAGGGGATGGTTGGAAGGGGGTATCAGTGGGTCGGGAACGGGAACGGGAACGGGTGGGAGATTGGGGATGGGGATGGGAGCTGTTGATATCAGTCCTTTGAGTCCGACTTCGATATCACCTGGTTTGACGTTGAGTGGTGGGGAGTTACAGTTAGGACGGCAGCGGATATTCCCGATATTGGAGGAGGAAGATGAACACGAGGATGAGATGCGGGGCAGGAAAGGGAGAGGAGGAAGGAGAAGAATCTGATTCGGTCCAGAAAGCTTTCAGACGTAGCATCCCCGAGACTACTTTCAGACTCTCAGGGTATAATTACTATCTCATACATTGTAAGTATCATAATTTAAGATTGATTATAGTACATTTTATTCCGAGAGTCGACCGGGTACCAGGGGATACCGGGATACTTCCGGGTTTACTTGGCATCCAATCCACCAAACCCGCCTATGTATCCAAGATAAGACATTCTTTAAATACAGTATATTGTGAAATGGTAATTTGAAATGCGAAACGTCGGTCGCGGGAGGAGGCGAACCAAACTTTTTCGATTCGAGTCGGATCCGGATGGACATGTATAATGTACCTACCCTGTATGCACGAGCCCGTCATATAGTATATGGATATCCCTTTTTTTGTTCATGCAGGGAAAACCCGCGAGAAGCAAGATTCGATCACGATTGACGTTATTTATCGCAAACCGTCGATATCACATCATCATCATCATCATCATTATCATTATCACCAGAGTTTGAATTATTTTTTTCGGATGCTCACGAACTGGCGACGTCAACCGGAAGAGTAAAAGGGCGAATGAGAAATATGACGTTTGCGTGGGATCATTGCATTGGCCACACCGCAACGCCCAAAGCAGGGAAAAAGCCCATGGCAGGCGGTGATTGGGTCGCATATTCCTCGCACACACCGGAAGGGACCCTCCCATGTCGACAAGAATGCAGGCTAGCACCAGACAATGATATCGTATCGAAGTTATAGCCCTAGTACGGCAACATTTTCGAACCCCCCCGGCGGGCGATGCATAAAATTTAAAAAACAACAACATCAACATATTAAAATTATTTAATTTTTTATTTAAATTTAATTATAATGCCACCTCGTAATACTATTATTAATAAATATAAAAATTTTATATTAAATTTATATCTTATCGAACAAATTAATATCAATACTATTCAAATTTT
>LDDX01000014.1:0-83812 GCA_012184315.1 Arthrobotrys entomopaga
ATATATATATATATACTTAAGTATGCATATTCTGACACGGTATATAACCTGCGAGAAAAAAAACAGGCGAACTATGTCGCAACTTCTACACCCTCGGCTGGGTCACCGGCACCGGCGGCGGCATCAGCATACGAAAAGAGTACACCATCCCATTCCATCCTACGCCTTTGTTGCATTTTCCCACAAAACTTCGCGTTGCCCACAATATCATACACATATACATACCATACTCTACCCACAGCACTCCTAATTTCCACTAATATATATATACTTAAGTATCCAAAAACTAACATAAAATAACTAATAAAAATAAAAATAAAAAAGTGAAAACATCTACATCGCCCCCTCCGGTGTCCAAAAAGAACGTCTGGAACCCCAAAACATGTTTGTGATGACCTACCCTTCCCAAACCTACCTCCGCCGTCCGGAACCCCTAAAACCCTCCGCCTGCACACCGCTCTTCCTCGCCGCGTACGACAAGGGCGCCGGAGCGTGCATCCACACGCACTCGCAATGGGCCGTCCTGGTCACGTTGTTGAGTAAAGGGAAGAAAAGCTTCAAGGTTGCAAATACGGAGATGATCAAGGGGATTCCGTGTCCTAGTAAGGGGGTTGGGGGGTATTATGGATATCATGACACTTTGGAGATTCCTATTATTGAGAATACCGCGCAGTTAGTACTCCCCCCCCCTTTTTTTTTAGGTTTTTTTTTTATATAGTTCTAGTTTATTGGGGGAAGATGGTGTTGATGTTGATGTTAATGTCGATGAGGTTGTAGTGAGGAGGATTTGAGGGATTCTTTGGCACAGGCTATAGCTGATTATCCGGTAAGATATACACATATACACATACATACACATATACATCCCCCCTATACACATTGTTTTTATAGTAAGGTTTTAAGAATAAGGTATTAATTGATATGGTGGGTTGATATTATATATATACGGTATAGGATACTTCTGCAGTTTTGGTGAGAAGACACGGCGTGTAAGTATATATAATTCTCCTTCATGCAAGATTTCAAAAAAATATATATACCTAAAGAATAGTCTAACGTTTCATTATAAATGGTAGTTATGTGTGGGGTGATACTGTCTGGAAAGCCAAAACGCAAGCTGAATGGTAAATTCCCTTGAATACGTCAAAAACGAGAAAATTTAGAAAGCTAATAAAAATAATATTGTGAATAGTTACGACTATCTATTTCAACTGGCTGTCGAGATGCACAAGTTGGGTCTAGATCCAGCCGGTCCGATTGACCCGGTGGAAGAATAAACCCCCCCCCCCCCCCCNCCCACAGATCCCTTTCTATATCCCATATAAAAGTTTCTATAGATAAGTTACTTAAGAACAGTCTCGGCACCAAACCAAACAACGCCAGACTTAAGAAGTAGTGTAAATCAAATCAAATCAAAAAAAGGCAACAACAACGGTAATATCATCCCGGTGCTTCTTCGCCGCATTCTTACCCAACGGTAAACTCAACGTGAACAGTAACCTCCCCTCCCTAACTCCGCCCAGAGCATTTCGTATCAAATGCACCCCGACATTCTCATCCCCCTTCTCAAACACAAACATCTCCAATTGACTCGGCGTCAACCTCGTCGATCTCCTCTCTCTCTCCGACTTCTTCAGCAAAGGTAAATGCTCATCCGTCCACCGTCCCACCAAAGCAACAGCATCCTCACTGCTCAGGAAATCCCACAACCCGTCCGTTCCCAATATTACAAAATCCCCGACTTTCGCATCGGTATACTCGGATACCTCCGGACGAGCGGTGACGTACGGCGGACTCTTGATGACATTATATTCCTTCCCGCTTCTAACCTTCTTCGTCTCTCCTTCTTCTCGGATTTTAAACCGTTTGTTACCAAACGCTCTGCTGACGGCTAAATCGCCCATGAGACGGTGATTCTTGACTATACCCTTCTCGGCCGGGTGTTCACCCTCCACTCTTTTGACTTCATCGGGGTTACTCGCAAAGTTTTGGTCAACGGAGAGAGGTTTGGCCAGCCATCGTGTGTTTGTGGTGGAACCTATTCGTTTTCCGAGAACGGCGCGGGAATCACCCGTACAGGCAGTGTAGAGGTTGTTATGGCGAGCGTCGAAGAAGGAGAGGAGGGCGCAGGAACCTTGGGATGCTATTGTCGATAGGGAGGGGTTGAGGAGGATGGAAGTGTCGAGGGTGGAGAAGGCGGTTGAGATTGTGGATTTGATGAGGTCGGAGGGTGGCTGTGATGGGGTGTGGGAGGTGTAGAGTGTTAGGAGAGAGTTGTAGACTTGGTTTATCAGGACCCGTTTGAGGTATTGTGATGTTGCGACGCCACTATTTTTTAGAAAAATGATATGATGAAATTAGTAGGTGAGTTTTATGAAATGGAACGTGGGGATATTTTTTTTTTTTTCGTACTAGTGACCGTCGTAAACTGCGAAAAAGGACCAGTGGTGTTCTTCACCGTTAGGATCAGCTAGACTTTGAGCGTCGGGCAAAAAGTCGTACGCAAAGGCGTCTTCGTTCTCTTCGTGGGCTGGAAGGGATGCGACTTGTAATTTTGAGATTCTGGAAGTTTCCGGGGTGGCGACGTCTAGGGTTCGTTGATTCAGGATCCGAGTCGCTTCGGCTGGTGATATGAGAGTTTCTGTTGGATTTGAATTTAACGTTGGCTTATTGGAGGTGGTAGCGGAAGTGGTAGCAGCAGCGGTGGTGGTGTGATGTTCTGGTGAGACGGTCTCGATACGAGTGCCAATAACATCATTTGGGATAGTAGCTGACTTGTTGGAGCCCTGCTTGGGCGGCAGCAGACTCGCAGGACTACTATTAATACCGTTTATGTTATTAATATTGAGAACGGGTGTCGTAGATTGCATGGGAGTTTGGAAGTTTGGTTTTCGACGGGTGGTTACGGGCATGTTTGCGGATGTCGCGGATGGCGGTGAAGTTGGTGAAGTTGGTGAAGATGGAGATGATGGAGATGATGGATCGCAGATATCGATATCAGACCTACTTGATCTGGTGCCGGCGGACATGACGCTGATAATTATAATAATAAATTAATTAATACCGATTCTGGAACAAGGCACAGCAAGCTTGGTAGCTAAAGTAAGTAATTAACTACTTAAGTAACGAGCAGGGGGAGGAGAAATCGATCGAGCAAGGTCGGTTCATGCAGGGAAGTCCAATCCGACCGACCGACCGACCGACCGACCGACCAGCCATGCACGCACGCACGCCCGCCAGGATTCGATTCGATTCGATTTGGCCAAATCGAGAGATAATACGTATTCAATCCTCACTAGCTTGGCTTAGCTTGACTTAGCTGGCTGCCACTTTTTGAATATTATTTATATAATAATTATATTATGGTATGCGTTGTCGCATGCCAGCACGGTCACTGTAGTTCTATCGTTTGCATGTCGGTCAACTCGACTAGTTGCTGGCAGGATCTATGCGGTCGTATAGACATATATGTCTCGCAGGCACATGACATGATGATGGGATCGAGAGAGATGACGATGATGGTGATGGTGATGATGATGGTGATGATGACGATGATGCTTGTGAGACATTTTAATACATTCTTGCTGAGAAAGCTTCGGATCAGACCACCTTTACTACTCAAGTAAGTAACATGAAGGAGCCAAGTACTTGAGTACTCAAGTACTGAGCTATCACCTGTCAAAGGTTTTTTGAGAATAAGTTTGTGACACAGTTACCACAGAATAGATGATATATATATGATATCCAGGCCATCTTGAATGGATCCTTTTGTCTCTCCAGCATGCAATGCGGGTGTATTGGATGATTGGATGATTTGGATGATTTGGATGCATGGAATAAGCGAAAGAGCTTGCAGGAATATTCCGAGGCGAGGAAATTAATATATGTTCCTGTCCTTCTTTCACAACATATGACTTATGTTACGTAGTAACATCCGAACAGTCCAGTCCGCTGCCGGATAATTGAAACAACCATCTTCGTGGTTGACAGTTGTGATCAGCTGTCAGTATATCGTACATCTCGATCCTTCTTTCGGGGAATTTCTACCCATTTTGATGGCCGTAATATCTATCCACTTCTTATACATAGGAAGAAGTCGGAAAATGGCAGGATATACCATGCTGATTTCCAAAAACACAAGGAAACCGAATCGGGCCAAGTTGACATTTACCTACATCGGACAGGAGTGGAGCGGAAGGGAAAGGGAAAAGTAATAATCCCCCCAAGCTCAATCAGTCCGGGCTAGGATGGGACCCAAAGCTGTGGAATGTGCATTAGCCTCGAAATCAGGCTCAGGCGGCGTTCCAGGGGAGGTCCTTCTTCATCGCAATTGGCATGTGCATAGATATAGAGTTCGTTATCGTCGGCTATGTTCTTTTGACCCCCTGGCCTGGACGGGCTGTCGAGTGATATATAAAACATCTTTGATATATACATACTTAAGTATATATGTCGTATGATAAATATATCGATAGACTGAATCGATAGTTACTATACTGATGCATTGGATGAATGTGCGTAATTAATTACTTACGGAATATTAATGAATGAATGAAGCGAGGTTGTTCCGATGTTGGCCCCCAACCGAACCAACGAGATGTGTGCTAATTGACAGCCAAGTCGCCGGCTGACTGGCAGCTGGTAACCCCTCCGAACCAATCGTTCGTCCCCTTCGAATCGAGTCGGATGCAGCTAAATTAATTAATAGCGGTGGAAGATGGCGGGTGCCCAGAATTATGGGTGGTGGTGTGGGTGTGGTGGTGGGCTCCGATGGGGAAAAGCTGCCAATTCCCATTCACCATTCACCATCCTTTCCCATCCATCCATCCATCCTTCCATCCTCATCCGCCATCATTCTTCCTCTCCTCCTCCATCCTCCTTCATCATCTAATATATCCACCTTACGTATCACTCTTCCCCCTCCCTCTCTTAATCGCCCTCTTCTCTCCCGCCCCGAAGCTTCGTGATTTCTAATCACAAAACCGGCCAGTGCAGTGCATTGCCGTCGCCACCATCCCTAGATCCTTCCTTGGCCTCCTTCGGTTCTTTTATTATTATTTTAGTATTATTATTATTTTTTGTCTGCTTTCCCCGTTTCCCGCCTGGTCGCATTGTTTTCCTTTTCGGTATTTTATTTACTCCTCTCAACAAGCACCAGTCCAACCGAGAAACGCTCCGAAAGTATAACACCCAACGGACCACTGCCAAACTTTGCGCGAAACCTTCGAGAAACTCAAGAATAAAAAAAATCTCCGAGCCCCAAAACACTAACCAAACACTACTGTGAGCAAAGATAAAGGTGTAAAAATATCATCATCATCATGGCGCACGTCGCGAAACGGCCTCGTCTTCACGGTCCTAAGAATCCCGCCCTCACCCTCTCGTCTACCTCCTCCCTCCTCGAATCAACCCGTCAGGCCTCTTCCGCCACCCCGAAACTCCGGAACCTCCAACTCGAGCACGAAAATTCTCTGCGACAGTCCGCTCAACGTCTCAAGTCTAGCTGGGAAGATATCTGCCGCCGTTACGCGCACGACTTTGATGGCGAAGGCGACGAGATTGATCTGGAGACAGGGCAGGTCGTTGTCGATAACGGTCATCTGAGGAATCTTACCGAAAGTGGGAACGATACCTGGGCCATGGAGGGATTTGACGAGGAGGACGCCGGATCCGCGACATCGACCTTAGAGATGGAGATTCTAGGAATGAGACCGATATTAGGAAGGGATGAGATGGGAGGACCGATGCTCAAAGACGATGAGGCTGAAGAAATCGACGTTGATGAGATGGAAGTCGACCGAGATGCTATTGACGACCTGTTTGACGAACTGGAGGAACTAACCATGACGGCATCTGGGAAGACAAAAGTGGAGGAAAAGAGACGGAGAGAGAAGGAGCAGAAGGTTCAAGAAATCGAATCGCAGAGTTCGATTGCCGGTTTGGATAGTATACCGTCACCCGCATCTTCCGAGCCGCTGGAGGAGGAGGAGGAGGAGGTGTCAAATGCGGAATCGGTGGTGAAGGAGGTCGAAAAGCATGGCATGGAACTGCCGTCACCCGAAGACCCGCCGCCGGACACTGCAATCATGGGGAATTTGGTATCGAAACTGGGCGTTTTTGGGGTTCTAGCGCTCGTTAATCAGTTTGCAGACAAAACGAAAACTGCGGAATTGGAAGGCGAGACTTTTGCTGCACAACTTACGCCGGTATCAGAGTGTGGGAAGCCAATGGCTGAACTTCTTGCGGATGAAGCTGAAAAGCTAGCAGCTGCGAAAGAATCTACTCCCGTATCGCCCGAGCCAATACCTGTTGAAGAACTGCCATTACCGGATGCTGAGGAAGTAGTGGACAAGGAAACAGAAACATTGGGGAAGGTTATAGAAGAGGAATCGGAGTTGGATACACATCCTATAGTGAATATTGAAACAATAACGGAGTCGACAGCACCAGTTGAAGATAACACGGAAAACCACGTTCAAGAGATTCCTGAAGAAGCAGCTACGTCTGATACAAACAGGGAGACTAATGCTTCTGGAACCATCCAAGCAGACACACCAGATGAGTGCACAGCACCATTGCCGGGTAGCTTGCAACAACCATTTGCCTTGGATGATACGCCTGTTTCGTCACGAGAGGATATTCTAGCATTAACTCAAAATCTACACCAACCGAGCCCCCAACCTGAAAATATTCCTCTTCCTAACCAGCCGCTAGAATTAGAGGTATCAGATGTGGAACATCAGCCGGAATCATTAACATCTGAGGCGAAAGATGTTCTGGAAGAGCAATCGGCTCCTAAAGAGGAGGGATTGAATCCAGACTATCTATACGGTGATATTGACGACCTTTCGACCATTATAACGCCGAAGAGATTTGTCCCAGTGACGGCTAAGAATCGATTGCGAGGTGTCAAATCAACCCCATCTTCCGCAAGAAAGGCTTTATCAACTAGCAAGAAGAAGTCCCAGAAGCGACGATTATCAGAAATTCAAACACCACCACAAGCAAACCCTTCTTCCGCCTCGGAACGAAAACAACCGCAAACATTACCCCCAAGACCCAAACAGCCTGTGTTCAATACTCCATCAAGCGCAACGCACAGCAAAGCATCTGAATCCAAGAAACCCCGAAATTTTTGGTCCGCTTTACCTGACGATCCTTTCTATGACCCTCTCTGGCAAGACGGCCATCCTGACGGAGAACCCGCTTTTGAAGAATTTGAGCGCCGAAGGCTACTATTAGAAGATCACAAGATCAAGAGAATGGACCAAGAAGATTCCCTTGACGACGACCTCATGGTTTTATCTTCTCCGGTGGCAGCCAAGAAGACACCAACTTCGAGAGCTTATCAAACGCCCAAGCCGAAGGACAAGAAAACACCAAAGTCGACCAAGCGCATCAAAAAGGAAGAGGATACGTTTGAGAGCAGATTACATACACCGCGGTCTGGAAAGCTTTTGGAGCATATACAGAAACGGCTTGCTGAAGAGAGAGATGTTGTGAAAAAGGAGGAAGCAGAAGAAGCACCTAACGGCGAACATACCAACGTAGAGTCAACTGATGTTGCTCCAGAAACCCCGATACCAAGGATCAAGAATGAGTATGGGTTGTCGGATAGCGAGGATGAGCTGGCTCGAGAGATATGGTTTGTGAAAGATAAGGATGTTGAGGTGGTGGGTACTCGAAAGCAAAAGCGAACTCGTCGGCCCAAGGGGCGGGCACCCCCATTGGTTGTACGGGAAACCTCTGCAAACCCGTTTACTCTCTGGAAATCTAACGGAATCAAAACCGAAGAAGATGAAGCGATGGACCTAAATCGCAAACCTTTTGCAACTTGTGGAGATGCCGGGTACCGTTGTGAGAAAACTATATGTTTCAGTAAGTTGGCTTCGTGCTCCTTCAGCTAAAAGTCAGAGCTAATATCGCATTCGCAGCATGCATAGAGGATTGGGAAAGCTGATCCCATCCGCTGTTTTTATATTGTACAATCTTTTTTTCATCTATGTTACAGATATTACGGATACCCTAATTGCGTTTCTTTTGCTATCTTTATTACGCCGGAGTTTTTTCTTTTCTTTTTCTCCTTCCAACAACCCGCTCAATGTTTGGCACCAGCCTCCAAAATCTGATCGATGGTTGTATCCCACTTGCCCCCAATGTCGCCGATTTTGGTCCAGAATTTGGATAAATGCCTACTCCCACTATCGCAGAGGATGGTCACTATTCTCTTGTTTGAATTTTGCCATCCTCTCTCTTTAACAAACTTTATGACGGCGACACAGTTCACCGCACTAGAGCTCCCAACAAACAATCCGTCCTGTTCGACAAGGTAACGCGCCATCAAGCACGCTGAAGAATATTCGTCAGCTTTGACACCATTTTTACTTTTTCAAACAATGCATTTTTGTTTTATAACTACCTTCTTCGTCTGTCACCCGCACCGCATCATCGATCAATGTCCTCCCGGCCTCGAAATTCGCAGTCACACGGTTGATCCCGACCCCTTCAACTATAGAATCCACCTGCGCCCTCCTCCTCGTCCCCTCCCTCTCCGTCAACTCATTGAACATCACCCCGTACTTTACTTTATTCAACAACCCTGATCCTTGCGGATCTGCCAACACTGCTACAAGATTGGGCAAATATTGTTTGAGATACTTGACTACGCCTGACATGGTCCCTCCGGTGCCAGCTCCGGCCACGAATGCGTCCAATTGCTTGCCGCATTGGCGGTATATCTCCGGTCCTGTTGTCTCGAAATGTGCTTTCCAATTCGCTTCGTTTTCGAACTGATCGGCGAAGAAGCCGCGGGCGGTGGTCTCCGGGTTCTGTGTTAATTCCAAAGCGCGAGTTTTGGCGAGATTGACGAATTGGTTCTTGTCGACTATGCTTGCGGGGGTCACTCGCTCGACTACAGCGCCGAGTTTTAGGAGGAGAGAAGACTTTTCGAGAGATTGATCTGACGGCATGCATCTTTAAAACATATAAAAAGATCAGCCTTGGAATATTATACATTATATATAGAATTGTTGGCTTTTTGGTTTAAATTTGGAAAAACTTACATGTGTGCTAGGTATCCCCTCGCGCGGCAGATGTGAGCGAGGGAGACGCCGGTGCTTCCTACCGTTCCTTCAAAGACTTTGTCACCCGAGAATGGTCTGAGACGACCTT
This sequence comes from Arthrobotrys entomopaga, assembly GCA_012184315.1. NCBI lineage: Eukaryota > Fungi > Ascomycota > Orbiliomycetes > Orbiliales > Orbiliaceae > Arthrobotrys > Arthrobotrys entomopaga. The sequence continues at coordinate 9,172 of LDDX01000014.1, forward strand.
CTTCTTCAGCCTGTCCTTGCTCGCGTTAGTAATATTATATTTATCATTTCATGTTGTCTGTTTTTTTGGATCTGTTGTGTTTTAAACTTGTGGGTTAGGATAATTGATTATACGTGGGACTGGTATATTTTTTGAATTTTCAAGCTCTGGCTTTGTTTTTTTTGGTTTTTTTGTATGATAGATAGGATCGGATCGGTCTTTGGGGGAGTTGTCGTTCGTTGTAAGATGAGATATGGAGCGATAAATTTTTTTTTTTTTTTGGCTTTTCATACAGGGAAATATATGTAGAATATATAATATCATTTAAACGAGGGGGTAAGAAGGATAATACAGCTCGAAGATAGCTTTATTCTTGATTTTTTTTCACATTTCTCGATTTCAAGATGTATAGATGTGCATGTGGAGAGGAGAGGGTAACAGACCTTTAGAATAATACTCAGCGCGACTCGATCCTTTGGCGACCCGCCGGGGTTTAGAAACTAGAAGTAAATCCACATATAATATATCAATATATATTTCCCTTTCCATAAAGTAGAACATTTCCGGTACATCTTAATAAAGTATGAAGTATGAACAAATATAATGCATGGAGGGAAATGCATAGTAGTGTAGGTAGGGTAGTATATATATAATAAATACCTCAGCTTTCGCTAAAACCTCACACCCCAAATACTCCGAAAGACTGCGAATCCTCAATAATGGGGTATTACCAATACACCCTTCCAAACCATTCTTGATATCTTCCTTCTCGCGGGGAAGTATCATCGGAAGGTTATCGTTGAGGGATGGTGGTATAGTGCTAGTGCTAGTGCTGAGCAGGAGGTTTTGTAGAGCAATAGGCACGAAGGACGAACGACGGGAGTAGGGTTCGTATTTCTCATTCTCATTGTCGTCTTCGTCGAAGTTACGGCGGGTTTTGTGGTATTGGTGATGTTTGAGGGTGAGGTGTTGGAGGGTGAGGGTTAGTGCTATACCTGCGGTGAAGGAGAGGGTTGCGATGAGGAGGAGGGGTTTGGGGGGTATCCAGTCGTTCATCTTGTTTTACCACTCAAGTACTCAAGTACTTGAATATATATTGAGGTTTATGAAGGTCGACGCTGTCGACGTCACCATCAGTGTAACTGACTTTAGATACCTTGTTGGAAATTAAGCAAGTTGTGAGGTTTTTTGCGTTGCCAGCGCGCGCCCTTTGGAAAATGCATTGCAGTTAGGTTACGAGATTGCGAGATATATCTCATCAATTATATTCACTCAATTTCTTATGACATAGACTGTCGATATTGATATCAACTTGAGACCGTCCAAGTATCAACATATATATATACAAACAATGACAGCCAAGTTATAGTACAATAATTTGAGAAATATCCAAATATCTCTCTCGAGTGTGTCACCACGTTCAATGCGTGTGCATGACAGACGCATTCTTGTACCACGTCAACAGCGGGTTCTCCTTTGATTTCGTAGTAGTATCCGCCAACTCCGCCCAACTTCTCATAAACTTCTCGTGCGTCTCAACCTTTGCAAACTTACCCGATAAAAGCTCGTACATTTTCGAAAGCTCGACAAAGTCCGTGGGAAATAAAATGTCAAAATATCCTTGATGAACCTATCCATTCCCCCAAATCAACGAATATTTAGCAACTCTACGATATTTTTTTCACTTGACGAAGGGCTGTTAGGAATAATAAAGGGGGAGATATATGCTTACAAATAACTGCTTGACGGCGATGGTCTCCCGCTTATACCTCGTCTGCACGACCGGCGCATTAACACCCTCGATCGCATCCGGCAAAGAATCAAAATCACTCATCAACAGCCGATGATGCGGAAACCTCGAATTCAGCAACTCCAAAAACTCCATCGCCCTTGTAGGAATGAACTCCGGCGCCGTCAAGTTTTCCGAAAACCACACCCGCTTCTTCACGATACTCTTCAACTTGCTCCACGCACTCCCACCCCTAACCGTATCCGTGAACGACCTGCCGATAACGTTACTAAACATCTTGTCATGTCTCGGATTATCGATCCGTCGACGTAGGTCCAAGAAGCGTTGAGTCCGAGGCTCCAACTCTGGCGTGTAAAACTCGTGAAAGTCCCCTTCCCGGTCGATCAGGAGATACCCCTGCATCGGCCGCTGCGTCTCCAAATCGTACCGAATCATATCGTGCGCGAAATTATCGAAAACCTCCAGCGCGAGGAAAAAGCACGGGTTGGCAACGTATGTCTTGAAATCGAACATGCTGCTATTGATCACTTCCACGTGTCCCGTATGTCCGGACCTCTCCGCTGACTTCAACTGCTCCTCCACCATACGTTTGCTGATTTCTATAATTTTGAATTGAGTGCGCACGTATACGTCCGGAACGTTGGTGCGGAGCCAGTCGAGAATGTTAACCATCAGGGTACCGTTCCCCGCGCCCATTTCGTACACGATGAGGTCGTATTCGGGGTATAAATCTATCACGTAGTTTTCGTAAAGGTATCGGGCGAGTGCTTCGCCGTAGTAAGGCCGGAAGAGTTCGGTGGGGGTGTGCCATAGCTGTCGTAGGTCGTTGGGATTTTCTTCGTCGAGTTTGTCTTCGAAGATTTTGTACTGCTCGGCGAAGGCTTCGTGGAAGGTATTTTCGTTTTTGATGTGTCTGAAGTCGAAGGGTTTGTCGGTGTTAAAGATGACGGCTTCTTTGGAGAAGTAGCCGTAGTTTGGATTGTAGAGGGCATCTGTAGGCGTTTAAAATATATAAGCAAATTTTCTCAAGGTTATTCAAGAAGCGATTGGTTCTTTTTAAAGGTCAATGCATGTAATCATTCGAGAGCAGGAGGGTGGACGGATCCGATTACCGTCAATATAGTCCCGAACCAGCATCTTCACCATCTTTGGCCGTTCCTTTCTGTTGGCTAGTATCGACGCTGTCACCAATGGAAACTTGGCGAATTCCACCGACAAATCTTTAGGTACAATTTTGTCCCGGGGTAGCCATCCTGAATCGTCGGCGACGATACGATATGCTGTGGAGGTATGCAGGCGCCGGCGGGGTGGATGATAACTACTGAGATGCCGAGGCGGGGCCCGTCGCGGGATGGAATGAAACCTCGCTCTCCTCTGGCAGGCTGGGTGTCGGAAGAGCTGCCGGAAGAGAGAGGAGAGAAGCGCCTGTGACGAGTCCATTGGCTCGGACGAGGCTGCGGACGACTGACAGGCTCGTCGCCAGGATCGGTTGAAGTCGCTTGCTCGCGTGAGGGTTGTTGCTGTCGAAATGGAAATTGGGCGGAGCTTTGTGTTTGGAGAGTTTAGTTTTATCGATAACAAACTTACTTGGCTTATGCAAGGAACCGAACTAACGGAATCAACCAATGTACCTGGGCCAATCTAGTAGCTGTATTCTTTTAAGAACGTAGTTTACAGGAGAATCGAAATAAAATATAGAAAAGGTAAAAAAACCAAGAGATACATAAAAGAAGGACCTCAACATTGTGGAATCACGGGGTCGTATCAAGGAGAGAAAAATTGGATACTATCATCAGCAGACCAAAGTGCCGCATCTATCGAAGAGCACCACAAGGAAAGAAACAAATATCGCTAGATAACACCGCAAGGATCAAATTGAGAGAGGTATATAAGAGAGCTCAACGAATACCATAAATGCCAGCGCCATATCCGATCCGATAGGTGACATATCGGATGTTGTGAGGTATGGGAAGCAATAATGGGTATGTGTGAGAGACGAAAAAGAGAATGGAAAGAACCCGATAGAGAGCTAATTTAAGAGAACTGATCGAATGCATGTTAGCTTGCTATAAATATTTCTAAAATACGATTTCAAACATACCTTCCAACGGTGACCGCATTGCAAACATTCGCAGAACTAGATTCTAACGTCAGTAAATTCGATATTAAGAAATGTAAAGGAATTGTACTCACTGTAGTCATCGGTTCGTCAGCGGAACGGGTTTGTGCTTGAGTGTACGAAACATTCTTCTTCTTGCATTTCCCGCACTGAAGTTGGTCTGTAACACTCGTTGGAGCTTTCGCAACCATAGCGTCCTTCATGTTCTCCTGTTCAATCTTCTCATCCTCGCGCTTTCTCTCGGCAGATGCCATCTCCTCTGATGTCATCGAGGCGAGGCGACTCGGTTCAATTCTCCCAGACCAGACGTTCTTTCTCAAGTTAGGATTTTTAGTGTCTTTCAGGTTGAAGTAAATCGATCGAAGTCTCGCGCGATATTGTCCTTCCGTCTTCTTTTGGTGAAGCAGGAATAGATGGTTCTCGGTGTCTTGCGCCAGTTTGAAGATTTCGTCCGGAGCTGTAGTGAAATTCCAGGTGCCGCCATTAATCAATTGCACGCAGCCGTTATGGGGAATTGTCGGAAACGAGGTTGTAGCATTGAATCCAACAGCGCTAGATAGGACTTACTGGCTTCAGCTCCCATAACCATTCCATCATAAATCATGCCCACCGCCTTGTTTCGGATACCATCATCGTAGATATTGTAATTAATGTTATCAGTCTCCTTGTTCCGCTTCATCGGATCGACCGACGAACCGTTGCCAGTCTTCCGCCCCGGAGTCGGCGTCGGCGTAGACTTATTGGACGAGTCTCGCCCCGATGCTCCATTCGTGCTGGACTCCTTCTTCATGGCCACACCGCCCTTTGCGTCGCTCGAGGATCCGGATTTCGGCTTAATGCTCACGTCTCTCTTCCACTTATTCACAATGTCTTTGGCGAGCTCGGCGACAGCTTTTTCGGAATGTCCGCGTAGTTTATTGACAATCATACCGATTTTAGTCTCCTATCAGAAGTTCATTCCATGCGGGTTAGTCTTATAAAGTAATTTTTCACTCATGCGAAAACACCACTCTCAGGCAAAAAGAGTTGAATCGGATCGATTCCTCGAAGGGCGCAAGATGCAATCCTGCATGATGCGAATCTCGGAAGCGAGTCCTTTCTTCAGCTACTGCGAGAGAAAAGACGGCCGTTCAACTAACCCTTAGAACCTGCTCTGTTGCGACAACATCGCTCTTGAGCCTGCCCAGAATACTAGTAATGTGATCGGTCGGCAATTTGTCGCGGACGGCTTTATCCAGGTTTGCACCGTGGATCTTGATATCCTTCGCTTCCATCCCCGGCATCGTGTGCTGTTTACTGCTACGGGGTTTGAGACTTCAAAGAATCGACGCAGGCGATAAAGAGATTCGAACGGAATTAAGAAAATCGGGAGTTAGACGATGCGGCTACGGGTATGGGAGACGGCAAGTTGCAGCTTTCGGAGGTCGGGAAGATGATGTTTGTGTGTAGTCGTGTGAACGGGAAATGCGTCAGGATTCAAGGATTGCTGAGTCAGTGTCTCGTGAGAGGGCTTTCGGGAAATTCAGGCAGGACGCGATCGGATTCGAAGGCTGGAAGAATGATCGCGATGACGTATCAAACGGAGCTACTTGGATGGTGGAATTGGGAGAACTGGGGACGAGGTTAGGCAGACTGATAGAGGATAAGGAGGGGAGAGCGACAAGAGGCGATGGCGATGGCGATGACAAAGGCGATTTAATGGAAAGTAGCTAGGCTGGTCAAAATTTCGAGGGCGGCGGGAAACTCGCTCATAAATTCCGCAACCTTTTTTTTTTTTTTTTTTTTTTGGGCGCGCGTGTTCGGCTAATTTAAAAAGAAGACACCCTTCACACGACGCCGAGCTGCATACATGCATCGTGCATATTATATTATTGTCTCATTCACTAGGACAAATCATACATTGACAATTGGTAGGCCTGTCACGATATAAAGGGGGGGGGAGCTAAGGAAGAGATTCAAGTATATGTGCATTCCTGCTACCCACAACTAGCAAACAAAGCTATAAATCATGGAACACTTGTCTCGTATATAAGTATATACCAAATGCTCAGCGCGAAGTCCGCATGGAAGACATGACCTGTGAATGAGCTGCCCGCTCTTTGTTAACCTCGGTCAGGTTGGTCACACTTCTCAGATCGTTCACAACATCCTTAGCTGTAAATAACAGTCGTTCAGTCAGCATGGCTTTCAAACAATTCGAGTCACAATCGATTAATCAACGTACCTTTGCCAAAGTATACCTCCTCTGCATGACCATCTCGATTGTTAGCAGCTTTGAAACATCGAACGCACAATGTCCACAGGGAAAAGGACGACTCACGTAACAGATTCCTCATCTTCAGTTCCATATCCTCCACAAGCCGTCCGATATTCACAATGTGCGAGCTATCCCCATCAACCGGCAAATCCGCCTCGATCTGTCTGGTCATATTCCCGCTCAAATCCATAGTCCCGATCGCATCCGATGTATTTTCCATATTCAAAATAACGGTGCTGGTAAGCTTGTAATGTGCCGTCCTAGCTCTATCCAAGGCCTCGAAAACGTGTATGGAATCCCAAGTACCGGTATTCTTCGCTGCCGCCGTGGTTGATTTTTTCAAAAGCACCACCCCTGCGAACCCGTCGTCCAAGTTCCAAAAGTAGACACTAGAAACACCACCTTCGTAGTATCTGTAATCGATTAGAAACATATTTCCTTTCAGCTGTTTCTTGTCGAGGGTGAAAATGTGCCACTTACAGTTCACGGTACACATCAAACGCCTCGTTCGCCGCAATCTCCATCTTCCTCACCTTCTCGCTAGGTACTGTGCCATCGCTTAATGGTGGATCAAACTCGTTACTCCACGGTGACCGGTAACTGTCACCATCACGGTTATAGTCGCAGAGAAGGTACTCCCGTCCGGACCTTTTACATTTCGCAATTTGTAACGGCTGGTCGACGGACGAGAGGAGGTCTTCTGTGAGATCGGGAACTAGTCCGATCAAGGCGTTTAGATTTTGTGTGATGTGTTTGGGGTTGAGACGGCGGAGGAGATCGCTGTGGTGCGTGTGAAGCGCGGGGTACACGTTACGTTAGCGGGGGATGTCCAATACACGGTTGATTATAGGTAGATGTTAGCTGGAACTTACAGAGCTGAATCAAATGGGTCAGCCATTGTGAGTTCGAGATTCGAATCGAGACTATGGGACTAATTGATGGAAAATGGAAGATTGTAGATGAAGCTATTCTGATTTACAGGGTGGAGGGGATGCTGGCGTAGCTCCAAGTTACTCTGCTAGCTGGCGTATCGCCAAGAAGACCCCTCCACCAACGCACCGCTCTGTTGGATTTTATCGCATATTACTTTACGCATTGAGGAAGCTCGGAGAGATGATATATTTCAATGCTACAAATAGGCGATAGTATGCAGAAAGAAGAAAGCAACCCGCCGTAACCATAAGAGAGTATTCGTCAAAAGAATGCCGTGGCATCCTGTAAAAACCACAAATCTTCCCTCAGCATGTCCTCCGACGTCCCAGCTCTTCCCGCCAGTTCCTTCCTCCTACCCGCTCCGAGCATTAACCATCTCCCTAACAGATTCCCATCTAAAATAGCTCTCATGGGCTCCGAACTTGTGTTTCTAAATTTCGCCGCTCTGTAAGCCCTCGGGTTCAATCCTGCAATGTGCTCCCCTGTATTTGTGATCTGTCCTTGGATAACGTTTAGTCGTCGGTACATCGACTCCGAGACAGATGACACAGTCCCAAACACGCCGGTCATGGTCGCGAACATGCAAATAAATTCTTCTTCCTCCTCCTCTTCTTCATCCGCATCCATTTTTTCATCTTCCGGTTCTACAAAGAGACTTTTCTTCTTCGGCAGTACACATATCGATTTAACTTCGTGACCGCAATATATCTCTCCCTTTGGTAAGAGTCTAGTGCCATGAATAGACTTGGGATCTTTTTATAATCACACATCAGCGATGTCCTCACAGTGAAATTAAAAAGGTAAAAAAAAAACTTACTCTCCGGATCATACTGCAAAACATGGATATTTGCGCCCGAATCCGCAACCACGAAATAACAAGCATTCCCAACCGGCAGGAAATCGCCCGCCGTGATCGACAGCTGCCTGGGATCCTTCCCGAACAAAATCATCTTGTACGGCTCCTCCGAAAACCCCACAAAAGACACTCCCTTGAGCACATCCCCAAACATGACCATCTTTTCCAGCGTCTTCGACACCGTAGTATGCATGTTCATATCCATAAATGCAACCGGCAACAACGACCCGTCCTCCTTCAAACCCCGAATCATACACTTCTGCCCGTGCGTGATAAGAAGGTATCCGTCCATACCAGCCAATGTGCTGACAACACCCTTAACCTCCTCTCTCGCAATCAGCTTGAACTTCTTCCCCGTCTCCGGCTTTCCAATCTCCGGAACAACATCGATAACATCGAAAACATACACCGCCCCTCTCGCCGGTGAGTTCTCACCACGGAGCAATCCTGTCCCAACAGCGATCATAATTTTCCGTTCCTTCGTCACCTCCGAAACCTCGAGTTCCACAGCTTTAACAACGAACGGAATCTCATGTAACGGGAACTCATACCGATCCGTCGTTGTCCACGTCAGCGGCGAGATCATCACCAGATGACCCGCCTCGATGTCTGGCAGCATGGTTTCGTCCACGTATCCTTCTTCCATCTGGTAATCCTCGTCATCTACCTCAGGTTTGGCGGTACTCACCACCGAAACCGCATAGACGTTCTTAGGGTCATAGTAGGTTAACGACGTCGGGGTCCTTTCGAGAGGGATACGGTGGGATAACCAGGTGTGTTCGAGTGATAGTTGTGGTAGATGGCATACGCGAGCAGTGCCCTATGTTTATTAGAATCAATGCCGTGAGGGAAGACGAGGGGTTTGGGGTACCTTTGCATCGATATATAAGAAACCTCGTTCGGTCTCTTTGGTGTGGAAGGGACTCAAACTCCTCACTGTACCGCCTTGAAGTTTATATAGCTTGGGAAGACTCTTCGATGACTTTGTGATGAATGTTGGTGTGTCACCAGCCATGAATACGACCGCGTAGCCTCCCAAATCATCAATTTTGACTAACGGACCGCTCGGGGACTTCTGCTCCGACAAGCTAACTGTTGGTAGGATGGTGTTGTATACCTTTCTGAAGCATATTCCGTTACTGATAAAGGGCTCGTAAATTATAATATCGTCTCGTTTCGTTTTAACCTGTATTAAATGAGTATTCTAGAAGACCCCATGGTAAGGAGACCTAGCGAACTTACAATGAGATATGGCGATTGGCTAATAGAATCTCCAATATCCGCCACGATGATTTCTTCGATTTCGTCTCTCGCAGTGTGGAATCTCAGTGCGGCTTCATCAGGACTGACCACTTGCATGCTCATATCGAAATGCTCCAGAGAAGCCTTCTGCTCAAACTTGGGCAATGTGTAAATCTATTCCAAAACATTAGTTAATCCAGCTGATGAAAGAGTAGTCAAGAATAAACTAACCTGCAGAGTGCCATCTTCAGTGAGAAGGAAGCATAAAACTTGCGATTCCGTTCCAGGTCCGAAAACGTCACTGGTGGATGTATATAAACAACCATTGGTATACTTTGTATTCTACTCCAAAATCCTATTAGATAACCTCGGACAGGAAAAGGGGTTTAAAAATGAGCTATACCTTGATGGCATCCGGTATATCTATCCGTTCCAGCTCTAGTGTTCGCTCATGACATTGGTCGACAGATATGGACGAATCGCCACATATCAAAAGCATATAGGGATCCGCGAAACTAGCAGACACGATATGCGGTCCCCCATCCGGGTCTTCGTCATTTGTCGATATGATCTGAATAAGTTGTAGTTCTAACCACACACATAGAATCAGAAAAATTGCAATCTCGTCAAAAACACTAAGGAAAGTCAGTTTCTACAGGTATGAGGAAAGAGGGTATGGCCATCGAGACGATGGCTGGTCACAAGAATGGTATTTTTGGCTAGTCTAGGGTACAGACCACTATCATAGACCTTCACATTCGTCTCGCAGACTTGTGCGATCCGTAATCCGTCCTGAAAAGTCCCGAACTCTAAAGTTGGACACACTTCTGTTGTTTCAATGTCGGTGCCTTCCAAGGGTTGAAACTTGGTTCCGACCTTGTAAACTAGGGTTTCCGAAACATTCGATGCGAAGAGGTATGTGCTGTAGTCTTCCGTTGCGCCAATCTGCTCTTCGTAGCCTGTGCTGACTGATGAGGGTATGATTGACTGTCCTTTCTTCAACTGCTTTGAATGAACCGCCCATATTCGTAAGCAGTCCTTGAAGTCGAATTTAGCAGAAACGCGAGGCGATATCGATGTGTTAAAAACGGTAACAGCACCTTCCACTCCTCTGCCAGTTGTGGTCATCAACTCTAGCTCTGGCAGAACACCTTGGTGAAGCTTTTGCTTATCAGAAGCCAAGGCTGGTCGGCCGAAGGCCATCTCTCGACAAGGGCCGGTATTCTGCAATCGGTCATGTCGCTGGAAAACATATTCGCCCGATGATCCTCGAGAAATATTCCCCGCTGATGCCTTCCGCGGCGTGATCGGTGTAATGGAAGAATCTCCGTATAAATCGTCCTCGTCGTCTTCTTCAACATTATCTTCCGCCTCTCGTTCAAATTTAACCTCTGATTTTTGAGATAATGAAACCTTTTCGCCTTTCCGTTTGTATCCCCAAAGTACGGCATCGGTGTCGAGCGAGCCAAGGAATATGCGTCGATTTCCAACCTCCACCAGCGTTTCACTAGGTGCGGATGTGAACGGATAGCCGTCTTTGCTTGATATCCTTCGAACGAACAAGCTGCTAATGCTGCGGCCCTCGACTTTAAACGACAGTATGATAAAATCACCCGCAATTGTGACGATAAGAATGTCTCCATTCTCATTTGGAAGTGGGGTTGCTAAACAAGCCTCTAAATTCAACTCGAGATCGGATTGATCTGTCATGTTGAAAGCCGAATATTGCTGGGCGTAGCTATTAACCGCAACCGCAGACATTTTTCCAGCTTGGTCGACGTGAACGATTTCGTGTTCTCCGAGAAGAAGGGTACCACCGATAGGAGGGGGCAAGGCTATTGCCTTCCAAATATCAAATGGGAGGTTTTTCGCAGACATGATTGATGTCGAGGCTCGTTGGTCCAAGTCTAGCGTTACGACAATAAAGTGTGTCGGGTCCTTCCGTCTTTCCAACATTCCCACGGAGCTTTGCTGAGGTTGGTAAACGATTCCAAAGGTCGGCTCTCGATATTCGTGCAAAAAAACAATATCGACAATACGCTCAACGGTTTCGTCCAGTTGCGATGCTGAAAGAACGAAAGAAGGATGGTAGGGTGTATCTGACGGCTTCCCGTCGGCAGTGCTGTCCTTCATTTCGACATCCTTCTTCGATTTTTCGGCATCGTCGTCATCTTCCAGGTCGTATTGAAAGGAATCATTGTCCGGTATCTCGAGATCTTCGTCTTCTTTCTGCCGAAATGGGAGGATCGCGACGAGGTCATGGTTGAACTTGAACGCCGCACATCTACTCTTCGGGTCGGATATAAGATAATTGACCGGCGATTCTTGGGTGAGAGGGGATTTGAACTCGTCACCCTCGTAATAATGTAAACTGATGGTTGATATGGAGTGCACTGTGGGGTCCCATTCCAACAATGAGAGCTTGGCCGAGTCGAAGGAGACCAAAAGACAATCTCCACCACTTTTGCTTGTTGGAATACGGATCTTGACCATTGACGTAACGCTACCATAGAGGTGGTACTGTGTTACCAGAACTAATTTTGTCGTCTTCTCGATGGTTTCGCGCTGGAGGTGCATGCCGCTCTCAACGGCGAAAGAGTCTTCATGATCACGGCCTTCGTAAACGCGTCTGTCGCTGCCGCCTTCATGTTCGAGGTTCTCATCAAGAGCGAACTCGCCTTCGGCATCCTCGTATTCGATTAGGCGGAATATTTGCAGGAGGGAGGTTTTGGCGACAACGAGATTGCGTTCGGTGGGTGAGATGAAGTTGAGAGCAAGGGCATTCGTGACCGCGGTGGGGTCTGTGATTTCGGAGTAAACCTGCATGCTACCCATTGCCAACGAGTCGGTGAGCAACAAGTCTCTCCAAGGTTAGGAACCGTCTGGTGGTTGAATATAGAATTATACGGAAATCCACTACAACATTATTGTAGAGTGGTTGGGTTATAATTCCGTCGTCGGCATGATTTAAAGATAGGATTGTAGGTCGCGCGTCGCAGAAGGTCGTGTGGCTGGCAACCAAGCGAGCCAAACCGCCACCACCAATCCATGTGGAGCATTTAGATAAGTATCGATACCTCAGTAGATAACCAAGTAGATATGATGTCCAAGTATATCGCGTAACTACACTTTGTGTGCCTAGGTCTTTAGGTTCACGAAGTGCTCAGTTAGGTAACCATATTTTTCGAAGTATCGGATTCCAAAGTTTAATCATGAACAGCTCCCAAGGTCCGGAACCAGGTACCTGTGGCAGTTCTCGACGCTATATATTTGAGGCTCTTGCTACAAACCGATTGGTTACACGCAATCCACCCCGACTGGCCTCGCCGGTTCGTCGTCCGTCGTCCGTAAAAGCCGTTGGGTTGCAGGAGTGGTGTTCCTGTGGGCCGTCGTCATCGCTTGGCTGCCGAAAAGGTGACGTCTGATGCGCGTTCCGGTTATTCTGCCATTTCCATTCCATCTTCACAATCACACATTCTGATCCTCCCCCAGTCATCGTCGCTATGGATAATTAATGTATCCTCGTCGACCCCGTCTCCATCCTTTTTCGAACCTCCGTCTTTGACAGACAGAGAAAAAATCATCATACCCGTTGTCTACTTCCTGCTCGATATATTCTTACCCTGTGAGAAACTCACGGGTTTTGGCTCGGGCCGTTCGCCATGGCATTACTTCAAACCTCCCTCATCTGGGTCACAGGCCTGATAGCTCTTGCCATACTTATCGTCGTTAGCATAACTTTCGTCGCCGTATACAGTTCTCCTCGTGACCGTAGCTTATTCGTTTCCGTCGTCACCGTTCTCTCCCTCACCTCCTTACTAGCCACCGTTTGTTTACTTCCCCTCGATATTGCCCTCGTCTCGTCCACCACCGATAATACAACCGGCGAGAAGAAGAAATGGGCGGATCCAGATACAGTAAACAATATCCTGCTGAGTCTGAAGGTGGTATACTACATACTATACTCATTAGATGCCATCTTGTGCGTCTTGGTTATACCTTTCGCTTACTTTTGGTACGCATCACCGTCATTCCTCGAAACCAAATATCAATGAGTATACTAATCATCGTTCTACAGGTATGAGGAATGGGATATCGATTCTACAGCTGGATCCCGAATCAGAGGCGCTTTCAAATATACCACCGGTTTCGTTTGTTTACTTCTCGTACTCTTCCTGGTTGGCTTCTTCGTCCCTGTCGCCGCTCAGAGACATGGGGGCGAACATTATGACCTCGACTTTTTCAAACGACTCCTACTCGAAAACCGAGGCGAGCGGGCTTTGACGTTTATAGTCGGAGTCCTATTATGCCTAGGTACCATGATATACGTCGTATATACCGGTCCGGGACTAGCACTCTTCCCTGTTTCCCTCATCAAATCGATACCAGCGATTTCCATCACATCGGCGGAAGAGGCTCGTGATGCTTTGGCAATCAACAGGGAGAGACAGCGGATCATCGAAGCCAAGAACGCAGGCGGTAGCTCTCTAAGCCCCAAAGACAAAAAGGAACTCGACAGTCTGCGACGAGAAGAAAGAACATTGGCCAGGAAGCAAAGACTTGCTGAAGAAGGCGGCAGTAAATGGGTGTTGAAGATTCAAGCCGCCCTCAGGCCTTTCAAGTTACTCTTAGGTCTCTTGTTACTCGCAATTTCCACCCTGCTCGTGGCCTCCATGTTGATCACTGGGCACGTATTCATCTTCTAAGAAGTTACTGTTTCTACAGATTCTAACAGATTCTCCTACAGTATCGACAAGATTAAATACTCCCAATGTGGAGCGAAATGCGGCTATATTCTCACCGACGTAAATATCTTCAACCCCATCAACTGGATATTCGTCAAAGCCTCCAAAGTCTTCCCGATAGACTACATCATCATCCTACTCCTCGTTCTCTTCCTCTTCGTTTCCACCGTTGTTGGCCTGGCTTTCATCGGTATCCGCTTCCTCTGGATCGTTATCTTCAAGATCCGTAGCGGCCATACCAAACCGCAGGCATTATTGATGGGCACGACCTTACTCACGCTTTCCGTCCTCGCGATAAACTACGGTCTTACAATGTTTGTAGCTCCGCAATACGCTCACTTTGGTGGTCAAAAATACTGCACCTGGCCTATGAACGAGCCCGGTGTAGTCCGTGACTGTACGACCCACCCGGATCACCTCATCCCCTGCTCCGCTGGTGCGAAGGGGCCTGCGGCGTCTGTTTGTACTCCCACCGTCGTCTCGACGTTTATCAATAGGATCACACTGAATTACCCGTTCTTCGGAGTGTTTGCGTTCTGGTCACAATTTGCGTTTATGGGATTGTTTTTTATAACTATGTTGACAGCGTTGGTAAGAACTCCAAAGATGAACTTCGAGGAGCAATTGGCGGATGAAGATGAGGAGGAGGAGGAGAGTTTGTTGGGAGCGACGGGGAGCAGGTTTAGGGGTGCGTGGGATGATGTGAGGGGTGGTAGGAATGGTGCTCATAATGGAACCAATAATGGCAGTTATGGAAGTTCATAACTTAGGATTAAGGTGTCTTTTTGGGATTAACAGGTCTTTTTTTTGGTCTTTGGCGAAGGTATAATGTTTATGGGTTTATTTTTGTATACGCATTGGGATTTACATCGGGTACCGGCATATTGAGTGTGCATCTATTTGGCTTCCTGTACCAGAATGATTATCTGTTACGTTTTTCTAGCTTATTACATTGGATCACATTGTGTTTTGTTTATTATCGACCATCGTATGGTTGGTAAAATTGTCAAGCATGCTAGCTCTAGGTTTCGTACCAGGTCTTCGACAGGATATCCTTTTTCCATTGGTAAATGCCGTCTACATATCATTTTGGGAGTTGGCTAAATCAACGCAAATATTCCAACATCACTCTTGTTCTTCATATGGACTCGGAGCCTTCTCGACCAATAGTCCTCCTTTACCACGTACGAGGATATTCAACGTATTTCTACTACTTTAGAAGGCATATCGGCTCTTTCTCCATGCATGACTCCATAAGTATAAGTGTAACCTCGGACGCTAAACTTTCCATCTTCTGTTGGTCTCAAAACATGCGGATACGTGCTACCAAGCGGAGCCGCTACTACATCTCCAGCAATGGTGGGCGAAACACAACATCCCAACATGCCGCTTTCTGTGATATAAAAGCTCGATTCAGGATAAGTAAAATCCCAAACGGGCTTTCCGAAAAGATGACCATCGGCTGAAGCAGATTCTTCCGCGAGATCTGATGGGATATACTTTTGGAAGACCGATTCTTCTAGGAAGATTTTAAGGCATGCGACAAATCGATGGAGCAAGAGGGTTTCATCTGCGGGTAGACTCTTCTCATTCAAGCCGAAAGAGAAAGCATTCGCTGCAGCGTTGAGAACGGACCTGGATAATGGCACCAGCGTTGAAGAAGATGAAGCGGTCGTTATAACCTCGAGCATGTCTTTCCAGATGAGTTTGAGCTCCGCTTGCCCCTCTTCCGAGTTCAGCTTTGTAGTGCCAAATGACATTTCATTATGTGGCTGCGAGACTTTGATTTTGTCGATAATTATCGTATCCACGGATAAGACGTTATCTTTTTTGTCGATACTCCATGAGGCTTTGGTGTCTCCAGCCGGCTTCCAGGGAACCCTATTACCAAATCTGAATGGGTTTCTAAACAACATAGGTACGTTCCAAGCTGGAATCCACGAAGGTGTCTCTACACCTGCGAGATATAAAAGCACATCCGTGTTTTCAAAGTTAATCAGAGCAGCCTCGACTGAGTCTCTGTATACTTCGAGAATCGATTTGTTATAGTCCGGAATAACAATATCATGAGCGGCTCCTTTGTTAAACGTCATTAGACCCCTCAAACCATAGATGATATCCTTGGGGTCCAGACAACCATAGTTGGACGCCAAGTATAGCATGGAAAGCCAGTTTTTGGGGCGCTTGAGTTCAGTAGTGGTAGCTGCGTACCAGACGTTCGTCTTTGTAAACCCCCATCGTTGGGAGAAATCGGTTCCCATGATGATATACCCTGCCACGAGCTCAACCAGGTCCCACTCTATAGTTTCGTTACCGCAATGTGCTATACGCTCCCTGTTGGCATTTACCTCCTGGATCACCCAGACACGGGTGAAATAGGGGAAGGAGTAGAACCAGGCCAGATTCCGCCACAGCTCTTCAGAGCTGAACTCACACTTGTCTGGGTCTGGGAGGGTTTTTCGATGTTTGAATACAAATTCGGTCATGTTGTTCATCTCTTTGAGCTCCGGAATATCGATGTTCAGTTCTTTGCAGAGAAAGTCTGCTACTGTTTTGATGGAGGCTATCGCGGGCGCCGCCTTGAAATCTTCCGTGTCAGGACCCAGCCAGGAGAGAACAGTCTGTGCGTTTTCGTAGATTCTTTTCATCTGCCTGATTTGCTTCCCTTTTTCGTCATTATGGCTTTGATCGAAGCTATTTTTTTATATGTACATTTCATCGTTAATATTATCAAAATAGATATAAAAAGCCGGCATACTATAATCCCGACTTACCAGACTGTACCGTTCTATCTGGAATGACTTACCAAAGAGCATATACCCACAATATTCGGGGTCGGTTGGTGTATCGAAGATATTTGATTGCAGTATGAAGACTGCGGGGAATATCTAATTTCTTCCCATCTACGAAGAGAGGTTCCCTAGGGGTTGTATTTGCATCTTCCCAATCATAAGAGATAGCCTCGTACTGTAACGGCTCCCCAAAAGTTTTCGAATGGAGTTTGGCATGGATTACGCTATCTTCATTGCCTGGAAGGATTTCGATAACCTTAAATTTGAAGTTCGGCTCCTCGCGTAGTTTTTCTAAAACAGAGCTAGTCTCATAGCCAGACGCTGTTGGGCCAACCGGAGCTAGTCTCAAGGCCAAACCAGAGCTTGGTTTGGCGAAATTCATTCTTTCTAGACGGTGAGCTCAGCATGAATTTTTTATTTAAAAGGGAAAATATGCTTATGAAGCAAGAGTAATATATTATAAATTGATACCAAGGTTGATATTTTCTTGACCCTTAGCGACTCTTCGAGCATATCTAAAGGCTTTCAAAAAAATAATAACGTCTTGTAGGTTTGGATACGTTTTATCTGGGCTCGAGTCCAAGACCCACAGACTATAAAGTGGTACCCGCTCCACCCCGCTTTGCTTTGAATTGACCCGCTCTGTGCCACAGTATCGCCTACCTCCTTGATAATTTGAAGATGAAATGCATTTTCTCAAACAACTAGTCCCAATTTTAGACAAACCCTCTCGCCATTATACTTGTCTACTAAGATCAATACCAGCTACTCAACAGCGAGGACGATTCTTTCACTTCGTGACAGCAGTTTCAAATATGTCTGCGACTCCGCCCACGAACATTCAACGCTATAAGCTTGTCTACTTTGTTCCATTAGAAAACCTCGAGGCGACCAAGGAGGCAATCTTCGCTGCCGGCGCGGGCCGCTATCCTGACTACTCCGAATGCGCATGGGTTGCAATTGGTACGGGCCAGTTCCGTCCCATCAAGTCTGCCAAGCCCCATCTAGGAAATGTCGGCGAGCTTGAGAAGGTGGAGGAAGCGAGGGTTGAAACGGTGATTACTGGCGAGGAAACCGTTCGTAAGGTCGTTGCTGCTTTGAAAGGGTACGTTTCTTTTCGTTTTCCCCTTAAATTTCCTCAGGCTGTTTGGTCTATCTTTATTGCCGAATGCGATGCCGCATGTGCATATGCTATGCTAACTCATAGACTAAATAATATTCAGAGCCCATCCATACGAGGAAGTTGCCTATGATATCCTCAGGTTGGAGGATTTTTAGACCAGAAAAACTCTTGTGATAATATAATCTACTTGGGAAATAGCATATTCGTTCCCAATTGTGTCAGAATGCAACAATTTATTTGCGGTGCCATGTATCATGATTTGAACCACAATTGCGAAAAGCCGGCTTAAGCGTTGGACTTGATAAATTCATACAAAAGGCTATCATAGATACAATAAAGCTTTTCCTGACATCTCCTCAATATGATCTTAGTCTTTGTATTGCCAATTTTATTGATTTGATCTACGCTAGCCTTGCAATCTCGTGGTCGATGATATCCCGGAGCACTTGGCTTGGATTTATTTATCTTCAAATCTATCTTCAAGTTAAGTATCGTTCAAGTATGCATACTGTTTGTCAAATGACGGGCATGTCTGTGTTTCTACGAGAATAAATTAAGGCTGGACGATGTCCAGCTCCGCATATTTGATATTATGCAAAGAACTTTTATATCTTATGTGGATCCATGGACCTGGGGGTTCTGGTTTTCATGCAATACCAGCGGGGTAACCTCAGTTGATATCAAAAATTTAGCCTGCACAAACAAAACAGTCTTCAAACTTCTCATCGTTCTCTCATAGCTATGCATAGTACTTTCAGCTTTTACATCTAATAAGACACAATCCAGCATATAATCACATTTTCTACCCTCTTCCTCCCAGCAAGCTTTAGTTGCAATCACTGTGCAATCCAGAAAATGACCGGAACAAGTATTATCTTGGCTGGCGCCTCTCCAGTTGATATATTGGTCTACCCCAGCAATTTGCTCCCCACTCTTCATTCGCTACGAGCTTCCAAGAAACCAGCAGGTGTCAATCTTATCTCGCAACTTCTTCGGTCTAAGGCTATTGATCTCGATCTCGAGATTTACGAACCCCTAAGCAGCGACCCAGAAAATATCCAACACGAATATTTCAGGTCAATTCTCGAATTCCAATATAGCAAACCACCCGAATTTGGTGATCACACTCGTCCTCTAAGATTAATTCGCAAACAGCAATTAGATAATGAACCATTCTGTCAACTTCCACAATCCCTCCCCCAGAGTGGGAGCAAATATATTACTATTTTTCAAGATGACTCGTTCATCCTTGTGAAACAAATACAGCAGTTTTTACGGGGAACCCGGCCAAGTTTCCTCATTTATAATCTGGCTCCACCCTTAAGCCCTCATAAGGTATGGAAAGCCATTCAAAAAGGCATCTACACAGAAGATGGCAAGCAAGATCCTAGCAAATTAGTATTTATCGTGAGTGCGAATGACCTTCGCGCTGAAGGAATATGCTTATCGCACGGCTTATCGTGGGAAAAGACTTGCGAGGATATGGTCGAGCGACTAGGATCCATTCGCAAACTACTTGACCTGCCAACATGCGCTCATTTAATAATTCAATTTGGATGTGATGGGGTTATTTATCATCAAGGACCGGCTGAGAAGACAGACCGAGCAGAGAGTGTCAACGAACCAATATTATACTTCAACCCAGAATGCATGGAGGGCGATTTTCTCAGGGAAACCATGGGCGAAATACCAGGAATCACAGAGGCTTTTATCGTAGGACTGGCGAAAAGCCTAAGCCGTTCACCAGGGAAGCTTGAAAATTGCATCAAACCAGGCCTTATAGCTGCTAGGCTGCACGCGAGATCAGGGCTATCATCAACCCTATGTCTGGAACCAGAGTATTCTGCTGGCGGAACTACTACTGGCTTCGGAACCCGGATATTTAGTATGCATATACCCTGCGATGTTATCGCGAGGGGAGAAGATAAGGGCTGGTCTATTCTCAATCGAGTTATCGGCGATCCAGGCTATATTGCAAGAAAAATCGCTGTGAGTGGGACCGATATTCTAAGTTCTGCCGGTATACCTGTCTCGCATTTTGGCCGATTAAGGCTGGTTGACCGCAACGAAATCGAATCTTTTCGTGCAGTATCCAATATCCTTCAAGACTACATTGACCTTCCACAAACAAAACCTATTAGTATAGCTTTATTTGGACCGAGGGGATCGGGGAAATCATATGCAGCTATGGAGCTCGCGACTGTTTTGCTGGGTAGTCAAAAGATTTCTAAGTTCCAATTAGATCTTACTCCAGACATGGCGCCTGCAGATCTGATTCCCATATTCAATTCGATAAGAGATAGCAATCTAGAAGGGCGGTTCACTTTGGTATATATTAAAGGGTTCGATACCAACCTCCCAGAACCTGAGGGAATGTGGTTATCTCACTTGCTGCTTCCACTGCTGCATGGGCGATTCATGGATAATGGGATCAGCCGGCCCATTGGACGTGCAATATTCTTTCTTGGATCTCTCAAATATAAAACTTTCCAAAAGTTCCAAAATACAGCCCAAGGCCGAGCTGAAGAATTTCTGGGTTGTCTTCACGGGTATATCAACATGCTTGGTCCAGACTGTGCCGGAGAGGCAGATAGATTGTACCCTATTCGTCGAGCAGTTATCCTCCGAGAAATTTTGGAAATGCGGACGCCAAATTTGAATGACGATGGAAGTTTATCAATCGACACGAGTGTTTTGGATGGACTGCTGTTAGTACCAACTTATCGTCAGGGTATCCGGTCCTTACAGTCAATTATTGGAATGAGTCGGTTGAATAAATGCAGGCATTTCAAGCGGTCCGCTCTACCACCCGCAAATCAGCTGGACTTACACGTGGATCAGAAAACATTTATGCGTTATCTAAACGGTCATACTCTACCTGACTCGGTACGAGAGAAATTGGCCGAGAACTTGCATATAACCTACTGTGACTATGTAAAGAAACGATTTTCAAACACAGAAGCGGAACACCACAAGGCGCCAATTGTTAACTGGGCTTGGCTACCAGAGGATTTCAAAGAATCCGCAAGAGCCCACGCAGATGCCATACCTCGCGAGATTCGTTCGTCATTATTTTTTCTTGCCAAATGTCAAGACCACCCGCATCGGAAAGCGATTGCGAAGTTCGAACCCCGACAAATAGACATCTTCGCGTCATCTGAGTACCATAGATGGGCTACTAGTCGTCCACAGAAGCATTGGTCCCCCCTAGATGGTGAGAGCTCAGATTGGAGTGATCTTGAGCAGGAGTGGAAGGATGTTTATCGAGCGCTGGTTACCTCTTATCCCACAATACTCCCCAATGACTATGGGATATACAACATATACAATAGGAATTTCTTTCTTACGATTGATGATTAGTGACTCAATTTCAAGGCTAGCTTATTTACAATGCATACCTTCTAAATTGTAGGAGGAATATTCGAACTAAATGTTTTTGAGTTCCAAGGCCTTGTTAATAATTGTATTTTCTTCTATTATAAAAGCGTTCTTAGTAGTCTCGTACCCAAGTTCTTAGTCCATATTTTCATATCTACAAGAAATCTGTTTATATACGTATAATGTTTGATTCCATGAAAATTATTTTGTAAAAGTGGCAAGAAAATTGGAAACAAAATTGAAATCATCGCTGTATACAAATAGAATAGAATTTTGTAAATTTAAAGTTTATTATTAAATACAGATAGGCTTGCATTACACTGTTGGATGGGTAAGTTATGCCCCATACTCAGTGACGCAGAAGTATCTTCAAAATCTGAGGTAGCTCAAAACTAAAAGAGGATTTGGTTAATCTAAGGGGGGTTTGACCTTATTAAATAATTTATCGTGTGTTTTAATTGTTTTTGTGTGTAATTTATGCGGCTAAATAAGACGTAAATAGTACTTTTGAAATTCAAGAGGTTCCTTCACTTAGACGAGCAAGGGGCATAACTTTGGCCCGATGCTGTGTACATTGGGAAGCTTGAGAAACTTGTAATCTTAAGAATGTGATTAGGTGTTACTCTGTGATATGATATTTTGCGAATCACATTGCAATATTGGCGCTACTGTCGGCTGAGGCAAGCTATAATTTTCATCAGCCCGGAAAACTATTGATACATGTATACAGTGATAGATATATCGACCCATGGCTATCTCGAATCCGTTAAAGAGCGAGGAAGCTATTACACACTTGACCCTACCATTCGGAAGCGGTCGCGCAAGGAATATACATGAGATACAAACAATCCCGTCATGATATGGCCGAAAAGGACGCTTCCGAAAAATTGAACCTCAAAGGAAACGACGCATCTCTCCAGGAGGGATGGGACCAATTACCAGATCACCTCAAAGCATCCACTAGAGCACAAGCCGACGATATCCCAAGAAAATTGCAACTAATCGGCTACACTATGGCAAAAGATGGCGATGAAAACGCCAAGGGGGAGATTCTTGAGGAATTCAGCGAAGATCAACTCGAGTTTCTTGGGGAAGTTGAACATAATAGATGGGCTGCTGAGCGAATAAACAGTGGATGGCAAGCTTCAGGGCAGCGCAATTCAACGACCCAACAGACACCCTTTTTTGTTCCGTATTCTGAATTGGAGCAAAAGTGGAAGGATGTGGATAAGGATATGGTTAAGGGCGTACCTGAACTTTTGAGGAAGTCTGGGTACAGGATCTACAAGAACTCCTGAGCTGAGCTTCGTGCTGCGAGGCTGGTTTACAAGACAACTCCTGAGCTTATGGGTTTGAGAGCTGCTGACGACGATTTTACGAGAATCAATGCTTAAAGCTTACTCTTTGCTTTTTTCCCTTACCCTTTCCAATCTTAGTGCACTTTTTACCGCCCGAGGTGTAAATATATTTATCAGCCCTGTCAACGGAGTTCGGCTCATGTTTGTTATGTTGTAGGTAGACTACACGGGATATAAATCCCTTATAAGCACTTTCATTTCACCAGCTACATAGTGGCATATTCCGTATATCCGGCCAAGAAAAGGAAATCGGGACGATTCCGGCTTCCTGAGAGGCAAGCCGATCAATTTCGATCTAGAGCGCACTGACCTGATCGCCCTGATTTTCCATAAAGGCCGCGTTTCCCTAGCCCTCGTTCTCCGCGTTCACCCAACAGGAAGCTTAGTTGGTTGGATCAACAGGAGATCAGTCATGGTCACACAAACACGCTTTTTAATGGGGTGGTATAAGCATGGTTTAGTAACAACATAAAACAACAAAGACTACATTTGCATCTCTCTAAAAGTACATGGTATCAATGACGACGGTGTAAAAGCAATTACATTATACACTAATTCCGAAGGGAAAAAAAAAACAGAAAGTCGAAGCGAGAAAAGATCCCCGAATCTAGCAAGTTGGAATGCTCGGTAGAAAAGGGGTAGGTTGGTTGTGGTTGGCGGAAGTAATGTTGCATGTTGGTGGCACGTTAGAGATGGCGATAACAAAGGAGGGAGGTTCTAAGAGTGTAAAAAGAGAAATAATGCAGTCTTCTCGCTAATTACATCTTCATGGATACAAAACTCCTCTATTTCTCCTCCCTGCTTCAAGAATTTCCGTCCTGCATCATGCCATTAACATCTAAAGATTTTGATGAGAAATAAACAAAGGTTGAAGAGAATATATTCTTGCTCCATAAAGTGGAGCAAAAGAAGTATCGAGCTTGTAAAAAGGGTGCTCCTGAAGATTAAAGATCATTCGTGAAGATTATAAGAGAAAAGACAAAATCGAAATAGAGAACTTTTTCATTTGGTTTTCCGTCGGTAATCTTACGAGGCAACTTTGAAGCTTGGGGTGCTAGCGCTGATTCCCGATTTTATATCATTGGTGGTGATATATTCAGGGAAGTCAAAGCTATCATCCAGCTTCTTGATAGTGATAGTACCGTCGCTGAGGTAGGAGACCATACCGGTGAAGGTTCCAGTTGTAGGGCGCTCGAAGTAGTCGCAGGTGCCACCACCACCGGCTCCTGTTCCGGCTTTACCTTGACCGCTGTGAAGGGTCGAAGTCATGTACTCGCAGGCCGGTGCAGTTGGATAGAGAACCTCCCAGATATCGAATTCACCACAACCACCGTTCCAGCAGGACCAGCTAGGGTTGGAGGGGTATTGCAAGGAACGTCCGATCAAAGAGTTCAAGGACCAGACAGCAGGCATGTTGGAGTTGCCATAGATGTTGCTATCGTCAGTGTGTGCGCTTGGCATAGTGAATTTGAAAACGAAGACCTTGTTGTTTCCAGTGAAACCGTCTAGATCTCCAAGTTAGCACCGGTTTGAATCCTGATAGTTTAGATACGGAGGACTTACGTCTACAGACACCAGCGCCACCGAGGGAGAAGGTGGAGGCATCACAGGTTTGATTGGTCCAGATAGAGAACTCCTCATTAACACCGAAGAGGACGTTGTCTGCAAGGACTTGTGGACTAGCGCAACCATCCTTTCCATCGGCAGTCATGAACGAGAGGGAGTTGCCGAAACATGTGGACCAGGTACCGGAGCCTGCACCACCCTTGTTGTTCATGAATGTAAGGCCTTCGGATGTCTGGCTGGAAGAGTCGTAGTATGCAGTCCTCTTCCAAACATCACCATTGGCTGGCTTGTGTGGCTTTTTTGGCCCGTAGGAATGGCCCTTTTCAGCATTGGCTACGACAGCTGGGGCCACGCTAATGACCGAAGTTGTCGTAGTGGTGCTGGTAGAAGGCGCATCGGCGTACCTAGTAATGGTAACAACCTGCTCAACGACCTCGGTTTTAACCTTGAGATTGCGCTTATGGTGCTCATGTTCAAATCGACGGTGTTTCTTGAGGTGTTCCTCACGCTTTTCACGGGCTGCATAAGCCGATGGTGCGGTATCATCCGGAGAATCGTCGATGTAATATGCTGCGAAGTTGTAGAGTGTGATGGGGCCTCGGAGATGGAAGGTAATCTAGGCAGACATAAATGAGAAATGTGGTTGACCAAGAAATGAAAGAAGGGTGTACTGACCTCATCATTGAGAGGCGCCAATGGACCACTGTATGCGACTGAGGTAAAGTCGACCTTGCATCCAGTACTGTCCATGAGGCTTGGGGTGTTGTAGGTGCCAGAACAGCCAACATTGGTGTACTGCATCTGTGTAACTGGGTTGCAATACCAGACGTTATTGATTTGCTGTTTCGCCTCACTGAGGCTTCCCATGAGGACAGCTCCCATGAGAACTGTCTTTGAAAACGCCATCTTGTCGTGCTGTCCGGTGTTGTAAATGATAAATTCCCACGTCAGTTCCCAAAATATTCGCTAACGTCGAAAGCGCTGAAATGAAGAATCGCTGAAAAATTGGTAAAGAGCGTGATCGGACGATAGGTCCGTGATAGTAATGAACGACAAGAGAATTGAAGAGATTCGTAAACTAAGTAAAGTGTTCAAGAAACACCATACATGTCGCAAGATATGCAAAACGAAGAAAAGGAAAAGAAAGGAAGAAGGGGACGGAAATCGGAGGGGAACATTGGCAGTAATGAAGGCGCATGGCCGCCAAACAACAGGCACCACTTTTGGGTGGGTGGAAAATTCGAAAAGGGGTGAGCGACCCCCAGTAGAGCAGAAACACCCATCTCAGGAAGCTGGTACGAAAAAGTAAAACACGAGAGCCAGATCCCTGCACTCGAGAACCAGCGACCGCCAACAGATTGAGGGGTGCAAGACATATCAACCAGGGGTTCGCCGTTAAGAGGCACAGATTGGTGATTGGCCAGTAATCACTTCATCTCAGCAAAGTGTGGATTACGCGGTGCAGCCAATCCCTCATCAGCATTTTAAGATTAAGTTTTTCTGGCCTCTCGGGCCTGCGCAAGGAGGAGACGAGAGAACAAGATCAGAAAAACTTAGAAAGCCTCTGTTCTCCTTTTTGCCGTCACAAGCGACAAATGCCAGCCAGTCGCAACATCTCCAAGTCCACCGTACGATTCAATGATCTCAAGTCAGAATGACAGAGTGGGTTTTCTGTCACTCTTTCAGCCGGGTGGACATATCGACATCTTGCCAAGCGCCAATTTCGGTTGCCAATCAAAGACCGCTACCGATAAGAGAAAGCTTTTTTCCTCACGCCTTCGATTTCATAATCAAAAAAAACCAAGGAGACGCTAGTCTCTAGGTTATGATTAATGACGATCGCATGACTTTTTTTTTCTCCGAAATATCGGGGTCATTGTCTTGCGCAGCTGGGCAGATGGAAAAGGATATTTGACAGCGGAAGCTGGCTACACTGGCGTAAAACAGTTTCAAGGAACCAAATTTATTCAGGGTGAAGGTGGGAAAGACAGCAAGAGCCTACCAGAAAGAAGAATCCCCAGGCACCAAATATAGCACGGCACTGTTGAGGAGAGGGCGTTAGCAAACATTCCAGAGACCAGAAGGCGTCGCATCTCAACATTAAATACCGTGCCAGCAAGGACAATCAATAGGAATTCTCATTTTTTGGGAGACTTACCGCTATAGCTCCAGGGACTGGATTTGAGGGAAGGATAAGTCTCCGCGTCCCAACTGAAATTCTTCGATGATTAGATTCGCCTGGCGAATTTGATAAGAATCCCAAAAGAGGGCAGATTTGGGGTCCGTCAAGGACAGAGAGATCGAGCAAGCAGTTGAGCGAAATGAAAGGAGTGTGAATATCACCGAAATCACACGAAGGTCAGGACCACGCCTGAACACTAGAGCAAAGTGGTTTTCGGAGCAATTTGCAAAGATGAAATGCTAGCGTGGGAGGTTGTCGTGATGACGAAGAAGAAGAAGAAGATGATGATGATGATGATGACGGCAGTGATTGAAATTAAAGAAAAAAAAGGTGGTGGAGATCAGATGAAGGAGGGACGAGGGCTGCTTTAATTTCGAGTTGTCGCAGCTCGGCGGGTGTTGAAGCTGTTGGTGGATTCAACGTGAACATTGCAAAGCTGCGTGCAGCAATGGGAATGGCGCACCCAAAAAGCAGTCCCCCTCTCGAACCGCCCCAACCATCCATCGTAGCCATCCTCAGAAAACACCGCTTCACAATGGTAGTCTCAGTCGGCTCGTCAAACCCTCCAGCTCATTCCAGGGTCATGTCCACCGACAGGTACTCTCGAGCTAGCGCATTCTGAGGTTTCGATCGGGTTAGCGCTGTGGTTGGATGCTCATACGCAACAGACAACACGGCCATTTCAAAATTTTCTGTTATATAAGAAGTACTTGAGTACTTAGGTACTTCTTAACTATCACTAACAAACACTGAAACACCAGCCGTCAAGAGCGCTCGGTCACGGCATTTTTGCTTTGTGCACTGTCTGCATATCGATGCAGGTACCGTTTGCAGAGGTTGTGCCACGTTCGCATGCGCCAGGGGCGGGCCAGTAAGAAAGACCTCGTCATCATTGCGTGGGATTTCGATTACTTCATTCAAGTCGTTTGACCAAGGAAAGCTCTTCCCATCGACACGGCTCAAGATTACGGGATCTTTGCATTTTAGGATCGCCTCTCAAGTCCTCGATCGAGTCTGGACCAGGACATGCAGGGTCGCCTCAGTGTCGAACGGGATCTCGGCCTAGTAGCCCAGCGCCTGATGTCGAAGCTAGGATCTCGGATATGTGGACCTGATTTCAATGCAATATTATTTCACCACGTTGACCTCACTTGAGCTCACTTGAGGTCTAGGTCTGCTACCGTTGGATGTAAAGTCGTTCTTTATAAAATAAGATGCTATCATATATGGAACCCCGATATGCACATCAAGACCAGCGCTTTTCAGCTAGCTCTGAGTAGGTATCTACGTAGGTCGGATTTGGTTTTAATAGGGCTCTCGTGACAAGTTTATTATGGAAATTTTTCGACGGAATTCGAATAATTCATGAAGATCAAAGATCCTTAGATGTACCAATTCACCCGCCATCCAAGCTCCTCAGGTATTTACTAGGTAACAATATT
This sequence comes from Arthrobotrys entomopaga, assembly GCA_012184315.1. Taxonomy (NCBI): domain Eukaryota; kingdom Fungi; phylum Ascomycota; class Orbiliomycetes; order Orbiliales; family Orbiliaceae; genus Arthrobotrys; species Arthrobotrys entomopaga. The sequence continues at coordinate 36,894 of LDDX01000014.1, forward strand.
TATGATACTTATCGACCTACCACTAAAACCCATTTCCTTGACTGGTTCAACAAAATTAGAATAAAATTTATCATATATATCGCACCTAATTTGTTCTAGACGGAGAATACCGCAGGCTGATATACCAAAATACTTTACAATATCGTGACAGTAAGTATCGCCCCTCTATGCAACCTAAGCCAAATGATAGGGTCAAATCAGTCAAAAAGATAATTCTAATTCATATATCCCAGCCATTCTTATAGTTGACTCGCGGGAACCTCCTATGTGATCGCAAACTTATTTTAAGAAAATTGTAAGTAAGCTGTAGCAATGTAGGCTGTTGCACATAATACTTATTGCTCCATCACAATTACTTAAACGCCCTTCGAATTCATATTGATGCCAAACAAGTTGATTTCCAAGTAGTCCCAGGGCAAGAAGCTCAGGGAGGGATTTCCAAGCAGATTGGTGTGTCGCTCGGGATTTTTATATCACCGAATCGCACCGCACCTGGAGCGCTTCCACCTACTTAATAGAATCAGTATTGCAATAGACAAGCTAAAAGTCGATGGACTTCCCGACATGCCAACCTCTCCACTGGCCTTTTCCCCTGTGAAAATCCTTCGTCTAAACGATCGGAGTCGACAGTCGGCACGCCGCTCTCCCATGAAGATCCACCAGAGAAACATTTCTTGTTTCTCGGAATCCAGCCTCCATTGAGAAAGAAAAAAAAAGAAAAAATCATCCAAGAAGCATTTTTTCCCCCAACCGATCTTCAATAGCGAATCTTAAAGGAGCACCAGGATAAGGACCGGGTGCTATGGTGCCTTATGTTGCTTTTTCCCGAAATTCCCGCGCACGCAACCCAAACCAACTTGGATGTCCTCGCAAGTTCGGCAGGTCCATGTCTAGAACAGCGCTTCGCCGCAGGGATTCATCATTTTTTCCCTTCTTTTACCTTTTGACGTGTCCCTGCAGCCCTGTAGGTAGGCACGGGCCAGACATCGCTGCGTTGATTGTAAAGATATGGGGCCGAGAAACTCGCTCCCTTGGCGAAGAATTTGACAGGCTTGGAACCACTCGAAGCTAAACGAATAGTACCGATTTGGTCAATCCGATGAGAGAGGCTGGTGTGTATTTCTGAGGCTGGGGTTCGCTCCGTCAACAAGATGATTATGAGGCAAATTATTTTACTTTATATTTGTTTTGTTATATTTCATTTTGTTTGTCGCCATAATTGATGGCGTGTTCGCACACACACCCGATATTGGTCCTGATATAGGTCTTTCATATGGAAAAAAGTGTGCCCACCACTATAGTCGCAGATTAAGACATCCGAAATATTCGCCCCTATCGTACATCTAGATGTTTTGGCTTTTTTTTTTTTTTTTTTTTTTTTTTTTTTTTTTTAATTACCGTTTTCTCACCAGGGATCGATAGCGAATACGAACCAGGAGATTTGTATTCATGAATCCAAACTTTAAGCTTTGATGGACTCCTGTGTCCCTTAATCAATACTTACCAACGAGTAGGCCGTAGGATGAGATGATTAGGCGGTAATCTTATAACGGCGCTTAGTCACATGCTTTCGTACTCGACTTTACCATTCCAGCGATATTATAATTATCGGACAATTAATTCTCTCATTGATCATGATATCGATACCCTAGATCTATAGATAGCCAATAATAATAATTGCGACTGAAATTCGGAATTGCAAATATTAAATGCTGCATTTCCCCCCAGAGAGAAGTATTACCTGGATATGTGGACATATATATACCGACCACGAGAGTAATATATACCCTCAAATATATAACAAGAGATACCCATTGTATTAAACCATATGGTCATCACAAGTCCAGCTCGACAGACTCTTTGGATCATGACCTTTACCCTTATAAACGGTCTGATACGGATACCGACAGTGATATCTCGAACCGTGAACCGTGCCATTAACAAGTGTATATCCCAATAAAGAATTTGGCGCACTCCCACCCTCTACCCACTCAACCATCTTCATCAACACGCTATCTTTAGGATTGATCGATAACGCTCCGTCAACACTATACTGCACCGGCCCGCCAACATACCACGGACCCTCGCCTGTATAACAATGATCCATGCTCGAGATAGGGTAGAATCTAAAGAACGGGTCGAGGTTTGTGTTCATATCTCGTTTGACGCTATCATAGTAGAGGTACGTATGTTCGGATGAGATTAATGAGTCTCCTAGACCGTGGTATACCATTAATTTTGTACCGTTGTTCTTCATGTGGGTTAGATCAGTCTTGTTGGTAGAGACTCCGAAGAGGTCAACAGCGGCATCGTAGTCAATGACGCTCAAGTTGAAGTTATCGGGGATGTTCCAATTGGGATCGCTGAAGAGAGCATCGCTGTTGAGAAATCAGTATATGAAATATGGAAAGTATATGGGTTAGATTTGGTGATATAACTAACCTATACCATCCCTGACAGATAAAACTAGGGACTCCACCATATTGTACCGCGAATCCCAAAAATTCTCTTGTTAAAGGATTGTTTCGGGGAAATATAAACCTTCCATTGTTCCCATACAATGGTGAATAAAATTTCCGAACCGTCTCAGCTTGTGCGGGTGTTAAGCAGCTGTCACCCGTCGTGCCTGTAGCACAAAGTATCGCTTCAGGCCTCGGTCGACACTTTGTAGGATCCTCCAGAACCTTATCCAAGACGCCATCAATCCAATCGCATTGGTGGATTACCATCTGATGAACAGCATTCCAGTGGGATGTGTTAAGCCAGGTTGGAGATCCAGGAGGGCCGGTGATTTTATATAAATTGGCTTCCCAACCGACTAGGTTGGCAAAATCGTGTGCAGGAGATGCAGCTATGATGCCGTCATACTCTGCAGGGAAATCTTGTGCTATCTTCAGGCCTTGACGGCCGCCTAGCGAACAGCCCATGTAGTATGATTTCTTGATCGAGGCTTTTAACTCGTGAGCTTGAGTATGAGACGATTCGGATTTGGTTGTTTCAAACCTGAGTAGAAGTGGTCTACAGCCTGCTTTCCGATTTTTCCCGCGACCCAAATACTATATTCAGTATCTTACTGTTAACTTGATGGGATCTTTTGAGAAATGTACTCGTTTTTTTACTACAAAAACTTACGATCTCCATGCGAAATCCTCAATTACTTGAGGGTGATTAAGAAATGGTACGCTCGTATCACCTGTATGTCCGGTGTCGTGGCCAACAGCTGCAAATCCGAGCGAAGTACCAAAGGTCATATCGCCATACCCAAGACCTGGTCAGGATGCTTCTGTAAGCTTAAAAAAATTCCCTGAAGACTATGTGGAAAGGCAAGCTTACATCCTCCAAGCGCACCATTCCCGGTCATGAGAAACCTTTTCCCTTTTGAAGCCCAATCGGTAGGCATGAAAGCCTCCATGATGACATTTGACGTGCTACTTGTCGTGATATTCACTCGTAGCCGGCACATATTCGCCATTGATATGACGAACTGTGGGCACGTTGGGTCCGCGCCTGGGAAAGTTATATTTGTACCCTTTGATACATATTGGGCAAGAAGGACTTTCGTATCCGCAGCATGAAAGGTATGTAATAATTGCGAACAAGCGTGTTTAAATGTGGTACTCGGAATAGTTGCATCTACTAGGGCTGGAGTAGTCGTCAGTAGAGCGAAGAGGAAAATTTGTTTTTTCATCTTGCAAGCTTGTTCACAACTGTATAAGGACCACGAGGAAACGATGAGTCGAGCCTAAACCCAGGTTTTGGAAAGATTGATGGGCTCTTATTTATAATTGAAACGAACATACAACGGGCCGTCTACTACTTAAGTAGTTAGGTAGTTGATTGAAAAAGTCCAAAAGTCTTTGAGAATATTCTCAATTTCCACACATAGTTGGCCGCTCCGCTCAAGCTTCAAGTTATGATATATCATTTTGTGACATTGGCTTGCATATTTGGTATTTAACTCGGTAAACTGGTAGACGATAATATGCATGCCGACACTAAATGATGTTTCACCGCATATGTAGCTTTGCTGTAATGAGTTAAGGTTGATTTTTTAAATTCGATAGACAACTATCTGCGATTTCAATTGGTGGTTGTTTGATAGCGGGACGGAGTTGTGGTAAAATGGAACCGTGTTTTAACGGATTCAGACTCAGCTAGTCTTCGCACTGACCTCATGATTTCACCTGACTGGTTGACTTGATGCTCGTGCCCCACAGCGGGTCAGGAACGGTTTTGCTTTGTAATTAGTTCAACTCGAGGTTGCAATTGTTTTCAGCGCCGGGTGCATAAGTAGTCGCCAAGGTGCGTAGTAGAACGTATATTCAGGTAAGAGCAACCGGTGGCTTCATGCACAAGAATGCATCTTGTGGAAAATGGCCTCGAGTTCCTTTGGCTCTTATATAATTATATTTGTACTACGGCTAGGGCTTGTACAAACATGAACACTAGCATGATGCCATGGGTTGCTGTCTATTGTAAGCTAATGCTTTATGTTTCTTCATATCTAACGGTGCATGCTTTCCGCGATGTCCTGGTGATCTATCAGCAGCTTATTCTACTCTTAACTTATCAAATTAAGGCCTTACCCTCATTAAAGCACTCTGTACAATAGAGATCGCCTTCGCAACCTAGACATTTAACTGTGGCGTCCTCATTGCAGATGCCTATAAAAAGGGTTAGGAAGTTATCTTTAGATTTACTACTCATATCGCATGAGGCAAAACTTACAGCACCAATTCTCGATATCATCCATCAAATCGTCGACTTTGTTCTCAATTTTCCCTTTACTTTTGGTACCAGGCTTCGATGTAGGTACTAATGGTAGTCCAAGTGAAGTGGTCGGTATATCTGACGGAGGCGGGGGTAATGTGAGCCCTTCTAATGCTGCAAATCGCTTCTGCAATTCCACATCCTCGTCCTCTTCAACCTTAGACGACTTAGATATCTCCTTCTCAGAGCTCGATGGAAGGTTATTCTCGACTTCTTTGTCGCCTAACATGTCCTCTACACTTAATGAATCTTGAATCTGTCGTAGAAGTTCATCGGCTTCATCATCCGAGTTTGGTTCCTTTTCGTTTTTAGCGATGATATTTGGTGAGTCTTCCGGTACTTCCGAAGAGTTCTTCTGGTCTTGAATTTTCATCTGTTTTTGAAGCTCTCTAGCATCGGCGAGAAGCCTTGCAACGGCATTCGAATCATCTTTGGTCAGGTTTCCTTGCTGCTTGCCTTCCTGTGTCAAAGACTTGGCTTCTTCGATCCAAGAGGTATCCTCAGCCCCAAGTTCTTCGAGTAGATCCTGTCAACAGAACAGGGTTATTAGTTGGCTATTATTTCGATATTACTTGCATAGTGCAAATACCTCTAGTGAAGCTTCATCTTCGGCTTGCCAACTAATGTCGGCCTGTGAACTGCGGTCTATCACCGCTCTCTGATCGAAGCCGCTACTCGCGACCGACTTTTTTGAGAATATGCTCTCGAATCTTTTTGTAAGGTCGTCATCTTCCCCCATGGCGGTATACTTCTAATTCCCGAAGACCTAAATCAAATATATTGGGGTATTCGTGATTTCTAATACAACTCAATTTTTCTATTGATAACCGATATATGTTTAGTATGGATACGTATGTCTAGATCAGCTTGAATTGAATACTCCGAAGGTGTGCGGCTCGATGATGTTGCGTATAGATAGATGTCATGGCAGTTGTAGTAACATCATGTGCAGATTGCAATAATCTTTTGGCAGTCGCAAGCCCCGTGATAAATAATAATCAATAATGTCTTCGATGAGCCCCAGCGGTACCTGCAGTTGTCCCTTTCCTGGTTACGTTACAACTACTTAAGTAGTCTAAGCTATAGTTATGCAGCGGGGCATTGGTGTTTGTTTGAAGCCGTTGCGTTGGACAGGCAGACCCCTGTCCACCCTAGCCCGCCGCCCAAAAGCAATTTTAGCTTTTCGCGCCTCGCTAGAAAAAAAAAATTTAGAGATTCACTCGGCAGCGTCACAAAGCCTACCTCGACTATCGACCGCAACTCCTCGTTCGACTCTCAGCACCTGCCGTCGATAATTGGACGACCTTGTAGGTCCGTGGCCGCATTACAGTCCTCGACATGGTTAAAAAAGAATTGTATGCTCTTCAAGCTCGGTTTCCCTTTCACGATCTCGTTGCTAACCCGCCGGACGACCAGAGACAAGCGCATAACGGCGCTGATACGAAATGGAGTTCAAGTACGTCTACAACCTCTTACTTACCACCAGGAGACCGAGGGGATATACTAATACCTTGCATAGGAGAAGAAACGCTCGTTCTTCATCATTGTCGGCGACCGAGCAAAGGACGTCATCGTTCATCTCCATTACATCCTCTCACACGTCGACATAAAGCAGAATAGATCAGTACTGTGGGCGTATAAGCATAAACTTATCGGGTTTACCAGGTACATCTTCACGTCTGAGCTTGCGGTATCTTTGAGGCAGCGCATACTAAATACGTATACATCCCTAGTCACCGAAAGAAGCGAGAGACAAAGATCAAGAAGGAAATAAAGCGAGGTATCAGAGACGCAAACTCGGAAGACCCGTTCGAACTATTCGTCAGCTCCCAGGATATCCGATACGTGTACTACAAAGAGACAGAGAAGATTTTGGGAAATACATACGGGATGTGCATTCTGCAGGATTTTGAGGCTATCACACCGAATCTGTTGGCGAGAACGATCGAAACTGTGGAGGGCGGTGGACTGGTTATAATGCTGTTGAAAACAATGACAAGTTTGAAACAGTTGTACACAATGACCATGGTGGGTTTTCTGTCTCGTGTAGATAGCCGTGGTGTGGCTAATTGAAATGTAGGATGTCCACTCGCGATACCGAACGGAGGCGCACGGAGATGTGGTGGCAAGGTTCAACGAGAGGTTTATATTATCGCTGGGAGACTGCGAAAGTTGTCTGGTAATAGATGACGAAATGAACGTTTTACCAATATCTGGTGGTAGAAAAGTCAAACCGTTACCCCCTGCATCCGCAGACGACGAGAAACAGTCGAAATCAAAGAAGGAGCTGGAGGCAGTCAAAGAAATGGTGGCGGATGTTCAACCGACCGCTCCGCTGGTCAACCTGGCAAAGACGGCGGACCAAGCTCAGGCGCTATTAACATTTATCAAAGCAATAACGGAAAAGACTCTACGAAGCACGGTTACCCTGACGGCAGGTCGTGGTCGTGGTAAATCCGCAGCGCTTGGTGTCGCGATTGCTGCTGCGGTGGCATACGGCTATTCGAATATATTCATTACTTCTCCGAGCCCTGAGAACTTGAAGACATTATTCCAATTTATCTTCAAGGGATTTGATGCTTTAGGTTACACGGACCACATCGATTACAACATCGTTCAGTCTACAAACCCAGATTTCAACAAGGCGATTGTCAGAGTCAATATCTTCCGTCAACATAGACAAACAATCCAGTACATACAACCGGCAGACGCCCACGTGCTAGGACAAGCTGAATTGGTTGTTATAGATGAAGCTGCTGCTATTCCCCTACCGCTAGTACGAAAGTTGCTAGGACCTTACTTGGTCTTTATGGCGTCGACAATCAATGGTTACGAAGGAACAGGAAGATCGCTCTCCCTCAAACTTATCCAACAGCTTAGAGATCAGTCCCGAAGCAACAAAGCAAATGGAAGTTCAAATAGCAAAGCTGCAGATAATGGGGTATCAGGGGGTAGACAGCTCCAGGAAATCGTTTTGAGCGAGCCTATACGTTATGCACCAGGAGATAATGTAGAAGAGTGGTTGAACAAACTCCTTTGCTTGAACGCCACCCTCCCGCGAAAATCCAATATCAAGGGATGCCCCCATCCAGATGAATGCCAATTATACAATGTCAACCGAGATACACTCTTCTCGTATAATAAGGTTTGCGAGGCATTCTTGCAAAACATGATGGCGTTGTATGTTGCAAGTCACTACAAAAACTCCCCGAACGATCTCCAACTTATGAGCGACGCACCGGCACATCAACTTTTCGTTTTGCTACCCCCCATAGATCCGAACTCGAAAGAAATACCGGAGCCATTATGCGTGATCCAAGTCGCACTGGAAGGTCAAATCTCGAAACAATCAGTAATGAGTCAGCTGGGGCGTGGCCAAAGAGCAGATGGCGATCTTATCCCCTGGCTTGTAACGCAGCAATTTCAAGATGAAGACTTTGCGGGGCTCTCGGGTGCTCGAGTTGTCCGTATCGCAACGAATCCAGAATATACCAAGATGGGATACGGGTCGCGAGCATTACAACTCCTCGAGGATTTTTATGATGGTAAATTTGCGAGCTTGGATGAAAACGAAGGGTATATCGATGAAACGATGGTTCGTGTTACCGACGAAGAATTAGAGAGCACGAGTTTGGAAACGGATAAAGTACAAGTCAGGGAAATGAACGCGATGCCACCGTTGTTATTACGGTTACACGAAAAGCGACCGGATGAATTGGATTATCTCGGTGTTTCTTACGGTCTTACGAACCAGCTTCATCGATTCTGGAAGAAATCGGGTTTCGTACCCGTGTACTTACGCCAGACCGCGAACGAGCTTACCGGCGAGCATACATGCGTCATGCTCAAGACTCTCGCGGAGAAGGATAAAGAGTGGCTAGGCGCCTTTGCGAAAGATTTTCACAAGAGGTTTCTAAATCTCCTATCTTACCAGTTCAGGATTTTCCCATCGGTACAATCGCTATCCATCATGGAGGCTGCGACTAACGGCGCGGCGTTGGCGAATATCTCGACGATACCGCTGAGTAAATCTCAGCTTGACGAGCAATTCTCACCGTTCGATATGAAGCGGTTGGAGTCATACGCGAATAATATGTTGGATCACCACGTCATCACAGATTTGGTGCCTTTGATCGCTTCGTTGTATTTCACAAATAAGTTACCGGCAACAGTAACTTTATCTGGCGTGCAGTCCGCAATCTTGTTGGCAATTGGGTTGCAGAAAAAGACGGTGGATGAAGTGGAGAAGGAGTTGAATTTACCGGGACCCCAGATATTAGCAATGTTTGTGAAGATTATGAGGAAAGTTTCGACTGCACTAGGAGGCATCGTGTCGCAAGCTATCGAACAAGAATTGCCACCGGAGCATCATGGACGCAAGAAGATTGGCGCTGAGGAAGCAATTGCTGATGGTGATACTGATATGGTGGACGTGGCTTCTAAGCTGAAACCGTTGGAGCAGACTTTGGAAGAGGATTTGGAGGAAGGTGCCGATGAGGTGAAGATTGCATTGAAAGAGAAACAGAGGGAGTTGATCAATGCTTTAGATTTGCAAAAGTAAGTGATCACACAGGGGTCATTGAACCTGAATGTATGATTATCTATAGATTAGAATCGCTAACCTTCTATTTCAGATTTGAGATCCCTTCTGCGGCCGCTGACTGGGAAGATGCTGAAAAACAGGTTGCTGGCGGTACTAGCAGCGGCAAAAGTACCACCATCAGCGTCAAATCCTCGAAGCAGATAAAGAGAAAGGCTGGCGAGTCTGCAGCTGAGATTTACGAAAAAGAGATGGCTTCAACCAAATCGTCCAAGAAGAAGAGGAAGTGAAGCCTGACGCTATTGAATAAAAGGAAATCTTGGGTTTGTAAAATATTGTCGCGGATGACCATGCGTGCATGCTTGCAAAATATTGCGATATTAGGAGTTTAGAGAACTATGTACGATATGTAGAGTGATTATAGAAAGAAAAGTAAAGACATACTGATCTGTGACATGCGTACAGCCTCATTCTAGATCGCAACAAACATAGATGTTCGACGAACTAGCCGAACGGCAATAGGCTGACTGGTTCACACGATTGCCTAGGCTTTGGGAATTAAGAGATAGTGCCCTAGATCCATTGCGAACTCATTTGATGGATGACTCGGATATCGTATTTACTCATGGCGATCTCATCCCGAGTAACATTTTGATTTCTTATGACGGTGAAGAAGAAACAAATGAGAGGAGATTCGTTTTAACAATCATCGACTGGCACTAGTCGGATTGGCTTGCTGAATATTGGAAAGGCTGTAAAACTCGATGGCTAGCGGAAATTGGGTGTGAATGGGTCCGAGTATATCTCCCAAAGTTTGTGGAGATGCTTGTTCCCGAGCCCGTTTTCAAGGTTTATGACGATGAAATGTGGATGGAACACGTTATAATTACGAGGCTTGGAACTAGATTGTTCTTCAGTTGGGGAACTAGACCGTAGTTTTGCCATATAATGGAGAGAATAAAAGGTATTTGAATTCCTACACGATTCCGAATTTCAGAATTTACTTGCAGCTAGAGTAGTATTCCGTACAAAAACCCCAAAAGTGCTATACCAGGGACAAGGAACAACAGCCTTCCCCGCCACCCGGTGTAAAATATTTCAATAGTTCCATTTTCATATAAATCTATCAACCAACCGTCTTTAATCTTAGCAAGCTTAGCAGGATCTAAAGAGTTTGCTCCTTGGCCCGAAGTCTGAGTAGCTAATGATCCACAAAGGTACGAGACACGCATTGCGTATATTAGCCTGGATTACCCCAATATCTATAGACTGAGTAATTATTAGTTTTCTTCAACTCTAGCAAACAAATACGTACTGCGCATTATAACTTCAAATGTACTTGTTGCCCGCAGTCTTCGTACTGCTGGCATGTTGTGGGTATGATCAGTCATTGGGTTTGTAGTGACAGTATTTGCCGATTCTCCTTCATCGCTCTCAAAATATTCGGAAGGGTATCCTAAAGTTGCGGTGGTGCTAGTGCTTTCTGAAGCCGTCGTGCCCTCTTGAGCAAGCGTCGTTTCAATTTCATTATTATTCGAGGGAGAACTCGGGTTTTTCGGTGGGGGGCCTTCTAGCTTGGAATGGGATTTGCGTATATTCTCTATTTTTTTTTTTTTTTTTTTTTTGAGATAAGTTATTATCCACCATGGTGTCACGACTGGAATGTGCTTCTTTGGAGAGATACCCGAAAATATTTCAACTGTTGCAAATATGGGACCTTAAAGTAGCAACAACGGCAGTAATTGACCAAAACCCCAGCTGTCTTCGTTTCCAATAATTCCACTATCTTCTGAGAAGAATCTTAACTCAAAAATCCCGCTTGAAACAACTGTTACTGTTACTAAGGTTCGATAGAGATCAAAGAACGTTGATTTCAAGCCCTCGACCGTAAAGACAGAGGCCTCTGCTAGAGGTCTTATCAGGATCCTCACCGCCTTGAGTATCTGAAGTTGGAATCCCGGACTTCGGCCAGCAATCAACCGCAGCACAACCGTATAGAGTCTCCAAGGTGTAAGAATCACTTTCGCCAGAGCATAATTGACGGGGTCAAACATTCGCGAGTAGAGGAGCGTTCTCAACTGTTGGTAGAATCCGAGTGCAATGGACGCCAGTGTAAAAGCCATGTTAACCATTTCTCTAGGACCGCGATATGCTGTATTCTGTCCGGTGGTAAATATACAACTAGCGGGAAGACCCAGGCTCCTCTGCCAGTAGTCGTTGAACATGATAGCTTGTGCTACAAGCAGCATCAAAAATTTTAGGGTAGTGAGGAGAGCCCGCCAATATTTCATGCTTGTCCTTTTCGAATCCACGAACAACTTCGAGGTTACCATCAAGGTCGTCCCGGACGTTAAATCTGCCAACCACGCCAAATTGACCACTATCCCGAAGTGGTACTGCGTTATCTCTTGAAATCTCGTGAAAGCCACAATTAAAAGTCCAACACAGAAGAAGAGTTGCTGGTCTCCAAGCGCAAGAGCTGATACTTGAAGCGCCATCACGATATACTCTCTATGTCGCCCAATAAAATTTTGGATCCGTGTTTTTTTAAACCTTTTAGCAAAGGAGAAGTGATTATCTAGGCGGCCCCAGAACGACTCTGCGATACTATCTTCGACGAAAAAATATGCAAATATCAGCATGAGTAAAGTTAATCCGACGTTAATTATAAAAGAAACTACAATCTAAACATCCTCGTAGATATTTCTAGGTTAGAATATAGACTTTCCTGGCGGCGAATTAAACTTGTAAGACATCTTGGTATAACTCACTCCGATGCCAGACTTTATATTTACGCCGAACGTGTTTCCAATATTAGTAAACGTACAAACCATCATGAACTTTTGTGCGAGCACTTCTGCAATATATACAAATTGCAAATGCTATTGGTTGCCGCTACTTACAATATCAGGGTCTGCATCAAAGCACACGACTGGAGGTTCAGACGATGAAAGAACAATGTCGCATGTTGCGTTCCTAATGCAATATCCATCCCAACTCGGCGTAGGCGAACTACTTAAGGTATTTGTACTTGTATTTGTGCTGAACTGGCTACTGGAAGTCGCCGCCATTGTGAAATAAAACTGATACCCTGAATGTTGAGTGTAAGGTAATGTATGACTGAAGGAAAGAGAGCCTTTGTTATATATGGGAAATTTCCAAAATGAACCGTCTACGCAGGGCTGGATACAGCTTTGTCGGCTTTATACAGAGAGGGTAGCCTCGAGAACATAAGGACCAAACAGGGTATATATATCGAGCCCCACTGCCCAGGTGAAGATAACTACTGAGTAAATAGCTCTCGCTAGCTAGGTAGATTATTGATTCTCAATGTATCTATCAATAACCCTGGACCCCAGGGCTACGCAATTTGGATCCTGCAGCTAGATTGATCGAAGGCGGTTAGTCAAAGCGTTTCGAAGTGAAATCGAAAGACACATCACATTCACGAAGGTGGCGACAGCGTCGGTACTTTAGATACCTAAGCTAAGTGCCGCTAACAAGGATCCAAAAGTAACCGAAAAACCAAAGCCTCGTGTGCCTGGCGTAAGAGCCTAAGAGTAGGCATTTCTGATTTAGATAGCGATATTGCTTGGCATTTCAGATTCTAGTGCGATTACAGATACCATATAAGTGTGATAACCCCCAAAAGTGCCTGGTTGCATTGACGTTTGCCTCGATACTACGCGCTGGGATATTGGGCCCGGGTTGTAGTGCAATTGTTTAAGATAGTAGAAGCTGGAATGCATATAAATGCATCTGTAAAAGCAAATATCCTCACAATATATATATGCAATATCAAGTACTTAGTTTCAGTATATATATTCTGTCGTTGACATAGGCAGAAAGTATACCATATATAAGAACACGTACAGTCTACAGAGTACTTAGTTACCACTCGACGTTCTTTTATCTAACGAAAAGATAGATCTTGTCAAATTTATATTTCAAGTCTAAATTTAAATTACTACCTTAGCTTGTAGTCGCACCCGATTCTTCGTGCCAGTCGCGACAAGCGCGCTCTAAGCTTCCTCCAGCGCTTCCAAGTTAACTAGTTATAAGACCTCGACAGCCTAGCTATGAAAGTCACGCTGCTTCACTCGAGTTCTCAGTGCCCATTCATTCTCAGATTCATTCTCAAATAAAAAAAAAAAATAGAACAAGTCGTTGAGAAGTTTTAACGAAATCTTTACCTAGCCGCTCGAAGCAACTCTCTTTACTCCTTTTATATAATTATATCACTAGAGGAATATCACTTAACAGATCATTTCGAACAATGAAGATGGCTGCATCTGACTTTTTTGACGACAGGCCATGAAACGATGACAAAAGAAGATATGCAGCTATCCTACGTTATTTTAGAAAGCTGCACGCCTCGAGGTTTACGTAACGTAGCTGCAAGATCGTAATTCTCTTCTTTTTCGAATTCTAATCGATCAAGTTGGTGTTTTGGTCATAAGTTACTAACGAGAAGATGAATTGTGTATATTAATAAATCTTCTCTCATGCAATTATATAAACTCATGTTCTACATAGCTATAACAACCACGTAACAAAATAACGCCGTTCTCCTTTGTATTACTATTTAAATACTTTTTTTTAACGGCCGTTAATCAAAAGGCTACAAACATAAAAAGTCTAGCTAGCCATTCGAAGAATTCTCATAGTAGAGAGCTTCCTTCTTTCTCCTATTAATATTCTTCATACTCGCATCACTTGGTACCACTAAATTCTTAAAGTCTCTCAATGACAATGGCGCTAGCACCGCCGCCACCGTTACAAATAGCGGCACATCCAACCTTGGCCTCATTCTTCGTCAAAACACCTAATAATGTAGTAACAATTCTAGCACCAGATGCACCCAGCGGGTGACCGAGGGCAACAGCGCCACCGTGAGCATTGACTTTCTCGGGAGCCAGATTGAGGAGCTTCAAGTTTGCAAGAGCAACAACGGAGAACGCTTCATTGATCTCGAAGAATTCAATGTCGTCTTGCTTGAGGCCGGCGTGTTTGAGAGCTTTAGGGATGGCGAGAGACGGAGTGGTGGTGAATTTGCTGGGTTGTTGAGCGGCATCACCCCATCCGAGGATTTTGGCGATCGGTGTGAGGTTTAGCTCTTTCAGTTTGGCTTCCGAGACGAGGACAACGGCAGCGGCACCGTCGGATAAGGGAGAGGCGTTGGGAGCGGTAACCGTACCGCCGACGGATTTGAAGGCCGGTCTCATAGCCTTTAGTTTATCAACAATGAGCTAGTGGGAATGTTAGCGCCGAAAAGATAAGTATAAAGAATATCGTTATAACATAAACTAACATTCTTGGCTTCGTCATCATGCTTGACTGTGGTTCCTGGCTTTCCACGAGGTCCAGGCACATCAATCGGCGCGACCTCTTCATCGAACCATCCATTTTTCTGGGCCTCCTGTGCCTTCTGGTAGCTCTTGATAGCATACTCATCCTGAGCCTCACGATCGATGCTGTGATCCTCAGCACACTCCTCAGCTGCCAAACCCATGTGCTGGCTATCATAGGCATCGGTCAAGCCGTCTTTGAGGATACCATCAATCATTGTCATGTTGCCGAATTTCGACCCGGTTCTCATGTTTTGAGAGTAGTATGGGACTTGGGACATGCTCTCTGTACCACCTGCAACAATAATCTATAACATAGATCCAGTTAGTTTTCTACGTATTATATGGTATGGATTTTGTATATAACTTACATCTGCATTACCAGTCATAATAGTCTGAGCACCCAGAACGATGGCCTTCATTCCGGAAGCGCAGACCTTGTTGACCGTAGTGGCAACAACGTCTTGGTTGAGTCCTGCTCCGAGTGCGCATTGTCTAGCGGGATTTTGACCTAGACTGCATACGAATTAATTGTCAATAATAAGCTCGATATTCTAATGCTTGAGTACCAGAGCTAGGATTGAAGCTCACCCAGCGGAGAGAACGTTTCCAAAAAAAACCTCCTCAACATTTTCGGGCTTAACTGCAGGGAGCTTTGCAAGAGCAGCTGTAGAATAAGTTCAATCGATCAGTTTATGTTATTCTAGATGTAATTGAAGACGGGGATGTATCGTGTGCGTACTCTTGATGGCATGTGATCCGAGCTGGACGGCGGTCAGCGAGGAAAGAGAGCTATAATTACAGTTACAAATTAGCAAATGAAGTGACTCCGTGACGATATATCGGTAGTATATACCCTTGGAAGCCGCCAATTGGCGTTCTTGAGGCGGCAACAATGTAGACGGTTGGCTTAGAGGTCATTTTGAAGCTGTTTGGGGGGTTGTTTTGGTATGGTTTTGAGTTTTGGTGAAGCTAGCGCGAGTGAAGAGGAGGAGTTAGATGTTGCAGCTTAAATTTGAGGTTTAGCTCAAAAGATCACGAGAAAAACCAAGTGACCGAGTTCCGACTCTTTATATATTTAAGGGTCAATAAGGAGAATGCGAGTATGTACCTAAGTAGTTACCGGACTCCGAGATCGCACTGCTATTCCACGAGTTTTGAGAGGTTGCTTGAAGTTGTTGGGGTTCAGATTTTGTACCGGATTTTCGGTAGCCGAGTTGAGCTAAGAAAAATAAAAAAAATAAAATGTGCTGCACAAGCTCCCTCGTCACCTCGTGTACCTTGCATATTTAAATCCTCTCTGGTATATATATCATAAGAGATCGTGTTATTACTCAATTATTTCGGCTGGGCCGAGGAGTCTCACCAACTTTCCTTAGCCTCTGAGAATATACATGTATACATGACTCCATAAATGTTAATCGAGAAAATAAATGTAAAGTAACTTAAGTACACACTTAACTTGAGCAATTGCTCACCCTAGCTTTTCTCTGCCCTTTATCCAATCCATCCCTGAAGAAACAAACATTATTTTATAAAAATTGAAAATAAAAAATCCGTGAGAATAAATACATACATCCAAGAATATCCGGCTTGAAACAAGTTAAGAGAAATACATAAAATATAAAACAAATGAAGTCATAAATTGATTAAGATAACTTCCAACGATAGCCTTCAAGCTCCTACTGGCTAGCATATGACTGCCAAGACCGTTTCGTTCCCGCGAAGACATTGGCGACGGTACTCTGCCAAACGTCCGGCGAAACAACAGGTATCGGAGACCCAAAGTACGTGGTTGACGGCATAAGCCCTTCTACTAGTCCGTTCTCTGGTACTGTAGGCAATGTGGACGGCGGTAACGGCGCGGATGCCAACCCTGGGAAACCAGTATTCCAATGACTAATAAGAAACACATTTGTCAGTATTGGTGCTTTTGCGTGGGTTTCGTTATGGATATGCACGATTGTACATGCAAATCTCTCAGAGGGTAAGGTATTCACATACTCAAAGATTCTCTGTGGATTCCAGCCGGAATCCGGTGGTCCACCATGGTGCGACTTCCTGGGCACAGGTTGCGCAACTGTAGGCACTCCCTGCATCATAAAAGTAGGGTTTGGCGAGTCTCCTCTCTCCGATGTTGGAGGTGATATTGTTACCCCGCGTGACGTATTGATTGGCGCGCTCAAGCTACTCGACAACGGCGACCTAGTCACTTCCACGGGCGAATAAGAACCGATAGAAGCTGCCGATGCAGCCGGCGACGTCGAGGTGTGATGAGTGCTAGGCGAAGAGTAGAATGGGAAATTCGAGTTTAGTACGAAAGGTTGCGTTACATCCTGCGAGAAGGCCGCGCGAAGAGCTTCAATCTGTGCTTTGGTTTCCATGCTTGCCGAAATGTCAATACACACTTCGAGGATTCGCATGGCCCGAACAAAGTACTCTCGAGCATCCGAGTTGAATTCTGGATCTGGACAAGTTGCGGCCACCTTCAAACAAAAGCGAATTTGTTAATACAATAAAATTGATGAAGTCAATGGCAAGTTGGTTGGATGACATACCAGATTCACCATGGTGCATGTCAACATGGCGTATATCGTAAAGTTAATGCCTCGGAGCATACATTGCAACCCACGAATGCCATACTGATCCATCACCGCCTCCGTCAGCCGACACGCTTTCCTCGAAGAATCATAACATGAGCGTAAGTGCATCCTCCATTGTCCTGTAGCCGTAAAGTTTCGTGCGAACGCTAGAGCTGGACGGTGGAACATGATTCTCGCTAGATAGCCGTAAATAAGCAGGTTTCCTGCGTAGTGGCTGAGTAGCGGCTCCATCGGCATGTGAGGATCTAGCGGTACGTCGATTTGAAGGTGGGCTGGTAATGTGTATAGCCAGGTATCGAAGCTTGGCCCACACTGGAGAAATTCTGGGTCACCCGCCCAATTGCTAGATGTTTTTAATCTAGCGAATACGTCATTAATCCGACGGATGAGTTTGATGAGCTCGACAAAGTATGAAAAGTTCATGTGTATCGTTAATTCCTTCTCGGTCATATCGAATACCGTGAACGATGCGGGTATGTCAATTGTGGCAGGGTCGCTTGCCATGATGTGCCGGCCTATTTGAAATGTTAGTATATACCAAAAGGCTGTACCACGCTGATATGGATCATACCTTGTGGAGCGCAGACCATAAATTCGAGCATGAAACAAGCCTGCCAGACCTTTGTCTTGGTAAGACATTCTACTGGCCCGTCGAGGCAATCGGCGCCATTCTTGTGTAACTCGGCATGTTTGTCAAGCCCTAGATCCCTAGCCATCGCCATCATTGTCACAATCGAAATGTAGGATCTGAAAAAGTAACCACGCTGCGGTGCGCTCTCTCTCGCTTTTAGCAGGAGCAGTAGCGCTTGGATCGTGCTTATTCTCGGTACGTCGAAGAAACAATCCAGATGTTCTAAGAATCCGTTAATTTCATCCTCATCAGATTTTTCTTCATGGTACACTACTCACTCGATGCCATGTTGAGCCACTTTAGCCCGACACTAGGGTTACTTGATATCCGACCTGCACATGCAAGAATCGCCTCCAGTAACAAAGGCGAGATTGAGTGACGCGATCCATGCCACTGTCTGTAAAATGCATTTTTGTTTACGACCGGGAGGTAAGGGTGGACATCAGAGAAAAAGACGTTGAAGAGAGCTTCTGCCTCATCGTCGGATGGCATTTCTTCTAATGGTATTCGCACCGCAAAATCGTGGATACCAGGGTTGAAAATTGGGTGCTGTTCGTAGTCATCCAAGCTTTCGTCTACGGCTGGCCTTGCCGCAATTTCACGACTTTGAGAGTGTATATAAGAAGCTAGAGCACACAATCAGCGAAAAGGCGCCATTTCAAGTAGTTATATGATCTTGACTCCATACCAACTCCTGTATCTTCAATTTTTAATTGACCAAGAACTTCTTGAACACCTGCAGTATTGAACGCCGCCACAGGGCTTTCAGACCGCCAACTGGCGTGAGAAGCATCGGTTCCCGGTATTTGAGGTGGAAGGGCTGGAGGAGGTGTCGTATATAAGCTGTTCAAATCCACTCCTGTATCGACAGCTAGCGGAGCCTGCGGATTCGCGTAGAGCGACGACATGAATGTAGTCTGTGGAGCAACTTGTAACTGCGTCGCTGGTCGAACTCCAAAGTGATCTCTTCCACTATAGTGGGGCAAGCTACCCGTACTCGTAGATCTCCGCAGAAACCCTTGATTGGTCATCTGTGGCTGCGGAGGAAGGTAGGATTCTTCCTCGCCGCCGCTTGATAGGTTGTCTTCATCATCTCCGAAATCTACAGTGTGCGATTGAAAGCCCTTATCAAACTGCGTGGTTGGAGGGACGCATGTCAGTTTTAACCTCTTGCAGGCTGAGCAAGGCCACGTATTTGTTGTAGCAGCGTCACATTTTATTTTACGGCGTCGGCATCCTTCGCATGCCCTCATTACTGCAAGTAATTATTGTCAGCGTGAATAACCATCAATTGTTTTATTTTTTATACAATTCGCCCGTACCTTTAAGCCGTTTATGGCGGTTGTGCTCGTCTACGAATACATAGTCTATCAAATATGGCAGTATTAGAGAAAGCACCAGGTATGATAATTAAGCATATTAAACGTACTCTTTTTGTTCGAAGTTGGAAAGTTCTCCGAAGGTACAAACGTGACGTTCTGCATGATTAATCGGTAATAGCAGCCACCGAGCCGCTGCTGGATGCAAGCAAATTGAAGAAATCCAAGAAAACAAAGAGATTCTCGATGGAAGAAGGTGTCCGATCTAAAAGTCGCGATTTCCTGGAGACTCTCGGAAAGACTATCAAAATAGATGATATTCGAGATCTTCACGAGGGTTTACCCGCGCTTTAAATCCGAACAGGGTCCTTGGTAGATATTTTTTTTTCGAGTTATTGAAGCCAGGGTCTGCTGTCGTGGGCGATGGGCGCAGCACAGCGGATCTCGGGGGCTCGATCGTATAACTGTATATAAACCAATATATAAAGGGGATCGCTCAGGGTCTATGTCCTTGTCCAGAACCCTAGCTAACAGGTTGGTTATAGAACAGTTGAGATATTGGCTGACGTGAGTTTGTTTCTGACCAGGGACAATCGAATGTTAAATAGATTAATCGGTCCCCGCAAGTTAGCACTCAATTAATATACTGAAATGAATCCAATTAAAGTCCGGAGGGGCAACGGGATCGTATAGACTGCGGTTTTCTCGAACTTCTTCCAGAAACAACAAAAATTGTGTTCTCTAACTTTAAACCAGAAAATCCCGATTCTGGAGGTGTGGTTGTATTTTCGTTGAGCTGTGTAATCCTCAATTGTGGGATTAAAAGTTCATTACTCTAACGAATTGATAGATGAGGGGCTGCCCTGTTATGTTTCACGACTAACGTTCGCCCAGCGGAGGCGAAATATAGCGGACAGGACTCGGTAATGTCTGATGCCAGTTTGAAGTGAAAAGGATAAACCGGGCAGCGAAATAAGATGTCTCGGTTAGTCGAGGAGTAGGTCTGGAGTTAGGAGCGGGTTCTAGGGGAGGACAAAAGGCTGATAGTGGATGTGATAGTTGAACTCGAGGTCGTGGGGCAATATGCAGAAACGAAGACACGGCTATAGCATTGCTCTTAAGTTAGTTTGGGCGAAGAGGTAAAGGCTTGCATGCATAGCTTAAAGACCAGCCAGCTATCAGTTTGCAAGCACGTAAAATAGTATGGAAGAAGCTTAGAGGTGGTGGTGCATCAAGAGGACAGGATGCTTCAAGGTCCACCGTTGAAAGTGTTTCGAAGACATGCCCTTTCCTTAGTGCAATTTTGGGTCTGTTGGAGAGAGAAAACGTGCGTGACCCTGGCGGCTAGCTAAAGACTACGTTCCAGGCCAAATTGACGAGGGGTTTGCGGGTGAGCTGGGGGTGTGCAATCCCGAAGGCTACGTAGCTCGTCAAAAACGGCTATACCATGGCCGAGCCAGTTCGAATCGAAACACCATAGATGAAGGGGGAGAAGGGACGAGCGAGCTAGGTGACCAACCTGATTTTGCGAAATTGGAAAGCGTCGATGTGGATTCTGATCGATATCCGCGACAAGGGCTGTTTAGAGCAAGATCGAAGGTGCTCGTGCGAACGGGTACCTGATTGTTTCCTTGCCCGACGAAAACTGGAGCAGATATCCGCTTCGGCTTTCCGCGCTCGAATTCGAGTCGAGATGAGAAAGTGTATCACCGCCGCCGTCGCACAATCAATCGAAATCACAGGCCGATATATTGCCGGGTAGGTTGGTTAGCAAGGGGATATTCAGAGCTAGCTTGCTCGTACGCCGAACTGGATGGACTGCGCTTAACCGAGAGCGCCTGGGGAGGACCGGTGTAATTATGGAAAACTCGAGATCTGAAATTATCGGCGAAGAGCAAAACCGTTACTCTATCAGGATCAATCGATAATGCTTTCCTATTCCTTTCGGTGGAAAGGATCTCGAGGAGATAAATTTCTCATCAACCAGTGGAAAATGCCGCTATTAGTCAAAATCGACTGTCTTTGATTAATATGATTATTACCAGGCAGCCGACATGCTAGCTGCAAGAAAGATGCATGCAATGCTTGCGAAGGGCTGCTGGAACGTCAAGCAAGTTAGTTACAGGTCTGCAATGTGAATCAAATGGAAGGCTCAAAAGTGAGTGGGGACTGACCCACTGCAGGAGGACTGGGTTCGGGGCCGCAGGGGTCCCACAGCCGTCCGGTTGTCGACTCGACGACTGCAAACGTACTTGCATCCAATCGATACTTGATGTCAACCTGAGCTTGTATAAACTTTTGCTGTATCCAGTATAGCGGGGCATTTTCATTCGTCTTCTCTCCTTTTTTGTCTCCTCGGATCCAAGAAGAGTTCAGCTCTACGAATTCGCATGTATACATGTAGCAGAGCTTCAGCTCATGACAGCATGTGAGATGATATATCGATATCCCTCTCCTTCCCGTCGTCCGGGTTGCATACATCCTGCAGGAGCTGACGATAGACAAATTCTTCTTCGATTCAGACCAAGTCCACCCGAGCAGAGGAAAGAAGGGGGAAAAAGAGTCGAACAAGGGTGTCTTTGGGTGCGTAAGTTAGTCCTTCATTTCATGGCGGGGGTTCGACTGGCAGCAGCTGGTCCTTGCCGGGTGGGGTTCACCACCAAAATGCAAAATCGCTAATTCCGTCCTGCTCAGCTATTATACATGTATGTACATGGTGAATTTTTCCGCAGGTTCGAGCCCAGCAAAAGAAAGAAGCAAATGACATCCTTGCATGTGAGGTTACGATACTTCACCCTATCAAAATCCATTGAAATTAATTGCCGAGAGAAACATTTTCGAGCTAGTATTACGGGATAATAAACCATGCTGTCTCGAAACTTTGGGAGCCTCGGCCAGCCGCTGTTAGCTGTCCATGCACGGGCAGCGACAGTTGCGTAACTACCAGCTTCCTGTAAAAAACCCCTTCCAGATCAATTCTTTTGATGTTCTGGAAGGAGTTCAAGGTCGAACCAAGGTCTCAAGATTTAAAAAAAAATGACAATAGGATGCTATTGACAATATTTCAACATCTTTTCAGCTATAAAAAAAAAAACATTCCGTTCGACCCTTCCCAGCCCCTCGGCAAGATAAAAAGGTGCCTTTGGTGTGATTTCATTGGTACGGCTTGCTGCTTGACGCTTAAAATGTCAGGCACATGTGACCAAACTCAATTGAATCTTTGCCTGCTATCCGAACATTGGCATTTCGAATATTTCTGGCATCACAGACAGTTATTATTATTATAATAACGAACTTTGTGTTATTTTATTATAATTCTGCTCTAATTAGCCTTTTAACCAGCCGCGAGTTGAAGATCATGATTCCACTCTGCAGGGCCATGAATCATGCCAAGTTGCGAGACGAAGGATATGAGATTGGCGAAAGCAGGCCTGTGAAGAATACATGCCAATCCTTTAAATTATACAAAGGTTTCTCCTTTTCGGAAAGATCTTAAGAGGCTCGTCAGAGTCAATAGAGTGGCGAAAAGTGGTATGATTCTGCAATCGGCAGATCTCTTTAGCAGTACCGTCCCATGGTACATTAACTCATACCATGAAGGAGCTAGCTAGCAGTAGCAGGTCGAACGTTTGAGCAGTGACCCAGGTCGAATTCCTTCGCAAACGCCGAAATGACATGTTAAATGCGACGTATGATGCGACGTATGATGCCATAAAGTCGCTATTAACTGCTTGGTCGTGAGACTCCGGGCGCAATCGGTACGGCTTCCATACCTTCTTTCGATAAAAGTTCCTGAGCATTGCCGGCCGTGTGGCCTGGAACATCTCGGCAAAAGGTCGGCTGCATCTCGTGGCACCTGTCAAGTGAAAGCTCGGATGCAATGTTCCAACATTTCAGCGACATGCGATGGCTTCCCGGCGCTCACTCGCACAACCTTCAATCAAAACTCGTCGTCGCCAGAACTTTTAAAATCCGGCTCTTTAGGAAGGTGTCTGGCCCACAAGTATGCATGCATGGTCTACTCCTGACTCCATGGAGATAGATCTTCACCTTCCCGACCCTTGCCAGGTTGTGGAGCCATCCCAATCGTTGATATTATAATAATAATATCGTATCCGCTTCCGCGAAAGAAAAGGCTTTTTTCAGACGAACGAGCACATGCGCATGCTCAAGTCCCTTTTTTGGTTCCCGGGATACAATATTATTCCTCTTGATAAGCTTATAAGGTATTTTGTAAGTAATAAGTTGAATTAAAAACTCAAAGTCTCAAACATTACCCGTTCTCGCCACTAGCTCGTCTGCCTACATGCATCTCTATGCACACGCGAGATGGACCTCCGATTGTCTCAACCAATTAGTCTCCGCACACAAACTCCCCGAACCAGCGGTTCTTGGTCTTCGCACTGGGAGAATTAAGTTGGAAACGAAGTCTCAGAATTGCATTTAGCCAATTCGTCCGCGAAACTTTTCACCGACCGTTGCATTGAGGTTCCGCTGACTATTTTTCGAAATTTTCACACGTGTCAGCCATGCACTTCGCCCCTGGACGTCTAATCCCCTTCTTTTGACTTGCACAACCAATGCATATTGATATCAGAATCTGAATCGCACTGCACTGATACGTAGTCAGGTTAAAAACCAAGGAATCGATGCGGCATCTCGGACATCCTGCCGTTCGAATACAGCCAGTAAAATAGAATATACATTCGCAACAATCAATTTTTTAAAACAATACTTTTTGTGACTGACGGCATCGTCTATACTCGTTGACGTACACTCGTCACACGTACATTTTAATCCTGTGCTGGATTTATTTCGAAGGACGTACGTGCCGGTAACCAGGATATGAAAATGTGACAGGTACGACGCTACATCGCATCAATGCATATGCACAATCTTGTTGGTTTCTTTTGATTTTTCGAATGTTCTTTTATATCCTTCCTCGCTGTTCCCCTTTTCTACCTGGTAAAAACATCAACATCGTAGTCTCCGAGACTATCAACATCGTGGTTTAGAGGAGTCGGTATATCCGAAATGCAAGTAGACGTCAGATTTTGTTGGAATTTGTGCGATCGAATATTAATCCCATGATGAACCCGTCGGCCGTCTCTTTCCAGGTTTATCTGAAGTTTCTGTTGATATGACAAGGATTTAAGTTGATATTTTGAATGAACTCCAAGGCAACTTAATTCCGTTATCGACTAGACGGGTTTAATAGGTTGGTTATTAAGCCGACTCGAGTGAAAATATAGTCGCTATCATTTCGAAGTTTCGCTTCCTCGCATGAGCGGCAGTTAACAGTTTGTCGACTTGAAGCCGACATTGCTACCGTTACCTCCACTCGATCAATATCGCCCTGATCTTTTAGTCCGGTTGATGGGTGGGTTTCATTGTGAACTGGCCGTTGGATTGCATGCAGCGGATGCGACATATAACAGGGCTTGCCTTGTTATCGATAAGAGCTCCCATTCATTCACAGTCATCTTGTGTTGCCGGCGAGCTTTGAAAGGTCTCTCTCGTTGCGAGACCCAAGTCTCTCTCAAAACATCATCCAACCAATTTCACCTCAAACCTTTGATGCGCCTTCGCAGATAACCCACATCCACAGAGCATCTCCCCCCTCCTCCTCCTCAGTCATCACACCATCATGTCGGACATTATCAACGCCAATCCTACCATTCTCAACGCTTCAGACCTTCCCACCCGACACTCCGAATCGCGAAAGAAACAATCATCATCAGCCTACATCGCAGACAGCATATCCCGCCTCCCAAGCTCCAAAACCCTCCTCCATGACCCCTTCGCCACCACTCCAGGCGAGGACTCAGCCTATTCCTCCGGCGCCTCCGATCAGGATGATAACGAGGACGAGGCAGCCATAGATGATATTGACGAGCAAGAGATATATGGTAAACCACCCCCCACCTCACCCCTCCAATATAAAATCTCGCATATAACCACCCAAATCCGTCACATCAAACCAGATCTGACTGACACCTTTTAGACCTAATCTCCACAATCTCAGACCCAGAACATCCCCTCTCCCTAGGCGAACTCGCAGTGATAAACCTCCCCCACATCCGTGTGACCCATGGCACACCCACGCCCACAAATCCACACCCGATGTCGCACGTCCTCGTCGAAATAACCCCGACAATAAACCATTGCTCGTTAGCGACAGTGATCGGGTTAGGGGTGCGTGTACGCCTGGAACAAGCTCTACCGCCACGATTCAGGATAGATGTACGAATACGAGAGGGGACGCATCAGAGTACTGATCAGGTGAACAAGCAGTTGAATGATAAAGAACGGGTGGCGGCGGCTTGTGAGAATGAGACGTTAATGGGAGTGTTAAGTAATATGTTGGCGACTTGCAAATAGTCAAATATATAAATATAAATATTCGCTGCGTAGGTATAGGTATGGGTTTTGATATGTATAAATTGTAATCGTAGCATTTTTGAAGCGTATGGTAGACTGGTGCAGGTTTATATATTTAGGTAATATAGAAAATATTATCAACTTTGAGCGGTAACACCTCATTTGATGCGAATTTTTCAAGGATTTTATTACATGACCTTCCGAGATTATATATTTCATATCGTACATTCTATTACGTTAAACTACCCAAGCTAGCATCAATTCAATAACCCGGACTCTTGCAAGCTCTTCTGCAACTCTGGTTCCAAGAACTTTGCAATAGTGACATCTTCACTGAGCCCCTTTCTCCTTCTGGTCTTGAGTGTGAAATCCCTAGCTAAAGCCTGCGCATTTGCTGGCTCTAACGGCCTTAATTTGATTTCCTTATCCAACGGATCACCGGGGACAACGCTCCACTTGTCAAATACAAGCGAGACGAACGCCTGACCTTGCGTGTGAATCTGGTATCGTACGTTAGCTACTACACTCCGCTGAAAGCTATATATAATGGAGACGCTTACTCTAAGATCTGTCTCAAATCCAAAAGAATCGATAACAGGAATCAATCCCTTCACGAGATACAGCGCTATAACAACTCTGTTAGCTATACTCATAAGATCTCAAAGAGCTTTGTGTTTTTATAACTTACGGGTACCAGCTATAGGTCCATCTGTAAGAACGTGCCCTCGTCGCTTTGCAAGCACGGTATATAAAGGACTGACTGAATCTGCCGGTCCAGTCATGTGGCACGAATACATCGGTTCCATGAGACGAGGTGAAGCCATGAGGAATGACGAATAACAAGCTCTCCTAGCTGTGGGTATAATCTGACCGCCACCGCGATAAATCGCTTCTGATGCAAGTGAAGCATCCATCAACTTGAATTTCGTATTTCGAATAGCTATGAAATGTCGGGAAATTAGCTGTTATTCAAGATGGGCAGATCGATGAGGAGATGTTAATTCTTACGCTCTTCGCAGAGGGGTCCTTCGCGGGTACCCCACGAGAAACCTTGCTTGATCGAATCCCGCACAGTATTCAACAGCTTCTTGTCAACTTCTGACGGCAGCGTATCATCCTGTAGAATATTCGGGCTTGTCTCTTCCGGTCCAAACGCCCAGATACTCCTACTAGCCAAAACATCCCATCCGTGCGTCTCTTCGAAGAACTTGCCAACCTTCCTAATCGGCCATTTTATACTGACCTTACCCGTCTCGATATCCTTCGCGACATCTTCCTCCAATGGCTCGGCGACCATAGTGATCTTGTTCTTCTTATTCGGTGTCATCGCATAACACTTCAAAGCGGACATTTCTACTACCGTCTCGCAGAACCTTGTGACGGGATCGGATACTTTCAGTTCCATCTCGGAGTATAGCCGTCTTAGATCGTGCAAGACGCAATCCATATATAACTCCCCGGTTCCCAAGATGATGTGCTCGCCGGATTCCTCCACTTTTGTGACAACGAGCGGGTAAGACTTGTTGATTCTTCGAAGACCGTCCAACATTTTGGGTAACTCGGAGGGATTCACCGGCTCCACGGCGACCTTGAAGATGGATTCTGTAAAATGCTTGACCGGCCTGAAGATGTACGCATCATCTTCCATCTTTGGCGGGACCAATGTGGCAGTCTTAACAATCGAGTTATCGATACCTCCCAGTAAGCACCAGCATCCGGCTGGAACTCCAGACGTCGGAACTTGATATCTAGTCTCGGCGACCCAGACATCAGAGATGGTTGCCAGCGTCATATCCTCCTCGTCATCAATCGTGTAGCCCTCTCCGAGAACCCGAACCTGATCTCCAGGTTTGACCGTCCCTGACATGACCCTACCAAATGCATTGAACCCCGTGGCATCGGTTGTATTGTACAGCTTAGTGATCTGAACGACCAATGGCCCGTTCTGATCGCATGTCAACATCGCATTGGCGACCTCGCTGTCCAAGGGGCCGGTATAGCACGACTCAATCTTAGTCTTAGCACCCTCGACCGGCGACGGAACATGTTGCAAGATCATATCGACGAATCCGGTTGCCGTCCCGAAAAACTGCTCGCAAACCGCCTTCAGCAAATCTCCAGCATCCATCTTATACTGCGCAGGCTTCAAAGTTATTCCCAAGCTTGCCAATGTCGCTTTCAAACTCGTCGCACTTTCACCAATCGTGTGAGCGTACAATTTGTACAGTGGTTCCAGCACAAAATGAACAAAGGTCCTCTTCGAACCCTGCTCGGCCGCCTTCTGTCGGGTGAACTTTCTGCTGCCAGGGCTGAAATAGATATCCCCCCACATTCTCTTCGCAAATCCGTCGATATCGACTCCGGAGTACGTATCCGCATACATCTTCGCGAACGACTTTAACGAAAAGCACCACCCCATCTTTGTCGACGCGAAGCAAACGTTACCCTTCTCTGGCGACAACCTCAAATCATCCCTCCCCGGTGCCGCCTCCGCTATTATCGTATTGACCTGTTCCACCGTATGCTTAACTTTAAAATACGCATCCGTGGGCGGAATCTTCAGCTCCAGTATCAACCGATCCATCTTATTCACAACCAACACCAAGGGCAGATTCTCCGTAACGGCATACTTGATAATCTGCTCGGTATTGATCATCAACCCCTCCACCACGTCCACAATAAGCACCACTCCATCCGCCAACCTCAACGACGCGGCAACCTCATCCACAAAGTTGACATGTCCCGGCGTATCCATGATATTCACCAAATGCGACTTGCCGGCCGAACTCTGCAACACCAGTGACATTGGCGACGATTTGATCGATATCCCCCTCTCCCTCTCCAACGTATGCACATCAGTATACCGCAGCTGGACCTCCTCCCGTCTCCCGACCGCTTTCTTCTGATCGATGATATGCGTCTCCAGCACCAACATGTCCATAAACGCCGTTTTCCCATGATGTAGATGCCCCGCCACGGCGACATTGCGAACCTGGTCCGGGAAATTCATCATATCCATCATAAACTCCCTCGAGAAATGGGTGACCGGCAGCTGTGCTTCCTCCACGATAAATTTCTTCACCTTTATCGGCGCGATGATTGGTTCTGTTAACGGCTGGGCGTCTTCCTCTTGTACCATCGCCTCCACATCCTTGCCGTAGACTTGTTCCGCGGTGGGGTAGTACTGTTTGTCCTCGTGTAGTATTACGGCGTTGGAAGGACCGTCGTCGACTTCCATCAGCTGCATGTCGTTTCCTTCATTGTCTGAGGGTTCCGCGTCCGATTCGCGGTCGAAATCGACGTATGCGTCTGCGCCGGTATCTTGTTCGTGAGCGGATGCATCGTCCGAGTCGCCGGCGTCGCCGATGTAGTTTCCGAATCTGACGGGGTGGAGGGGATGATCAGTTTGGGTCTTAATTTTGACGGCGGCGGGTTAACCATGGAAAGAGTTTGAAGCTTCATTTTTTTTTCTTTTTCTTTGTTAAAAAGTTTAGTAGGGAGGAGGGGGGGAACTTACTCGTCGTAGAGGTCATCCATTGTGAATTGAGATTTCCGAGTTCGAGGTTAGTTAGGTATAGGAGTGTTGTCGCGCGAGGATACAGCTTGGATATACCAGATGCCGGTTGTGTGGAAGAACTCGAGGATAGTGCGTGATGGATGTGTGAAGCTTGGGATGAGTCGCGCGAACTCTGTTGGTTCGAAATTTTGGCGTTCAAATTCAACGCCACGCTCTCAAGTCGTGTTGTGGCTGGTGGACGCCGCTATACTCACATCTGAACTGCATATAAAGACCTTCATACATCTCTCCTTTTTAAAATCAAAAGATGAAGCTGATATGGTATGTATAAATTCGATATAATCTATAGTATACAATCGCCAAGAGAATATACAAGAAAATATTCACAAAATATGTCGCAGATGATGGGAGATAAAAAAGTGTATACACCCAAATTGAAAGCCACCCTCAAAACTTACAATCACTTTTTGTCATATAGAAGCGCAAAAATACTAAATTATATACTAAAAATCTATGCAAATGCGCCTACAAATGCCATACCAAATGCTCCCGCAAATACACATAAAGAAGCTTGTATCCTCTTCTTTCCCTTCAATATCTTCCAACTTTCTTCTGTCAAAAAGTCTTCCGCTAATAGCTCGACCAAGCCACTTAAAAAAAAAAAAAAAAATACAACTATCAGCATCTTAATCGGACTTCAAGAACGATATATTTCGTTACTTACGCGAAAAGTAGCAATCCAGAACTAATGGCGTTCATGATTCCAACCATCAACAAACCTGCTTCACTCGCTGGATCATAGAGTGTATGCGTAGCAAGGCCAATAGCTTGACCTATCGGTGTAGTTGTACCACTATGAAAAAAGACATATGTCAGACCTCATGTTTTCCACCGATCAAACCTAAGTATCGGCTTGACGTTACTCACTAAGCCAGAGCCATCAACCATGGCTTCATCGAGCCTTTGGGGAATATCGTAATGGCGGATATTCTAGCCCCCAACGCCAACCCCTCAAATGTTTCTATCACGATCGTTAACAAATATCCATCCCATCGCAGAGGTCATCAAAACACTTACGATGAAAAGAAATGGCAATGAGCAACACCATGAAATTGGATCCAGTCGCGACGCTCAACGCCATACCGATAAACACACTGTGAAATAAAATACCCGCCTCGAGCAACATGACCTGTAACAGATTCTTCTTCTGCTGGGCGATTTCGGACGGAGACATCTGGCTGAGCAAAGCCGCTGAATCCTGGTGTTGCTTCGAGCCGCCCCCATTCGCCAGATCCTCGCCCATATCCGAAGCTCCTTCATCGTCGGAATCCGAGTTTATCGGTTCAAGAGCTATAGATTCCGGACTGCTCCACTGTTGGTCAGCTCTATCTCCATCGCTTCTGACTGATATAGGATGGAACGTACCCATGCGAGATATGGTTCAAGCGAGAGCTCAGACTCCCGCTGTTCCGCTTGTGCCCGACTGATTTCTTCCCAAGCAAACTACTAGCCGCCTCACCATTGGTTTGATATTCGGGATCCTCGTCAGGATGTAAGTCCGGCCGTATGCCAGGAGTGTCCATATTCTCGGGGACAACCATATGTTCAAAATCGCCGTGACTATGACTCGCTGCACCCATTCCGCTAAATATCATCTCAATAGTAACGACGAAGAATACAGCGGCGAGGGCGATAGCTCCGGCCATCGCCGGATATGTTTCGGTCCAGAATTTCGGCAAACATGGGTCCGTTAGGGATATAAACGCCGTGGGAAGAAGCTAGAGAGCAGTCCTGGTCAGCATAGAACAGTCATACTCTGAATATCTACGTATCAGTTCACATACATGAACAAAGGCTGTTGCTAAAAGCACACCGGTTCCAAAATGTCGTGCGAGAAACCTTCAATACTAGTCAATATCCTCAATCCCATAAAGCCCATAAATCCAGCAAATCAAGCTTACAAGAAATGATGCGGTACTCTCATTCGCGGCACCCGACGAACAAGAATTGGGAATCCGCAAGCTGTAAGTTTAACAATCAGCCGTTGACGTTCCCGTAGAGTTCGGATTGGGCCTGCATACCCAACGTGCTCAACGCCAGCACAATGACAAGAGCTATGACATGGATTCCGGTATCATAGGAGCCCTTGGTTTTGCTCCCGCAAGTTGACTGTCGTTCCAGCGGAAGGGGGTGTAACGGTTGCCCTTGCACATCAGATACCTCGATTAGCAAGAGCATAAGACCGAGGAAACAAGCGCAACACAGCTTCCAAAATACCTTCAGCGAGTCTCCTTATGACTACAGGCCAGAGTTACATGTCAGCCAAATCTCCAACGCATCATCATCATTACCATCGCCCATCCAGCTCCAAAAGGGTACTCAAAGGGGCATCCATACCATTGCCTGCATGGATAGCGGCGACGTCCGTCATTTCAGGAGTGTGTCGGTGAAGATCGTGGTTCCTCCGGTGATTATAGACGACCGGGGTGTGAAAAGGATAAATTGGTATGTAAGGCTATTGAGTTCGGGAGTCGCAGGTTACAAGGTATCATCGAGTGTCGCTGAACTCGGGCATGTCGTAGCTGCAAAGGGGATAGCGAATGCCCAGAGTCCGGTTCCTGTCGATATTGATTGCTGAAATAGTCTACGGGGTTAAACGGTGGGGCGGCGTCCAGCCTGGTAGGTTTGAGAAACAAAGCAAGATGGAATGAATGAGGATTAGACTTTTCGTCTCCGAAAGCAAAAGGCAGCAATGTGGTGTCTTTGAAGGTCAGTCAGGAGAGCCAGCCAGCCAAATGACCGAGCACCATTGAACGCTTGCGCTATTGACGACCGAGGTTTGATGAGGCAGGAGTGGCCTCACGAACGCGGCCTGGGCGTTTCGGCTGCAGCCCACTCGATTCGGCGTGTTTGGCAAGGGGGTCCCGTGGCGTTGGCGTCCCCAGCTCACCAGCCCCCGTTCGATTAACCGTCGTCCAACAGCTCCAACACAAAATACACAAAAAATATATTTTAGTATGCACGATAATCAAGATGCATATAATACTATACATGTATATGCAGACAATGCATCGATGCATCAGAGTGAGTATCGAAATAAGGTCTCCAATTGTGGCAATCACTTGAGCGCTTACGTAGCTTACTCATTCCAGTGACTGCATAGGTAAGCAGATATCTCGATGCTGTATACTTTGAGCCAAGCCTAGTATACGATTAACCGTCACTTGCTAACATTTCTATAAATCTAATTCCAAAGAATATTGGTTTGCGATGTCGCTATCTCGAATGTTTGGACTCAATATAGTATATCCATGCATATCTGAGTACTCAAGGTACCGGTATCGGAAAGAAATCACCGATTCACCGTTATTGTTATCTATAATTTGACGTCAATCGTACACATGTCCCTCTGGACGTTGTTGATCAGATAACAGGGTCACCAATATCCAGCATATCGAAACGAAATCCGGGGCTCGAGGCCCTCGCTGATGTCTTAATATTTAAAAACCCCAATATCTATTTAAATATTTGCTGAGTGCATAGTATCGCACAGTCTTAGTTAAAGCTTAAATAACGATCATCAACCCCCAACCGTCATTCTAGAAGCTGCACAGACAACTAACTGCTCGCAATGTTTCAACGTCTAGAACCCCACGGAGACAAAGAAAGTCGTCTTCTTAAGGTTTACTTACACCCTGTAATACATGTAGATCTAGCACTTTCTTTGCCAAGCAGTATCTACCGTAAATCAGTATATTGACAAGGTACATACGTATATACGAAACAAGAATCGGGCCGTGGAAATATTATGAGCTCAGGTACCTTGCGAACCAAGCTGTCAAATATGAAGATCATCATAAGGGTCCTACCTATACCATACACCTTTAAAACCCCGTGACTGTAAGCTCAATTGCGCAAGTAATACCCCCTCCAAACTATTGTTTTTTTTTGTCCCATCCCTACTATATCCAGAAGGTCGCGATAAAAGAAACAAACAAGGCCATGTTCTCGAATTTTCCCACAAGTTCCCAAAACTGACAAGAATCGACTTCAGCGTTGACGCTTTCGAGTAATGCAAGAAAGTACTTGGTTATTTCCTTCCGGTATTGGTATAGACGTGTCAATTACCTGCTACTCTAACCGGTGTTCGACCAGGTACATTATATAAAGTCGATATCTGATCGACCATCCCGGTTCCACGATCGAGCAGCTGATAAGGACTTAAGGGAAGCGGAACATTTCAACAGGGTTATGTATTTACCTACCTTCCTAAAACATTATAATTTCACGTCCCGTAGAAGAAACATACAGATTGAAACAACGGAGAAGGAAACTATTTGGTTCACTAATCTAAGAGCTAAATAGATAGCGTGTATCGCCATGCCGGGATATCGAGTCAAGAGCTACTTGGTCGGATATAGCTAAGTGATTGAGTTCAAAAGTCGTCATTTGAATATGTTATATTATCTCTCGATTTTCCTACCCAAAATGGAGAACTATCCGAAACGGGCAGCTCGTAGAGGTTTACACTTTCGCAAGTTAACCTTGTAGTTTTTTTTTTTTTTTTTTTTTTTTTTTTTGAATTCGCACAACCCGCTACCCGCACGTACCTGCGAGCACGCGAAATTGCAATTGACAGGTACTTAATCCTGTACATATGCTTGCCGTCTCGGTTCATCGTCAGAACCTGGAAGGTGTTTCGCGATTGGTTGCGCATACGAAAAGGGGAAAGAAAGGGTTCCTGCAGACCCTGTTTCTGTGCCTGGCTAGCTATCTGTATCACGATTCGGAATTCGGGAAGGCTGCTGATAAAGCAACGTTTGATGGGGGTTTGTCTTCGTTTCGAGGCCTTGTGTTTCTCTCTTTCGCCCGCGAGAGAAGTCCGTGTCTCGATCGTTTGTAGAAGGTCGGATCTGAAATCCGCACGTGGGTTGTAGACACCAGAATTGATCCTTTCCACATCCTGGGCATCGAACCGACCCAACATCTCGACAACACAGCAGCTTGCAAGCCCAACCGCGAAACCAACAGGAAAACAAAAAAAGGGAAACGAGCTAGGCTATTTGCAAATATTCCGTTTCTCCAAGAACTACCCAAGCGATTATTCCTCCGGCATCCTCAGTGAATGATATCATCAACTCGGTTGCCTGCAAATAAATAAAAAAAGACGGCTGGGTAGCTTGACCGAACTTTGTAAACTAAGCAATCACCAGCTGGGCATGGACTCGCACCATCGTGCGACTCGGAGCTCGGGATCCCTCGCAGGTCATGTCATGCATGTATGTCACCACTGTCAAAAAAAAAAAAAACGGAGAAGAAGAAGGAGAAGAAAACATAACCCTCCCCCAAAACCGGTAGAGTAATCGAGCATATCTCTCTAGCGAATACGAGAGTTCCACGGATTGGGAAATTTAATTATACTACCAAAATTTCAAGAACATCCATCGATCCATCCGGCCGTCAAACATCCCACGATCGTGGTTAAAGAAAAAAAAAAACCATGCATCGATCACGATTTCAAAGAAGGAATGCAAAAAATTCATACATCCGAACTTTGAAGAATTTCTCGAACCCGTTTCTTTCCCCCCCTTCCAAAATTCCTTCTTTTCCGTACCACCTTCATCATCGTGCATACTGCGGCCTTGGCGAAAACTCCTCTCTAGAATACCAGAAGCGAAGGCTGCTTGTTCCGTGCAGGTTACAACCATCCCCCGTTGTCCTGCGCTCCTGCGTGGGTACCCTTTCTTTCTTCCTGTCCTTCTGCTTGCCGAGAAAATACCACCTTTAAAGTCTGCTACATTCATATGGTATATCTGTGTAAGTTATTCCGGTATTGAACTACATGTAATGTACGTACCCCCTCAACTTGGACAAACGGAAAGGAAAGGAAAGGAAAGGAAAGGAAAGGAAAGCAGAGGGTTGCATTTTCTTCAATCTATTCCGTGACATGACTGCGAGTGATACGTACGGAAATGCGAATTCGAATGCGAGAAACGTACAGTGGCCCGTTGGATGGTTTGATATTTCAGTGTAATATTTTTAGAACAGTCGAGCGATCATAGCCAAGCCAGGACCGGACGAGAGAAGAAAAAATCCGCCCAACTCGGCGCCACTCCAAGTCAACCTCACGCACATGGCGCAGCCCCGTTGAACTGTGTGTGTAAGTATCCAACCAGCCAAAAAGCAAGGGGAGGCTCTTAAATTCTACAAACAAGAGCCGTTGGAAGAAAGCATTTGATATTTCACGGGATCACACCACCATGATCTATCAATCTAGGTGTATTTTTGCCTGCCCACTCGAGCACCAAGACCATTTCTTGCTAGAAACTCGAATACTGGTAATTATAAATAAAGAAGGATTTTGTCCTGGTGATATTGTGACCGATGAGCCAAGCCAAGCCCTCCAGCCCCCACATATATTGATATCCCCATCCTTGTAATCTGAGAAGAGCTTCTTATCGTCTTTTCGGTTTATGATGGCAAGGCTGCATATTATATTAGTTCTTTTGCCCAGAAGATCTAGCTAGCTCAACTGGATGATTTCGGCTTTGGCGGCAGCAGTGCACCAGCTAGCTGCAGCGGTGATTAGTTTAGATTCGATCCATGTCCACGCAACGTTGTCTAACAATAGAGAGAGAGAGTGAGAGAGCTGAGCTGAAATAATCCAAACAATCACTCTTCTTAAAAAACTCAAGCCGCCCTACAGGAATAACTAAATTCGAAATCAATTCTCATGTTGCCTGTTTCGCTCGATCGAATAGCTCTTATATTTTTTACATCATAAGAATTCACATTAGTAATATAATTTTTATTCGAATTCACCCTAGACGATTAAGACTTTTGGAGTGCGATAAGCTTGCGAGATAACGCAAAAAAAAAAGTCAAGAGCCATTCGATTCTATTCGATCCAGTCCAATCTCCGAATCGCAATATTGAAGGGCTGGTTTTGGAAGCAAGCGTCTGAGGCAACCAAACCGATCCGAACCCCTAAGGCTACCGGCCAAGCTTACCTCACACCACGGATTGGAAAAAAACAAGGTAATCATCCCAACGCCGGATTCATTCTATCCACGGCGCACGCAATCAATAGTAAAACCCCACAAACAAGGGCACCTGACTTCTCGAGAGAAAGGGAGAGAAAGAGAGAGAGTTATCGTCCAAGTGGGGGATTGTTTTGATACTTCCTACAAACGACAAGCGGACGGGAGATCATACAAACAATTCGAACCGGTTTGCCTTAAACAGAAAGACATCAAGAGGCAGAGTGATAGATAGTCTGCATCACCCTATCTTTCGCACAATCAAAACCAGCTCCAAGGTTGTTAACCAGGTCGGTCGTGAGTAGCGCCTTGGCGAAAAGCGTAGGTAGGCCGGAATTCTCTCATTTGTTCGTCACATCACAGTGCATTTTCAGGCCGTTCGTGGAGCCAAGGTTTATGTGCAGTGCAAAGGAAGCAAAAAAAAAAAAAAAAAAAAGCTCCACCACCACCAGCCTCTGGGAATGTTTCTTGTCATCTCGCTGACGCATGCGCATGTGGGACTGATGCAGAAAGCGAAAGCAAAAGAAAGAAAAGGAAAACGATAAATAAAGGACCATTTCTTCATCGCCGCTTGGGGGGCTAGATTTTATATATAAGAAACCCGCGCCGTAGCAACAACATAGTTTTAGGGGACCATTTTGCAGCGACACACTCGTTATAACGTTACCGTCGACTTGTTTACATTTTATTTGTCGCACGCTACGCTTTGTCAACCAACATTCGTTATTAGCTTCCGTATAAGTTGCACCCACAGCCAGGACCATCGACTTTTACATTATACGTATTATTTAGCATCCACGAAAACCCGAAGAAAAGAAGAGCTTGAGCAGTTAAACACAATATATCTCGGCTCCGAGTGCCACGAGGGAAATAACACAGTGCCACCACCACTTCTTTGCTTGATTGAAGATTGGAATTAAGAAACAACGATTGGTTTTTTGAGACAAATCGATTACGACTGATTCCGTAGGCACCAGCTGCTATCTGATCCACCAGGTGAGCCTTTTATTTTATTTTATGGAGCACAATCATTTTTTTTGGCTTTCAATCACTTCCGCCATTTGAGCTCTTTCAGGTTGATTGAAGAGTTGCGAGGGGCCCCATGTCTGGGCGAAAGTCAATAGACACCAATTCCTCGGGTGGGGTTTGTCGTGGCAGTTGCACCATATGGTACCATCGCTCGCTCGTTCGGCAGGCATCGGGGCTTGCCTACACACCGCATAGCTGCTAAGGTAGCCAGCGGAACTGGCGTGCGTACAGCTTTGTGAGATTCGACTGGCCTACCTTTTGCGAACCGCAGAAAATATGCAAAATTGAAATCCACGGTTCTTCTTGTAACAAAGCAAGCGAGGTCGATCAGAGAAATGTTGCAGCATAATAAGGATTTCATTCTCGAGCCGCAGGAGAAAATTTCCGTCATGTTTTAAGAAAAGTTCTTGGGTCCTTGCATTTTCCCAGTTTTGCATATCTTATTGTCGGTCATCCCTTTTTCTTCCCTCGTTTTTTGCTTTCGAGAAAAAAAATTTACCCGCCGCCGTGAAATCTCGTTTGGAGGCAGCTTGGCTTGGCGGCGCCCAAGGAAGAACTCGCCCTGATTAGCCAAACGGGTATTACGCGCAGGGGGCCCTATTCTTGCTACAAAATTCTCTGTGGTCAGAGAATAGCGGTGAATGGAGCTTTTGCCTAGCGTCAGACATTGTGGTGTTTCGATGGCAAATTAGATCCGCTCTTTTTTTTTTTTCTTTCGCAGTCAGCGGTGGAGCTGACGCCGAAAAGAATACTTTCTTTTTGACAGCGGGTTCCCCCTTTCTTATTGTCACTATTGGAGGGAGGGACAGACCGGCGAACCCCACCCTCGAGCTCCATCGTATCCTTGGAGTCGTTCGACGGTGTTGAGTTCGCACGCGCAGGGCGTGCTGCCATTCCTCCAACTTGGGCCCATTCTTCGACCTAATTCGTTGAAACTCTGTGCCAATGAATGCATATCCCTCGAGCCCTTTGTTTCTCCTTCACGTTGTCATTCACATCCTCATGGCCCTTCTCTCGGAAGAAGCAGATTGAAGAAGAAGGACAGCGGAGGGGATGGATGATCTGTTAAATGCGCATCGTGAGCATGTGTTTTGCAACGGTGTTTCATTCAATATTCCCGTCGAGCGATGGTCCCAGTGAAATTGGGAGAGCCCTTTCCACCCCCAAAACGAGATTTGATTTTGATTGATTGAATAGATTGATTGTATCGTTATGTGAGAGTGTGTGATTGCTGGCTGACCCAGTCTGGCTTGTTCCTGCTCTGCACAAAATCCTTCTTTTGCTTCTTCTCTTGCAGAAAAAACAAGCAATAATAATAAGATAAATCTTAATATTATCACTCGCCCCCCCAAAAAGGACATAAACCCCCCTTCCTTTCCCTTTTCTTTAGCAGAGTTGTTGGACCCGTAATTGTGTCCCAGATTTAACTCTAATTCTTCCACGTTGAGGGGAGACTAGAGGCACGAAAAAAGGGACACAGCCGGCCTGACACTTTTTATCCATCCGGTTTCGAGCCAGTAATTCACTAGTGTCAGTTCAGTCAGTCAGTTCATTCAATCAATTTCAATCAAATCGGGATCAGATCAAATTGTACCAAGTATAATTACTTCTTATATTATCCACACCCCCGTATTCTGATCCCCCATCCCATATTAATCTCCCAACAGCACTCTCACACCAGAATAATACTCACATACCCGCTCGCTTCCCTTTTTATTCTTCCTATCCCCCCCCTTCTCGGTGATTGCTTCCTTCCTCTTTCTTCTTTTCCATTCTTCTTCTTTCTTCAACCAACTACCATTCAACTTTCACATCTAACATCCTTTTCGCGACAACGTAGAATCCTCTTTTCTTCTGGTTTTATCTTTGTCGACAGAGGCTCTGGTTAGCTGTGATCACTACACTCATTTAGTTGTTGGGAATTTCAATAATAAAAGAAAAGGGACCCAAGGCGTTTAGCTGTCTGTAATTTACCCGCCATTCACCCAAATCCAAAATACATCGCCAAATTCGCCATCACCCCTTTTCGGTCACCGAAATATCCATCTCATCCGTTCTCGGTCATTCGTTTGAATAAAGCAAAAAGTAGAGGGAACTGTTCCGACATTTCGAAAAAAGGGAAACGCCACTGTCGCCTAGGATAAAAAAGTGAGGGCAACTTGAACTTGATTGTTTTGTGAAGGAGACATTTTTAGACTTGCTCACAGCACTCCCTCCGACAACCAAACCCACAAACAACACCCTTCGCAACAACCCTCCTGTCTACGCCGCCGCCTCGTGGTTGGATCATCGCCTTCATCAAGCGTCTCACACCCCTTCCACGCTCTCCCCAAGCCGACTCTCGTTTCTCTCTCTTCCTCTTTCAATTCTCACGGTCTTTCCTTCGAAATCATTCAAGCTGGATCGATACTTGAGACACTCTCGCTCGTCGTCAGATTCGAGCAACATGTCTATCCACGACCAGGAGAAGCCTCTCCTCCCTCTTTACTCCGAGATTAATGAGAAGCCAATTCTCATCCAACAACCGCCACAGCAGCAGAGAGAAGACTCGATAGCGACAAAATATGCTTGGCTTGCAATCTACTTTGCTCTGAATTTGTCCCTTACCCTATATAACAAGTCGGTTATGGGATCAAAGGTTCGTATTCAGATCCCGATGATAATTATATTGGTGACGATTTCTAACCAATTCTCCATATAGCCTGATCGACCTGCGTTATTTCCATTTCCTTATTTGTTAACAGGACTACATGCCTTGTGCGGGTCGATAGGATGTCTGTTCTTCTACGCTCGTGGAGCTTTCACATTCACAAGGCTATCGGAATATGAGAACATTGTTATGCTCTTATTCTCCGGCCTTTACACCATCAACATTGCCATCTCGAATGTTTCATTGTGAGTTACCTTCCATTGGCATTATTATTATTATTATTATTATTATTATTATTATAATTTCAATCTAGGATATATACTAACTATTCACAGGAACTTGGTCACCGTTCCTTTCCATCAGGTCGTTCGTGCCATGACTCCATTCTTCACCGTCATCATCTTTGTCGTTTGCTTCCGAAAGACATACGGATACATGACATACATTTCCTTGATCCCCGTTGTCGCTGGTGTCGGCTTCGCAACAGCTGGAGACTATTACTTCACCCCTCTGGGATTCTTTTTGACCCTCCTTGGAGCTTTCCTCGCTGCCTTGAAGACTGTGGTTACTAACAAGGTCCAAACCGGACGCCTCCGACTCTCTCCTCTTGAACTTCTCGCTCGCATGTCACCACTTGCTTTCATCCAAACTCTCCTCTACTCCTACTACACCGGCGAAATGACAAGAGCGAGAACATGGTTTTTCACCTCTTACGATAACCAAAAGGTAATGATTCTCCTACTCAACGGTGCCATCGCTTTCGCTCTGAATGTTATTAGCTTTACTGCGAACAAGAAGACAGGCGCCCTCACAATGACCGTTGCCGCAAACGTCAAACAGATTCTCACTATTGTCATTTCCTTCGCCTTCTACGATCTCAAGGTCACATGGCTCAACTCCATTGGTATCATTCTCACACTGATCGGTGGAGCGTGGTACGCAAAGGTGGAGCTCGAAGCAAAGCAGAACCGATCGAGCATTCAGCTCAAAGATGGCCCTCCTTCGTTACAAAACGTTGTTGTCTCGAAGTCGTGAGGTCTTCTTTTTGCTGAGTGTTTTGATTTTTCTGAACGTTTCCTTCGTGTTATATCTGGTCTATAGCGGAACAGAAACGACCAATTTCCTATCGAGATCGTCAAATTCATATTATAGAGGACGTTTGTTTAAGCAAGCAAAATGGGTATTCAGCTATTGGCAATTCAACAACTTTTTTTTATTTCAGTCTTTGATTACCGGGACCCCCTTCTTTACAGCGAGTTTGGAGCAATATGGACTCATTTCATCCGTTCAATGTTTATTCACGCAACCTCGAATTCATCACACCACGCACATGACGGCATCGACTTTTCATATCCTTCCCGAAGAGCGACACCGTTTCACTTCTCTACTATCAATGTCTAAATCGACATTGCCTCTCATTCTCTACCGGCTGGTGTATTCTTACTTTCTCTCGCTGTCTCGTACGGCCCTTTTCGGCACATACTGCGTTTGTTTGATGTGGTTAATGACTTATAGCCTAATGTGGATTGCGGAATTTTTTTGCCCATTATTTTCTGTCACGTTTCCTTTGTTGAGCAGGTTTTTCCCTTGTGTTTTTAACTTTTTTTTTTTAAACTTTTGCAGCATATTTCTTTCGAATTCTCGTTTATACCCAATTCTCTTACACAAAAACTCTTTTCACCCTTTTCCAAGACCTCACTTCTAATTCCAGAACTCATCCGAAGCGCTTTGGCTTTTGAGTATAGCGCCTCTCAGCCTCTTCTACTTCTTCTTGTAGATAATATTGACCACTACATTATTATACAAACAAATATACTATTGAGAATACAAATATACCATTCCACCAGCTGTAATCACTCCATGTTAACTTTCCGCTGCTGTACCATAAAAGTCCAATCCGATAGGTCCGTTCGTGTGTCTCGCAGAAAACCCCCCCACCCCCCAGGTTAAACAAGACATCCAGCCAGCAAGGCATATGCCAGCAAATCTGGCGCTGAGGTGAAGATCTACGATCCCTCCTCCTAAACCACCCAATCTCTCCAAATGCGCACGCCACGCGCAATTCTAAGCACGCAAAGAAAAAGCATTGAGGAAAAACAAAAAAAAAAAAAAAATAGTCAAAACTGGATGGTGCTGGCCCCTCCCCTTGCCGTTCTACCCGCCAAGATAACGCCAAGTCCACCGCGCCGTAGCCGCCAAGACTGTACGAGCCCCACAAAGGCGCGAACCGAACAGCACGGAGCAGGAAGGCATACGTAAACCTCCCACACTTTTCGGTGCCTCGGAATATTATTATTCTTTTTTTTTTTTTTTGTTTTTCACTTAACCTGCCTTTGAAATTCTACTTTCCCTTTTTCCTATTCTTTAATAAGGATTTATGGTTTTTTTTTGGGGATGTCCCGTAGTAAATGGGGATCCGGGTTGGCATGGGATGTGGTTTAACATTATTATAATATTATATAACTTACATACTACTATTTCGTGTACATGTATATGACATGCTGGAACATGCACACCACACCGCCGTAGTTTATTGGAAAGAAATTAAAATCGATGAGATCATATTGATCCGTCCGCCAGCCGCGTTATTTAAAAAAAATTTTCCCACGTTTTTTTTTATTTTTTTCATTTTGAATAATAAATGCTAAAAAACGGTGCATGGGCTTTAATCTGGGGAAGTAATTAAGTATTTGATCTTGGTATAGTTGTGTTAAACTTGGCTTAATACGGTTGCCTATACGAAGTATAATATCAACTCTGGGCAGGGCTGATTATCACGGAGAGCTTTTTTTTGATTTTGAAATCACGCTTCTTTTTGTTAATTGAATTAGTAGTACGGCACGTTCCTTAGGAAACTTTCCTCGAATTTATTTTATTCGTTTTTTAATATTTGCCGTTCTTACCGAGATTTTTATTATTTTATTTTATTTTAATTCGCTAATTCGGATCTAGATATTTGTGCCTGGGGGATGTTGGTAACAATGCAATGTGTATTGTATCATTGTATATGGATAAGCCCCAAGCAGAGACTGTCTCGATATGTGTTATATCACAAATGCATGCATACTTAAGTGGTATACCAAAAATAAATTTAAAAAAAAAAAAAAAAAAAAAAAAAAAAAAAAAAAAAAAATTCGCAAGGATAGCGATGTTAAAATCCCTCCGTATTGGAAATGGGAAATATATAGATTCTATAGGTATAATCTGGGGTAACTTGAAGAAATCCCCAAAAGTGATCATGCTTAATTTAGTGTATATGTATGTATGTATACCTTGCTCGAGTCAAATAATTGTAAAACAGTCAAGGTACGTTCATTGGATTCATGAATTCAACGGGCTCGCAAAATCCACCCAGAAATTGAGCGTAACCCAAGGATTATATTTCCAAGTTTGAACACTATACCTTCCTCGAATCTCTCTCTCACTGCAACAAGTTAAATTTATAGAAATCCAAAAAAGTAAACCCACCCCTTATTCGCAACCCAGAAACCATAAAAGTTAATACAACTTTTTTAGAATCGAGTTGACTCGGCTTGCCCTTCTTTTTTTCCCTTTCTCCCACCACTAATTTCCGTGCCGAATTATCCGTGAAAGCGAAACGGAAAAGCCGCTAAAAAGGTCTAACGCTATCCAACTTGAAAAAATCTAGGGTAAAAGAAGACACGAGTTAGAGACACGAGTTCTGCTTCTTTTTTGTTTGTTTGCCTCCTAAGCCACCAAATTTGATTGTTAAATGTTGATGATTGACGATGTTTAACGTTTTCGACCCTTTTTGTTTTTTGCAAAGGAGGAGGGAGGCTATGATGACGTTTTACATTTTAGGTTTCATACATTAAATACATAGGTGGTACCGGTTATTTGGGTTCCCACACCTCTTGGGTTTCCCGTACGCATACTAATTAATGTAAGGGGACAGATGCATCTGGATGTTGAGATATACACTCCACTTTGTATGTCGCATGCTGTGTTCGATGTTGTCTCGTGTCTTGACCGCGTAAACCCTTTCCCCCCAGATCATGATCTAGCTATACCATATCTATCCGTGAAGTTATCGAAATGATCGATCAATTGGTTCTTATCATAGCATGATCAGATGATATTCAACTCTCGTAATTAAATGTTAAGATCGGTAAAAAATTACAAGTTGTATACAGACCCTTGTAGTATCTATCAATGGTACAGTATCTACGAATACAGAAGTAGTAATATATCTAAGAAACCACATGGGAACATGCATGCATCCCTTGCATCCTCATCTCGATTTTAGCATCGAGGCCACGCACGCACTGCACTGTAGCACCAACTCTAAACCTTTCTCCATAAAAGAGAGAGGGTAACAAAAAAAAAAAAAAAAAAAAAAAAAAAAGCTTTGATCCGACACCAGATCAGCATACGGTGAGTGGTTCCCGGACCCGAACCATTAAATATCAAATTCCTTTCATACATAAAGTGGAGTTTCGCGACGGGGATAGTCAGTCGACTCACCTAAGCTAAAGTCCCTGACCTTGCATTACATACATATCGAATACATACAAAATATGAAAAGAAAGACAAGCTATTAATATATTGGGTGGGTTTGCGAACATGCTTGATTAAGCTTACCCGAGCCGAAGTTGATCCTCCTTTGAGCTAATGTCTGTATACATGTACTTACATATACCAATATGATACAATGCATACGCGTAAGCATAAAAGTTGTACGTGCATAAATTATAAAGATGTGGGGATAAAGGGGGCGGGAAACGAGGAAAAGAAGCTTTTCCTGTCGATTGGGTATCAAAGCTTAGCGTTTTTGATTTTGAATTTAAGGCATATGCATATGTTGAATATTAATGCGAA
This sequence comes from Arthrobotrys entomopaga, assembly GCA_012184315.1. Taxonomy (NCBI): domain Eukaryota; kingdom Fungi; phylum Ascomycota; class Orbiliomycetes; order Orbiliales; family Orbiliaceae; genus Arthrobotrys; species Arthrobotrys entomopaga. Next base: position 81,561 of record LDDX01000014.1, read on the forward strand.
TGCGACTCTGATTGCGATTTTCAGTAGTGGATCTGTGAGGTCGTACGTGCCGGCTTTTCCTCTTAATCAACTAGCTTGGATATAACTAAGTAGTTCTAGTTTACGTTCGCTAATACCACCCACATACATGCAAGCTTTGTCACGAGTTTTGGTTGCAAGCTTAGGAGCTACGATCGTACGATGTGTATTATAATTATTATACAAATGCAATATTAATGACTCGGGTACCATCCGTTTCGTACACCGACATCCAACCCAATCAGGAAGTCCGCTGTGCCTTAAACTGTAGCCTACATAGTACGCTTGAATCCATATACGTACACAGCCGGGTTTGAAATCTGGCGGCGCGTGTGATATCGAACAAAATTAAAAGTCGTCTCGGTTATCAAATGGTTGCAATCTAATTACCTCTTATTAAATTCATAAAGCCATCAAGATCAAGAGAACCCGAAGAGTTTGATCATGGGTGATGACGTACGTGCATACGCATGTCTGGGTGTAAACATTTGGAGGTTTATGTTTGTTTCAAACATGAATCGCATTGCAGTTGGATCGATATGCCATTCACTTTTCACTCCCCTTGTGGTGTTTTTGTGGTGGCATTTACTCAGCCCCAGCCGGCCTCAGCTAGTTGTTGTATTGCATTGCATTGTATTTGGGGTCATGCTGGGGTGTTTAACTTCGAGAGGACCGGATAATCGGCATGCATGAGTGGAATATATATCGTGATTCGGAAAATCGGTTCGGGATGGATCAACGTGAATGTTACTATGTGAAGCAGGTGACTTTTTTTAAAAAAAAATCTTTTGTACGAATCGATTGGGTTTATATTAATTTATATTGCAGGGCCTAAGGAGATATAGATTTGTTTATGATATCAGCCCAATGATAGAGGTTCGTTTACATTTATACGCATATCAATGAAATGATTCCCTTTCTGGTATTTCGTTTTGTCTCACTGATCAATTGAATAAGTAAGGTAGCTCTCGATATTGCATATTGTACAAAATTTACTGCTAGGTACGAGCCGAATGCTATACGTACGAAAGATAGGCACATGTGATCATCAATTCGCAAGTATGTGATAATATAATTAATATGTATCTATACAATAATCCCCCCACGAAAATCTTAACATGGTTCCTTAGGTATTCGCACACCTTTGCAGCTTTGATGGATCTGAATTAACCCAGCTGAAAAGGCATGACACACAAAAAAGGTTACGCGGATCCCGTTTGTTGGGTTTAAATCGTATATATATAACTGCCTAGGTATACCAACTCAGGTTACCAAAAGCATCGTCACCGTTAACGTTTGTACATTCCGGCTCAAATTCTAAACATCGCTTATAATATCCCGCAACATATTCTGCCAGCTATATGATTATAATCGTAAATACTGCAGTATTGGTGAGTAGGCATTTTCTACATATTTTGATTTTTAGAGAACTGCGTTAGTTTATACGAGTTTTCGTGACCACGTGTATTATATATTTATATGTACAAACACCTTGTTATGATTGCTAGCTACTTGTGCGAGAAAATTGAATTTTATATCTTGTGTACCTTTTGAAGTTGTTGGTATATCAACGACCTTGTAATGATACGTGATATTCTGCCGGCTTGGGATTGAGTATTTCGTGTATTTACAGTGCACTGTTATCTACTCAGCACCTAGGCACCCTCATCACGATATCACGGACGTTAGAACATATCTTCGATATATTATATCGCAGGAATAACAGCCAATATATAAAGAATCTTCTAAGATCTTATAAGGAAACATAAAATCGAATTCAATAACTCAAATCTAATAAAGACAGAAGATTTGTTGACTAGCACTAACGTCTGGTAGCACTAGAATTTCAAAATGCAACACCACCAGCTAGAATATATGCATATATATTCTAATATCACTCTGTAAGTCTTGTCCGGCAAGTGCGCAGTCCCAGAACTAGATTTTCTGAGCAATAATAGGATATGATTGAAAACATTAGCATTAAGACACCCAACTAGAAAATACATACAAGTCAATAGAATAATCAAACGTAGTCTAATCATGACCAGTTTATATATTTTGACGCCTGATTGAGTTCTTCTGCCGGCATCACTAAGAACTCAAATTTCCTCCCGACGTCTCGTCGATGCACGGACTCATAGAGTTAGTTAGTTACTTTGGGATATTCAAAATTTTATAATCAAACAAATATAATTATCATTATAAATACTCTAAAATCTATGTACAACCCCCCC